>VZRJ01004330.1:939426-1065536 GCA_013397565.1 Ptilonorhynchus violaceus
ACCAGTGTGGAGGTACGTAGCTGTAGGTGGGCGTCCCTTGGGCCCGGTACGTTGGCACGGACACTGGATGTGCTCCGATGGCGGTGTGTTGGGGGGTGGTCAACAAGGTTCCTGCAAGGGCACGGAGAAATATTTATCAAGGAGCAGAGGAAGCGGTACCTGAGGGTACAGTGCCCATCCGAGGGGCAGGAACAGCATCAGTGCCTCCTTTTTCCTTTTCCCTTTTCCCAGATATTATTCTGCCTGCCAGGCCCGGATCGAAGGTGTTGGACTCCCATGATTGGTATCAGCACCAACACACCTGAAGCTCCAGCAGATTTTCCAGGCTACCTTTGGCCCTTAACCTTAAGGGTTTTCCTTTTTTTTTTTTTCCCAAGGTTCCTCCTCCCTAAAGACCAGAGGAAGAGCTGATCACAACCTGCTGACATCTCCCTGCTGAAGGCACTGGGCTAAACTGGGGCAGCAGATCCCTGCACAGATCTGAAACAAACAGGAAGGGATGAGGAGGAAGAAACCCAACAGATCTCCAGGGAAAATTAAGATGAGGGGTTTTTTTCAGTCTGCAGGTGGTCAACAGAGGGGTTTTAAGTCTGAATTTGCACAGTGCCTTCCTGGGAAGGGAGAACAGCCCTGGACTACTCCGTTCTGGGAGCCACTGGGTGCTCAAACCAAATTCTCAGTTTCTGGGTATCTCTCTACAAATGTTATTAGCGAAATTCTAACATATCCCACGTGCATTAATTACATTTATCCACTTCTCAACATAAGCAACAGTAAATCTCTCAGAGTGGTTCTTGTCACATCCAGGCTGCAAATATCTCTGCTTGGAGCAGGGATTGTGTCCCATTACACAGTGCTATTTCACAGCTAATGCAGATGCAAAAGGATGAATGATGCATTTCTTGGCATAATTCAATATACAATCCTAAGGATTGTTAAGGAGAGAAATACAGGCTTTGGAAAAAATAAACCCAGCCCCCATCCTTACTTAATGT
Organism: Ptilonorhynchus violaceus; assembly: GCA_013397565.1. Taxonomy (NCBI): domain Eukaryota; kingdom Metazoa; phylum Chordata; class Aves; order Passeriformes; family Ptilonorhynchidae; genus Ptilonorhynchus; species Ptilonorhynchus violaceus. The sequence continues at coordinate 940,422 of VZRJ01004330.1, forward strand.
GCTATCAATTGCAGTTAGAAGGGATCCTGTGCATAAAATGTAGAGGAACTGGGACAGATAAACCAAGGTTGACATTCATTTTTGTCGAACAAAACCAGGACTATGATTTCTTTAAAACGAAGGAACTTGAGAGAAATACAACTACTTGAGGATGGACAAACCTGGTTATTCCTCTCCTCATGGAGAGAATAATACATGGAAGGACGCAGGAGTGAGCCAAACCAGCGGTCTCCCGTGCTGAGCCAGATCAGGATTTGCATCCATCCCCCCCGGGAGGCGAAGGCAGGGCTGGAAGCCGGGCAGGGCTCCCTCCTTACCTGCTGACATGGCCATGGTGGTGCCAGCGACCATGCCCATGGCCACGCCGTTGGTGCGGGGCGCGGCCACCGGGGCCGGGTAGATGGCCGAGGGGATGCTGTTGGGCTGCACCACCGTGGTGTGGTGGATGACGTGGGGCTGCGCCGCGTACACGGGCTGGGTGTAATAAGCTCCCTGTGCGAGAAGGGAAAAAAAACATCCCACCGTCACTCCGGGTTCTTTTCCTAACGATTCCCCCATTCTGTGACTCAAGCGTTGCCCGAGGGCTGGTGCTTCCCACGGACAGGCTCCTGGACGAGCTGAACCCGTGGATATGTGGCAATGGATGAAGGCAACAGGACTGAGAAAGGGATGAACAGTCCAAGAGTCAATCCATCCGGGACAAACTGTGCTGCCTGCATTTGGTGGGATGAAACAGGGCCTGGACACAAACCACTTTGGCTGCTGGTGGAGAAAAGGAACAACAGATGGAAGAAAAGGACAAGCCATGACTCTCGGATGATCCCAAGTGTGCCATCTTCTTGGGTTTCCAGCAGGGCTCCAAAATCCAGGCTGCCAAGACTCACAAAACAAAGGTTTTGAAACAAGAGGAGAAGGACATGGAGGAATAAAAGGAGCCAACAGAAAAAGCTTCACATCCAAAATAATGAAGGGCTTGAAGTGAGGAGATGCACAAAGGAGAGAACTGCTATCCCCAGGACAGGCAGCAACACCGTCAGTTCTGCAAACCAGGGATGACAGGAAAGAAAACAAGGATTTGAATTAGCAAAGGGAGATTTTATTGTGCATTAGTGAAACCTCTGAAGGTCTGGACTATGGGGAGAAGGAGGTGCAGGGCAACAGTTCCATCACTTCTTTCTTTCAGGAGCTATGAAGGTTCACAGGACAAGTGGCACATGCTGTGGCTGGGATCAGAGAAGAACAGGCATGCAGGGAGTGGGTTTGGACCCCTATGGCTTATGCAGTTCCAGGAGAGGCACTGGGAGGTGACATTATGCAGTGGAAGGTGACAGTGGATCAGTGAGACACTCCAGTCTCAGCAAGGCACAGGGAAATCACTCCATGAGATTGCAGCTGCCGGAGAAGTTGGTTATTGGACATTAAAGAGGAGAATAAAAGCCAGGGAAGTTGTAGGGCCAGAAGAAGAAATGGTTCTTGCTCACCTGCTCCGAGAAGCTGGTGATCCTCAGCGGGAAGGGGTATCGAGGTGATATCAGCACCTCCATCCCAGCGAGAGGGGGGTGCCCGGCCCCGAGAGCCGAGGCCAGAGCCCCGCAGGGAGCTCAGGAGGGCCGGGGCGTGGCCGAGGCGGCAGCAGGCGGCACCTACCTGTGTGTACAGGTTCTGCTGTGGGTAGGCACTTCTGATGGGGTACATCGCGGTCTGGTACGGGTTCGGAGACGGCGAGTAGGGAGGAGGGGCGTTGTTGCTCTGGGTCGGTGGCACCTTGTAGGGAGTCCCCGCGGTGTACCCTGGCGGAGACAAGAGCCAGCCCGGTCAGGGGCCGCGCGCACGGCTGAGGAGCGGCGGCCGGCTCTGCCGGGAGGCCCGGGAGGAACCACCCCTGCAGCAAACGGGCCCTGAAGGCTGCGTGGGACGGAGAGGAGAAGTCAAGGCTCAGCCCAGCGAGATGTCTGAACGCTCAAATATATTTAACTTGTTTACTCCACCAGTGTTCAGCAATTAGAGGAGGCCAGGATTTCAAGTGTAATATCCCACATTATCCTCCAAGACAGCATGAAGAACACGCGGAGCTTTTAGGAACTCCCAAAGAGCATCCCTACTCCTCCTGCTTACTGCAGATGGGAAAAAGAGGTGTTAATTAATGAGGGGAATAGCTGTGACCCTTTCCCTCACTCACCTTAGCAGGAGAGCACCTCTCTGTAAATGAGAGGTAGAAAAGGTTTGAAATATTGATCATTGCAGAAGTGGAGACTCCTCCATCAGGACTCCTCCAGGAACCCAACAACGTCACCTACAGACCAACCAACCTCCTGTTTTTCCATCTAATGGATTTTTTTCTCTATTCTGAACTCATTTTTTCAAACAAAGAGCTCGGAGGCTGCCAGTTTTCAGCATCACACTTCATTTCTGAGGGGTGTCTGGAGGTGTGGACCAGCTCAAGCCTGTGTGGTTTCATCACCCTGAATACTGAGACTTGCAGTGGTTTCCTGACGGATGAATCACAGACAATTTATCTCCAATATTAAAAAGGTATGAAACATAATAGGCCAGGCAGATGTAATCTGCTATGTTTATAAACTGGGCAAAAAATAGAACAACCTGCAGGTAAAACAATGCGAAATCAGGGTTTAATGACACAAGATGATGGAGGCTCCTCTCTGTCTGGCAGCTAATTTTAAAACCCAATTATGACTAACACCTTATTAGGATTAGGCTGGCGTGGCCCGTGCTGCTGCCGCTCTGTGGTTTGGCAGCAGCGAGCCTTTAAGCTCCAGCTTCTATTAAAATTGCTGATTAAATCCCTCATGTCACTCGAGAAATCTCAGCCTTATTGATCCTGCAGCTCACAAGTGCCCTGGATTGCACAGAAATGTTTTTCTATAAAAGGCTGTTCGGGGGGAAAAAGAGCTCAGTGGGGAATTTTGCGTTGCGATCTCCGCTTGTTCCCAGGGTTCAACACAAGCAGGATTCCATAGATGGATAAGGAAGTGACTCCAGGATTTCCAGGGCCAGATTCTACCCCTCTGCCCCTGTGCTCAGGTGAGACCCCACCTGCAGAGCTGCTCCAGCCATGAGGCCAACAGCAGGAGGACGTGGAGCTGCTGGCGAGGGTCCAGAGGAGGCCTCGGAGCTGCTCCAGGGCTGGAGCCCCTCTGGAGCCAGGCTGGGAGAGCTGGGGGTGTTCACCTGGAGAAGAGAAGGCTCCAGGGAGACCTCAGAGCCCCTGCCAGTGCCTAAAGGGGCTCCAGAAGAGCTGGAGAGGGACTTGGGAAAAGGCATGGAGGGACAGGACAAGGGGGAATGGCTTCCCACAGCCAGAGGGCAGGGTTAGATGGGATATTGGGAAGGAATTCCTGGCTGTGAGGGTGGGGAGGCCCTGGCACAGGTTGTCCAGAGAAGCTGTGGCTGCCCCATCCCTGGAATTGTTCCAGGCCAGGTTGGAGCAATCTAGTCTAGTGGAAGGTGTCCTGCTCACAGCAGAGGGAGTTGGAATGAAATGATGTTGATGATCCCTTCCAGCCCAAACAGTTCCATGATTCCATGATCTTGGTCAAATGTGGTGTGGTGTGGAATTGGGTGTGATGCAAAGGCCATGCACCATGCCTGGTGTACAGTCCCTACCCCTAAGAATGGTAGGCACATCCCTTTTCCAAAAGAAAGTCTCCCAAAGGCTTTTCAAGGTTTATTTTTAGTAATTCTTTTCATTAAAAAAAACCCCCAACTATATTTTCCTCTCACTTTGTTGTGTAATTCATTTAATTTAGCAGGAAAAGGGAGTCTGGAGTGGCTGGAAGGTGAGGAACACTCCAACCCCACGCCAGCCATGCCCCAGATCTAGCAGGGAACAGCCAGGCAGGGGCCAGGGGACACCCCACATACCAGGGAAAACATCCTAGGGTTTATCAGGGAGCTTATCACTCCTCCTGGAGGCACCACTTATCCTCTTCAGGGATGAGATTACAAGGCTCCACCTGGAAAAGCCTGTTTGACTGCGATCCCAAAACGGCCTCTCCTCCCCCTGCCCCTGCTCAGCCAGGCTGGGCTAAAAGGTGGGAGTTTCAACTGTGGTCCTTGAAAATCAGGCTTCATTTTGGAATTCTTTCAGTTTTAAGGGAATAGGGAATAATGTCCCTTTGGAGATAAACACCTGTGAACAACCCCCGGTTGCTCCTGGGGATCAAACCCTCAGCTAAGAGAGAGTTTTCATCTCCACTGGAATTCCCGCTCTGTAGGAGCAGCAGGGGGGTCAGTGCTCTCCTTTTCATGCTCCTCCACGGTTTTAATCCATCAAAGCCAGGCTGGATGGGGCTTGGAGCAACCTGTTCTAGCGGAAGGAACCCACGGGGGTTGGAACAAGCCGGTCTTTAGGTCCCTCCCGACCCAACCCAGCCTTTGATTCTGCGATCCCAAAGAACCCCGTCCCCAAACCAGCACCGGGCAGGGGAGGCAAAGGGGCACAGACCAACCAAGGAAAGCCCCAGAAGGAAAGGTTTATTTACTGAATGCTGCAGAAGAAGCCTGGTAGGTTCTGTTCTCGGTGCCGGTGTCCACCGGGAGGTGGAAGGTGCCCTCGGTGGCACAGGACGAGGAGGTCTGGGGCCAGGCCTGCTTCATCAGAAGTGTGGCTGCAGTGGAGACAGAGAGCAGGTGTCACACAGAGCACTGCACACACAACTTCCCACCTTTATTCACACTGGAACCGCTTCGCTGCTCTCTTCCCCCCTCACCTTTTATGGACTATTATTCCCAGGAATGTTTGCACCATGGCAGGAAAGCAGCTGCCTCCCCCCAGTGACCCCCTGAGCAGGGACATCTGCAGCTGGGGGAGGTGGCCAGCAGAGCCACCACCCCTCCCAGACACCACTGCTCACCTCTGTCCCTACAAACCAGTAACAGCTGCCCCCAGCCTTGTGTTTCCCGGCTGGAAAACGGGCTGAGCCTGGGGTGCAAGGCATTTTATCCCCAGTAAAACCCTTCGAGATACCAAAGCCTTGGAGGTCAGTGAATGTCCCTGTTGTCCCCATGTCTCCATGTGGGTGACATTAGGGACTTGCTGGACAGGGCTTGGAGCAACCTGGTCTAGTGGAAGCTGTCCCTGCCCGTGGCAGGGGGCTGGAATGGGATAATCTTGAAAGTTCCTCCAAACCATTCTTAGGTTCAGTGAAGGGATTCTGGGTCAGATCTGCCAACTCAAAAGCATTTTTTGGGGAAAAAAAATAGATCTTTGGGCAAGAGAGAATCACCAGAACTGTGCCCATGCAGGCAGAGAACTGGTTCTGATGGCAAAAGCACCAAGCTCGGACAAAGCCATCCAGGGGAGAAGCAGGAGCGTTTTGGCAGGGACACCACAGCCCACAGGAGGAGGTGGTGGGATCTTTATGCTCCTGTTGGCCCCAGGGAAGTCACACAGCATGGAGGACCCCCAGCAGCAGTGCTTTACTGGACAGCACGGCCATCACCAGCTGTGGGAGATACTCCTGGATGGGAGATCCACCTGGATGCTGCTCCACTGCTGGAGATGTGGGAAAGTGCTCCTCCCTCCTCCTCCTCCAACAGAAAACCTGGAGGTTTGTGGGAAGTGAGAGATTCAAGCCCAATTTCTCCTCCACTCAGTCACTGATCATTTTCTGCTCCAAGTCCCTGCCCTCTCCCAAAGGTTTGGGAGTTATTAAGGATTTCCAGGCTGCCTTGCTTTATTTTCCATGGTAGGCTGCACTCGGGAACATCACACTGGAGAGCAGCTCCCAGCGCTGCAGCAGCAACACTCCTTCACTTATGCTTTGATTCAGAACCAGACCCATTTCTGCCTCTGGATTTCACAGAGGTTTTAACCTCCGAGACTGATGAGACAATTCATTTTGATGTTACATGAATCCTTCCTCTGTGGCTTTTCCTCTCCACGTTAAACCTGCCACAAAATCAAGGCAATTTGGGCTGGAGGTGGCTGGGAGATTGCCATAGCTGTGCATGTTCTTTATTAAATCACGGATCCTCGGAGAATCCATCGCTTAAAACTACACAAAAGGCGGATCAAGGAGGCTTCCAGGAACATTCATATCCCCTGGTCCTCTGCAATAATTCACAGGGATCACAATCCAGCCATGACTATCTAATATCATTTAGGGGCTACCTCCAACCAGTGTCTTCTGCATTTGGTTTATCCTCTCGCCTAAAAATAAATAAAATAAAGAGTTTTTATTCATTATCTGTTTAATCCCTGGCAAATCAAGCGGTGGGAACTGAGCACACAATGTGAGCTGTGGGTCTCTGCAGTGCTGGGACTGCTCTGTTTTCCTGACAGGACCTTTAGTCAATGTGGGAATGTTCAGGACTGATTTTAAGTGGCAAAGACAAAAACTCTTCCAACCCAAACCATTCTAGGATTTTTGCTTCCCTCTGACAACCTCATTTGTGAGAGATCCAGCCCTGAACAAAGTTTGCAATGAGCCTAATTCCCCAGGCAGTCCCTGAGTGCCTCAAAATGCTGGGAGCAGTTGTCCTGGGAAAGCCTCAGGAGGCACTACAGGATATTCACCCCTCCAGACCCCAAGATACCCCTTAGGGGACCCACTAATGTCCCCAAAGAGTTGGTGGGCATCTCTAGAGGATGACCCAGAGCACTCCCTTCTGCAAAGCAGCATTTCCTCCAGGCAGGATCCAGAAGCAGGAACGGGGGATCGGAGCCCCCGTCCTGTCCCACGACATTCCCAGCCAGATCCCAAATTTCTGCGGCTGGTTTTAGTGCTGCTCTGTAAGGGCCCTGCTGCAGAGCCATCACTCCTGCCCTGCATTATTAATAAACACAGCTCCAGCCCCAGCCAGCCTCCAGGAGCAAAGTGTGTGTCCTACTTTCGGGAAAATAAAAAGGGAGGCTTTAATGAAGGAAGTTAAAACAAAACAACCATGAGGAAGACAGAATGCCTGGGAGGGAACGTGCACCAGGCTTAATGAAGACATACATAATTTTATTTTTTTTTTAATTGTGTCTCTGCAGCAGAGTGATTTTAGATGCTCATTTTTGCATACTTAAAAGGGAATTATTTTTTTTTTAAGAACAGTGCCCTAAATAACCAGGCTTATTGCAAGCATGAGTTTGCAATGCTGGTGTTTTGCCTTGTGTCTCTCCCGCTAAAAACCATGGAAAAATGCAACAGGAAAATCACACAAAAGAAAAAGTTGAATTGGAATGGAAAGGAATTCATAGAAACACGGAATATCCTCAGCTGGGAGGGACCCACAAGGATCACCCAGTCCAAGTCATGCCCTTGCTTGATGTAGGGCTCCTTTGGCTGGTGGTTGGTGGCCACCTATCCCTTGGAAAAGGCTGCTTTGGAATACACTGGGGAATAATTTGACACCAGCAGAAATCTGGCACTGAGAGAGGGAGGAATCAAGACTGGCTCCAGTTACATCCCACAAATTCAGAATCCACAAGCAAAGGATGCTTTTCCCACCCTTCCCAACCTCTGTTCCAAGCAGTACTAAGGGCCACGTCTGCCTGGTTAATCTCCATATGGAGAATCAGATGAAAGCTTGGTTTGGGATTGCTTTTTCAGTGACCTGGAGGGATTTCTGCCGGTGGGTACCACCCCCTTCCCAGCCTGGGAGGTTTGCAACAGGACCTTGTCCATGGATGGGATGCTCAGGAGCAGAAATTCTGCCAGGAACGTGCAGCATCTCTTTCTTTTTTAGACTCAACATCTAAAATCCCTTAAAAACATATTTAGAATTATTCTGCTGTTTCAGAAGGCCAAGATTTTAAGCCCCAAGCTGATTCCCAGCGGGCTCGAAGGACGCCGGCAGCACGTTCCTCTCCAGGTTTTTTCCAGCCTCCTGTGTGACAGCAGCTCCTTCAATGTGAGGAAACACTCTCTGTGCTGATGCAGGTTTTAACTCAGCCACTGAACCACAGAATTACTTCAGCCCAATCCCATTTAGCACAGCTGAGGATGCTGTCACTCTGCCACATGTCCCCACTGCCAGGAGATTTTATGGAGCTTCTTTTTTATCAGTTATGTCTCAAAATCTCTGAATTTTTCCTCCTAAAAGTCTGTTTTCCATTGAGAAGTGACCACTCAGTGTGGTGCTGGGAGATCCTGAGCAGCAGAGCCTGCTCCTGCTTCCCAGAGTGGTTAATGTGGCATCTTGCCTGAGGCAGAATAGGGATCTTAAACAAACATAACCCAATAAAAGCTGGCAGGTTGGAAAAACCTCTCCATTTCAGGAAGGTTTGAGCCAGGTCTGCCTTTCCAGCTCTGCCTCTAAAGATAGCACTGATGGATGCTGCCCCCACTCACAGCTTTTGCACCTCCTCTTCTTGGTGTGAACGATCCTCCTGGCTCCTTCCAACCCAGGATATTCCAGGATTCTCCACTAACTGACACTTGTGCATCCTCACCTGATTCCATGAAATTATCTTTGTTCCTGGCTGGACAAACCAGCTGAGGGCTCTGAACCATCCCTCCAACGAGAAAATTCCCCAAATAATGGGGAAAATCCCCTGCTGTGATATTCAAGTGTATTGATTTCAGGAGCTGCAAAATTGTTTATCACAGAACCACAGATTGGCTTGGGTTGGAAGGGACCTTAAGGACAATCCAGTTCCAACCCCATGCCATGGGCAGGGACACTTTGGCCTAAACCAGGTCTCTCCAACTTGGCCTCAGAGACCAGATTTCTGGGAAGGATGAAAGTTTCAGCATTTTAATCCCAATTTTAATTTCTGCATTGTAATCTTCATCGTCTCCTGGCTAATTTAGTGCTTAGCTGTGTTACCCACTGGAAGGTTTTTGTTCCCCGTGCAAAAGGACCTGTCAGCTCTCAGGACATCAGGAGATTTCCAAGATGGAAATTATGAAAAGCATTTTTGAAGGATGAGAAGCTGAGAAATGAAATTTAAATGTCAAATGGCCGTGGCAGCTCTCTGGCTTGAGCACTAAGCCGAGCAACAAAAAGACTGGGGACAAAAATGATCAGAGGATTTTTTTTTTTTTTTTTAGGGAAAGAGAGTCAGGAAAGATTAGGATTGCTCTTGAGAAGGGAATGTTGGGAGTGAACAAAAGGCTGACTGGCACAAAGAAGGTTGACCAGGGCTTTCGTTTCCCCTTTCACATCATGCAAATCTAAAGCAACAGACAATAATTGGCACGGCTTTAAAAAAAAAATAATAATAATCAGCAAGTCAAGCCTTAATGAATCTGCAGAGCTGCTTTCTGCAGAGGATTGTAGGGATAAAACAGAGCAGAAATCAAAGCATGGGGGAGGTTTAATGAGAGAGAGGACACCCACAGCCACAGCCACCGGGACAAAGGTAGGGAACAAGCCACATCTTCTTGGAAAAGCTGCTGACTTCAAGGTTTGGGGGCATTATTCCATATGGAATCGTGAGGAATATTCTGAAGGCTGTTTTCAGGGAGGAGAGACCAGGACAGATGGACAGCTTGGCTCTCACTGAGTGTCCTTTCTGCTGGGTGGAGGGGACAGGCTGGAATGATGAGACTCCAGAAGGGATGTCCAAGGGTTTGTTGCTGCCTGCCTGGGAGAACCCCAATTTTCAGGGTTATCCCTGTGATTCCTTGTTCTCTCCTGGTTTTCCTGACTGCTCAGGTTGGAGGGCACCTTAAAGCTTATCCCATTCCACCCCCTGCCGTGGGCAGGAACAGCTTCCACTATCCCAGGTTGTTCCAAGCTCGGACACTTCCTTCTGAGGCTTTTTCCATTTGTTTTGTAATGGAACCTCCCCCCTCCCAGGGATGGTGTCTAAGATGCACAAGAAGCAATACAGACCACCCCAAAAGTCCCTGGTCCTGCAGTGGTTTGGGGTTTCCTCTCACTTAGGTGTTCCCTTGGCCATGTGCCCACTCAGTGGAGGAGCTGCTGCCTGCACGACATGGCAGTGGCTGGGGACAAGGGACATTTTATAACATCCAGGCCAAAATGCCGGAATGCTGCAGTATTTACATTCCTGGCTGAGCAGGGAGGACGTTGCCAGCCTCTGGCAGGACAAGCTACTAATAAATTTATGGGCTTTTTCTTATTCCATGGAGTTGTTTTCATTTAATTCCTCCAGTGTTTTATCCTTCAGGGGAATTTGAGGGTGGCCAGCAAACATCCAGGAGAACAAAACTTGTTTCCTATTACATGTTAAGGCTTTAATGGGAAGAAGTGCAGCTAAAGACCTTATCAAAAGCGCACAAACCCAAACAAAACACAACAGATCCTTTCCAGAGTTATCCACAGTAAACAGTTTCATGGAATACGTGTAAACTGTGATGTGGAGAAGACAACACCAGAAGATTTTGGCAACGAACCCCTCATTCCTCCTTCATCAGCCTTGGAAAGCGCCCGAGCCTGGGGATCCACTGATTTTATGACAACTGGGAGACTGAAAACTTGGCAATTAAGGGGAGGGAGGGTTTAGCAAGACTGGCACAAAGTCCAGCTTTGTGTTCCTTAGGCAAGCAGCTCTTCCCGCTGCACACTGAGCTCAAAAGGTGCCTTTATTGGGAAGTTTGAAAATCCTGCGGCTCTTCTGAGGAGAAACCATTCAGAACAAACATCTCAAGCACCCAGAAGTCGAATCAAAGGGTGAGATATTATTTTTCACCTCCAGCGTGCGCTCGGAAATGGAGGAGCAAGGAATGTTTTCAGGCCTTTTTCAGGATTTTTACCTGGGGCGTAGCCGGGGCTGCTGGTCGGATACATGTTGGGATTGTAGGCTGGGGCAGCGGTGGGATAGCCTGTCGGATAACCTGCAGGGAGACAAACGCAGAAATTAGGATTTCATCAGCAGGGAGCAAGGATGGCACCCCTGGAAAGCGATAAACAACCTGTGAGGGCACAGAGGGCACCGGAGGGAGAACACAGGCGGATTCTCCGGGAATAGGAAGGACTGGGAATGTGCTCTACAGACCTACACGTGACATCATCAATATTTCACCTTTAATCCTGTAAAAAACCGGAATGCAGAACTCAGGAATGCTCTCTGTGCTTTTGAGGATACCGGGAAAATCCATCCCCTGAATGCGGAATTCAGGACCAATTCAGCACAGCGGCATTGGAAAGGCTTTCCTTGGCTGCATGGCAGCCCTTTGGAGAGCTCAGCACTTCCACCAACCAGGGCTTCCCGCTGCAGGGAAGGCAGGGATGCCGCAGGAAAACATGCCAGCCTTGTATTCACCCACGGCCGCACACGTGCCATTCCCGGGAGGGACCCGATTCCCCGCCAGGCCACCTGGAAGGAACACGCGCTCCGGAGCCTCTGGAGCCACGCGGGGTTCCACGGGCACTTTGGGAAAGGCTGCAGAGCGCCTTCAGCCTGCATCACCCCCACTCGGAGCGGTCACTGGGAGTGCAGGGGCATTGTCTGATGGAAGGGGGGGGCTGGAAGCCACGGCACAGCACGGAGCCCCTGTGCACCCACACAGGGCAGGTGCCCAGCATCCAACTCCTACCTCACTGGAAATTCCTGTCCTCCTGGAGACCACAGACACAAGCTCTGCACCTCTGCTCCATTCCCACAGGATCACACAATCTCCTGAACTGGGAGGGCCTCAGGGATTATCCAGTCCAGCTGCTGGCCCTGCACAGACCCCCCAACAATCCCACCCTGTGCATCCCTGGGAGCGTTGTCCAAACGCTCCTGGAGCTCTGGCAGCCTTGGGGCCAGGACCATTCCCTGGGGAGCCTGTTCAGTGCCCAGCACCCTCTGCGGGAAGAGCCTTTCCCTGATATCCAACCTAATCCTGCCCTGGCACAGCTCCAGCCGCTCCCTCAGGTCACCATTTTGCTTTTGTTTCCTTCAATTCCTTGGAAGTCTTCCCTGCTGGAAAGAGTTACACCTGAATAACCCCATCCTTCTTAGGTGCTCCTGAGCAAATCCCTCGGGCAGAGCGAAGGGGACACGTTAATCCTGCTTTGCTGCTGGACAATTTGGCTTTGCTGTGCGTCACCACCCGGTTTATCTGTGTCCCCTTGGCCACCATCCCAGAGCAGAGCTGATGGAATGACCCTTGGAGAGTGTTTCCATGCCAAGCCCCACTGATACTGTCTGCTGGCTGCCAGCAGAGGCTGGAAGGAGGCAATTAGTAGTTGATTTACACCCACCTTTTTTAATATTTTATTTTATTTTATTTCATTAAATAAAAGCGAGTGTGGGTCTGCCCTTCCCCTCTTCTGAGCACCAAGAAAGCCACAGTGCAATCCCTCATTCCCATGCCCCAAATCCCACTGGCTCTTAAACCCTGGCACCGCTGATGACTGTGGCAAAATGTTGAGGTTCATTTGAATAAATTTAATTCAACAATCATGACCACTGTACTGGAATAAATGACTGGATGTTCTACCCCCTCATTTTCATCAGTGATATATTTGGCTTCTAAATCAGGTTAATTAAAAATTGCTGTAGTTAATGTTGGATAAGCAGCAGTTTAACAGATTTTTATTTTTTTTTAGGCTCCATGGAACTCTGTTGTTGTACTCAGGAATATCCAAAGCCTTTCAGCAATCAAGAAGCTCCTTAGAAAGTTGTTTGCAGATCCAGTGATTGCAAAGCAGAGCATTAATGATGAGGATGTTAAATCAGAAACATCCCTGCTCTCTGCTCCATTAGGAGACAACCATGTCTTTTCCAGGACATTCCTTGCTCCACACTCTTCCCGTTTCCTCCTGACAATCTGGCCAGGGGTGCTAAACCAACTCCAAGAAGTATTTTCCCTAAAATTCTCCCACCTGTGTGTTCTCCATGGGGTTTTACCTTCCTGGCTCATGGTTTAGTAGAATCCCAGACTGGTCTGGGTTGGAAGGGACCTCAAAGATCATTTAATTCCAACCCCCTGCCAAAAGCACGGATGATGATGGCTGTGCACGTGCCTCGGTGCTGGGAAATCCTTAGCCCATTCCCGAGGGATTAGGATCTAGATGACAGTCTCTTGGGGCACCAAGAGGTTCTTCTGAGCTTTGCTGCTGGAAAATCCCCCCCAAATAAGTCCTGAATCCCGGTCTGTAGTCACCAACCATGGCAAACACAGCCCTGAGTGCTCCCAAATATTTCACCTGTGCCCTCTGAGGTGCCACCAACACTCACCCACTGTATAATTCAGGAAAAATCCCTTTTTTATTCAGACCAAAATTTGCAATATTCGGGTTAGAGGTAAAAACACGAGCCTGAAATAAATCAAACCACAGAAAAACTGGGGCTTTGGGTAAGATTTTCCATCCAGCCAAATACTGAAGGATTTATTTCAGGCAGATGGAGGCACCTGTGTATTTATAGGATCACGGAATTGTTTCACTTGGAAAAGACCCTTAAGACCATCGTGTCCAACCATCCCCCAGCACCGCCAAGGCCCCCACTAACACCTGTCCCCAAGTGCCACATCCACACCTATTTAAAACCCTCCAGGGCTGGGGACTCCACCATTGGTCTTTCTCTTTTGGTTTCAGTTTCTGCTTGGCAAGACTCTCCCTTACCGTGGGATCTTTTGTTGTTCTGAGGTAAATTATGGCTGGTTTTGGAATAATTTCAGCTCAGATAAATACGATTTCTATCAAGGAAGCTTTAATAGCTTTGGATGCAAAAAGAAGCCCTGCTCTGCACTATCTCCCACTCTGATCTCATAAACTTTGATAAGTGCTGACCTGCAGCAAGAAAACTTGTCCTTTCTACTTGAAGGGGAAGCTGAGATGGGAAAGGTACAGGAAAATGAATGTGGTTTGCTCCTTTTTTTGGACATACTGAAAAACAGGAAAGCAACAGAATCTGGGGCAATTTGTGCCAGGAGAAACACGCCTGGCAATTCCCAGCACTCAAAATCCACCAGGTTTAAAAATACATGAGGCATTTTTTATTTAGCAGGATCTGTTGTAGTTGGACAAAGGGAACGGTTTCAAACTGAAGGAGGGTGGATTTAGATTCGATCTGAGGAAGAAGTTTTTTACAAGGAGGGTGATAAAACACTGGCACAGGTTGCCTGGAGAAGCTGTGCCTGCTCCTGCATTCCTGGAAGTGTCCAAGGTCAGGTTGGATGGGGCTTGGAGCAACCTTGGATAGTGGAAGCTGTCCCTGCCCATAGCAAGGGGTTTGGACTAGATGACCTTTAAAAGGTCTCTTCTGATTCAAATTACTCCATAATCCTATGATTTTTATTGGTTTTGAGCCTTTAGGATTTGTTTGTTGGCTCTTTTTCATCCCCCAAATAACCCCTAAATCAGCTCCCACACAGAAGCAAAAGCTGTGGCCCCTCATGATATCCCCTGGGATACAAGACGAAGTCTGGATCCAACAACCAGGAATGAGCTCAGGAGAGGTGGAAACATCAAAGCATCTGTTATCCTGCTCTGATTTTCCCCCCTGGAAAACCTCCTGTAAATCCCTGTTGCTCCTGCTGACACTGCTCCCCTCCTGCCACGTCTGTCCTGCCTCGTCACTTGGAATAAAAAACAACAGCGAGCAGAACAAACCCACCTGACATGAAAATGTCAGGAAGAGAAAGAAAACATCCTTTACTTTCTACGGATCCACACGTGACAGGACTCTGTCCCTGCTGGGGCTCGAGGTCTTGCAATGGCGCAGAAGGAGAGAAAATGAGATGAAAACATATTGAACAAAATTTATTAGATTCCTGGCAGAAGAAATCCAAAGTTGTTTTGTGGCTTATTTTAATTTAATATCATCTCCACAATCAATAGGAGTAAGAAAGGCAGTGTTCATTTAATCTCCTCCCCAGGGAAAACACACAGCAGTGCAGCCCTGGGAAGCACTCACTTTAAAAATCACCACGCAGTAACTGCCCGTGCAAAGCAAAAAGCACAGGGGGCTGCAGCAAAGCAGGTGTTTTAAAGCCACCTTTAATTTTTTGCATGTTTTAAATGTTTCTGTATCAAAATCATCTAAATAACCCCCAGCCTACGACAACTCACAAGTGCTCGGGTTCTGCAGGGCTTGGGTTCTCCTGAAACTTTTGGAGGAGAATTTGCTTCTCTTTGGCTCCAGAGCCCAGGCTCTGGTCCATGTCTCAGCCTCCCACCCAGGGGGAATTGTCACTTACAACGCTGAATTTCAGAATGTGCCATTTCATTTATTCAAGGGTAGTTTCACTTGCCCATTATCTGATCAAGGCTTCAATTGCTACAAGCAGCCAATATTAATTTACAAGACAAAATATTCTCCTTCATTCTTTTTCTCCACGAGTCTCAAGCAGTGCAGACTCCTGAAAGTGCCCATATCACAAGGCTTCTTACAGGGACAGATGATAAAGTCCCTTATCTAAGGGCAGGACAAGGCACCATAAAACCACACTTCAACTCCTTGAACCACCAAGGACTCCAGCTCGACACTTGCTGCACTCCAGAGCTGATTAACTCCCAACATTCCCCGGAAGGAAAAGCCAGGCAGCCACACAAAACTGACCCTAATGTGGCATTCAGTGCTCCAAGGTGGATAAATACGAGAGATTATTTGGACCCCTCATGACAAAAAGGATATTTAGGGGCTGGAGCGTGTCCAGGGAAGGGAATGGAGCTGGGAAGGGGCTGGAGCACCAGGAGCAGCTGAGGGAGCTGGGAAAGGGGCTCAGCCTGGAGAAAAGGAGGCTCAGGGGGGACCTTCTGGCTCTGCACAACTCCTGACAGGAGGGGACAGCCAGGGGGGATCGGGCTCTGCTCCCAGGGAACAGGGACAGGAGGAGAGGGAACGGCCTCAGGCTGTGCCAGGGGAGGGTCAGGTTGGACACTGGGAAAATTCCTTCCTGGAAAGGGCTGTCCAGCCCTGGCACAGCTGCCCAGGACAGTGGTGAGTCCCCATCCCTGGAGGGATTTAAAGCCCTGTGGATGTGGCACTTGGGGACAGGGGTCAGTGGTGACTTTGGCAGTGCTGGGAGGGATGGTTGGACTCGATGGTCCTGGAGGGCTTTTCCAACCTGATTCTCTGATTCTGTTTTACCACTTGTCCCCTTTGAGCCCCTTCACCACTGCCCACGCCTTTGTTTCTGCGGAGCTTTGAAGCTGCAGCAGCCCCAGGAAGATTTTTGCTTTACGATCACCTCCTCAGGTCAGCCAGATGGAGCCAAAGCATTTTCCCCTGCGAAACACTTTCATGTTCTATTTTAAGCCCATGCAGCATTTCTCATTCTTTATTGCCCAGCCCTCAGAAACTCTTCAGAAATAGGATTTACAAGCACCTTCTCGGGACAAAAACATGAGAAACTTCATGCCTTCAACTACACTGCTGTAAATCCATTCCCTTTAGACGGATGGGGAATTTATTCCTGCAGAAAATCACGTGTTGGGAAACGAATGTGCAGCTTTGGTACTTGAAGAATTACCCCAGAAGTGAGAAACGGGAGAGCAGACACCACGTAGGCTTCCTGGCACAGCTCCACCCGAGCCTCCAGCAGCCAGACGTGCAGCAAAGGCTCTTGAGCGCGGATTGCTGGGAGCAGGGACACCGGAAAGCATGTGCCTGGCTACGGGATGGAGAGGGGACACAGGGAAAAGAGCTGAGAGGGACATCTGGGAATTAATTCTGCACAGGAAACCGGCCCCCAGAGAGGAAGAGCTTGCAGCAGGGATGTCAACAAGGCTTGCTCTCCCATGGCGTGAGCCTGTCTCCATCCAGAAGGATCTTCCCAGCCTGCCTGGCTCCTCACACGGCTGCAGAGCTCTGGGCTTAGGCCTTTTGGGGAGCAGTCCTGAGGGAATATCCCTTGGCACATGGGATTTAGGGAGGCGGCCTCTGAGCAGCTTCTCACAGAGGGCATTGACAGACCTTCCCTGCTTGGTGGGACCTCTTTGAAACACCTCAGAGGGAATCCCGCTCTGCCAGCTCGCAGCAGGAAGGACGGGAAAACCTTTCCTTTCTTCCCTCATCACACAGATCCCTTTGTGTGATGGACTCACTTCCACAGCAAGCTCTACCCACAGCTCTCCTCGGACCAGCATCCCGGTAAATGCACCTGGATGCTGCAGGAGCCCAGAGGCTGGAGCAGGTTTCCTTTCACGCTGATCATCCCACATAACCACAGCTATCCCATCACTCACTCCCCGCCTTGCCACGAAACTATGCCAGCCCACTCATGCTAAATGGATGTAAAAATAGAGGGAAAGCTGAAAGCAAGGGTGGGACTGTTCCGAGGAGCGAGTTAATGGATGGTTGAGAATCCAGCATTTCTGAAGGCTCTGAGGATAATAAATACATTCGTTCCCACGAAGAAGTGCCACCCCCTTATTACTGCTTCAAGCCTCATCAGCCCCAGAGCGGAGCAGTCAAACGAATGTGGATTCACCAGACACAGCAACGGCTTCAAAAAAAGATCTGTTCTCACATTTGACAGCCTCGCTCCTGGAGACCTTTCACAGCGGGTTCTTTTTTCACCTGCAAGGTCTTTATATAAACAGCAACCCTCACAGCCAAGAATTCTTTCCCAATATCCCATCACTGCAGCTCCACATTCCCAGGATCGTGGAGACATAGCACAGGGTGAGGCAGGCTCTCCAGGAGGAGAGGCAGCTCTGGACTTGCAGAGTAGAAGATGAGGAAGGAAGAGTGCAGCTCCTCTCTGGTGAGAAGACATCTGTACCTCCTTCCATCTCCTTCCTCTCCCTCCCCAGGATCACAGCTTGATCCAGAGGGTGGTGAACTCCATTTGTGGGAAAGCACACGCTTCTAAAGGAGTTTTCCTTAGGGGTTATCCACATTTTACATGGTGAGCACAGCGCTCGGAGCCCAAGGAGGGGAGCTCCACAGGCATCACCCATAACACAACCGTGCCACTGCAATCTTGGGAGAAACCCACCCGCCCCAAAATCCTGACAAAACCCACGGGAATCTGGCAGGATATATTTCCTTTTAATGATTATTTCCTTTATATTGTACGGACTCCTAGGAAAGCACGGCTGAGAGTGCTGGGAGTGGCTGAGGTGCCTCTGGCACGAAGGGATGGAGAGCAAAGCTCCAGGCTGTGGCAGGACAGCGGGGACACGTGGCACGGCCTGTTTGTGTCCATCCCACAGGGACACGGGGCTGACACAATGGGGTCCTGCCTGCTGGGGGAGATTCTCCCAGCTGGAGGTCAAAGAAAACGGGATGGATGGCGGGGCCTCCCTGCCCTGAGGAGCTGCAGAACCCTGGTTGCTTGGGAATTCGGCTGGAAAAGCAGTGATTCTGCAAAGAACTCTGAGCTCTTCCGTGGGACTTTGTGGTTGCACGATGCCACACGTCAGCTCGAAGCTGCTTCCTTCATCATGCCAGGAACTAGGAGATTGTACAAGCCCCAAAAAGATATTAAGGAAATGACAGAAGCACTGTTTTGGGCAATCAGTGCCCTGATTTTGTCTTGCTTTCAGACCAGTTTTAACTTCAATACAGTTGCAAGCTGTTGGACAAAAGAGATCATTCCCATTTCCATTCTTATTTCAATTCCACCTCAGTTTCACTTCCCACCTACGTCCAAAACAAACCTCCCAGGCCTTACTGCAGCTGTCTGGGTACGGAATGCATTTGGATGAGCAAAACTCATCCTGAAAACTAGAAGCAACTGTCCAAAAATATTAGAGAGATTGTTGATTGCTTAGTGCACACACTATAAATAAACCAGAGTGACAGAACTTGTCAGACTGTCAATCAATATAACTTCTGGGCCAGAGACATGTGTCACATCCTCTCCCGTGTTCAGACAAGGCTCTGTGGGAAAGAAGTTCTGGAAAAGGGTTTAAGCTGTGCAATATTGATTCTCCTTGCAGTGATTTACTTCTCCCTGTATTTGAAGAATCCAAAGTAGCCCCTAATGATAAAATAAAACGGTTTGCTGCTCCACACAAAGTGGAAACCTGAGATAAAGAAGCCACTGCAGCTTCTCTTAAATACTCGACTGTGGCTCAAGCTTATCCAATAATGTTCCCCAGGGAAATATTTAGCTGGAAGGATTAAAATAAGTAATGATGGCAGCAGAGTGCTCAGCTTGAAACAGAGCCCATCGTATTCAAATCCCAGGGTGGTTTGGGTTGGGATGGACCTTAAAATTCATCCAGTTCCAGCCCCTGCCATGGGCAGGGACATCTTCCACTATCCCAGGCTGCTCCAAGCCCCATCCAGCCTGGCCTTGAACAGTCCCATGGATGCATTCTTTTGCTTTTCAATCATGAATTTGCCATTTCCCTGAATTTGTGGAGGGCGAGGGGAGCCCCACCCGGATGCTCCCGGTCTCCTGCTCCGGCAGAGTTCCTGTGGCAGCTCTAGAGAGGTGGGAAGGCCCTTTCTGGAGGAGTTGGGAATGTAAACGCAGGCAGGACTCCGCGCTCTCCGTGCCCTCAGGTTCTGGGTTACGGCAGGATATTTATAACAACCGCTCGGCAAACAGCCCTTTGTGATTCCCAAAATGCACTTGTTCATCTGGCTAATTTCCAATCCATCCCTTTCAGCTCTGCTCCCAGGCCAGGAGCTAAAAAGAAAACCAGTTCCAGCCGCAGTGTTTTGCTCCAGCTGTAATTCCTGCTCTGTCACAGACAGTGTGATCCATGCAAAACCTCCGTGCTTCCAGCTATGGAAAGAGAACCTGCTCCAGTGCCTTCCTAGGTTCTGGAAATGGAATTTGTTCCTGTTTTCTATCTATTGTAATTTCTTTTTTTCTGCCAAGCTGGTGTTTACAGCTGGGTACAAAACAGAATCCTGGAATGGTTTGAGGTGGAAGAAATGATGGCAAAAAGCTCCTTGCTTTCAGTTTTTCTTATTCAAGATGCTCAAATTGAATTTGCCAGTGTTGGAACTGCCTTAAAAATGGTTTTCCAGCTGTGCTGCCAAAGCCAAGGTCCCCAGCACTGCCCTGAGCGTGACAACCCAACAGAAACTGCTCAGTAATTAACCAATTAATTAGTAATCAATCAATTAATCGACTAATTAAGTCTCTCTATAGCACAAACATTGTCCTGGTTCCCATCTCTGCTTTCACATTCCACGTTGTCCTCTGGCACTGGCAGCACCCTCCTGATTTTGCTGGAGTTAGCCTGGATTCACACCCTTAAACAACATCTCTGGGGACACCAAATTTCCTGTTTCAGCTAATTTTAGCAATAGGCAACTCCAGACCAGTCAAAACAAATCCAATTACTGCCCCAAAGGGCCAGTTTGAAAGTACGAACACAGCGATTTTCATTTGCAGCGATAAAAATTCCAAATGCTAAAATATTTAGGGTTACAAGAAGAAGCCAAACTCAGGAAGACTCAGGTTTAGGGCTCACGACATCCTTAGATATCGAAATTGTGAACTGCTCATTAACTTTCAAATGTCCATATGGTATTTTGGACATTTTGGCCCCGGACCAGAGGAGCGAACTGCTCTCCAATCCATTGGCTATAGACAAACAGAGCAGCAGATGGAGCACACGGAGAATATTAACAAAAGCAGGGTTTGGGTGTTAAAAGGCTTAATGGGTCTCTCACATGTATTTGGGCCAGGAGATGGGATTCAAATTTTGCTTGGGGGAAGCTGAGAATCCCTAATATTTGAACTGGCAAAACTCCACAGCGCTGTTTAAAAAGCAGCGCAATAAAAGCTGATTGCACCGGCTTGGAAGTGCAAAGGTTCTGTCAGGAAGACAGCAGGGATACAGTGATCCCACAAAGATCCCTCAGCCCAAGGTTTTTGTTATTGATTTTCCAGCCAAGAGCTGGGATGAGATTCCCTGACCCTTGCACCTTGAGGATCCCACCACCTCCTGCCCAAGTCACTGAACTCCAGGGAGCAAGAGCAGCACTGGAATCATGGGGCTGTGCAGCATTTACCACTTCTGGTTCATAAAATGAATTATTCAACCCCTAAAGAAGTGTTGGAAACCATCTTCATGCCCCATACTCCCCGTCCTAAAAAAACCCCAACTAATTTCTGGAAATACTTGAAGTGGAGTTTTATTTTTGCACCAGCTGTTCTGGGAGAGCATCCCTTCAGAAAGCTTGGGAAGGAAAAAATAACTACAAAAAAGCAAATAGAAATCCCTTCCCTCCATCCTGTAAATATTTTATTCCTTAAAAAAGCCTGGAAGAAACTCCAAAATTAATAAACCCCACAGCTGAGGGGTGACAGCCTGGGATGTTTTAGCACAGTTTTCATTTGCTTGCTACAAATCAAGGATTTCTACACTGGAACAACTCAGCAAAGCAATTACTTAATTAAATAAATTACATTTTATGGTTGAGGTGCATCCTCCTGGTTGCTCAAGCAGCTAAAAAGTGATAAATTTGTGGCAGCTCCTCTTTGGCTTGCTTGAAAAAAATCCCAAGATTTGTGTGGGGCAATATTTTACATGGATAACTGGGAGACCCCTGCCACCGTTGGGATGGATGGCAGACAGAGAGAGAGGGAGAAGGATGGAAAATTGGATGGAAAGGATTGCCCAGGCTGCCCAAGGAAGTGGAGTCCTCATTCCTGAAGGGATTTAAAAGACCAGGTTGCTCAAAGCTCCATCCAACCTGGCCTGGGAGACTTCCAGGGATGGGGGGAATTAAAGGTCCTTGGGTCCCTCTCTGCCCCCTCCTTTTAGAAGGGCAGCGTTGTGCTGTGTTTAGGGAAGAGTTGTGACTTTAAATCCCTCAAGGATTTGGGGATTCTATGCTGTGCTCCTGACAATCCTCTCAGGAATTCAAGCCAGGAGTCTCGGCAGAAACGTGGGGACTTGGCAAATCCATAATGAGTCACTGTGCTGCAGGTACTGAGGCTGCCTTAAAAATAACCCTTCCAGCGTGGCTGGGAAACAGCAAAAGGAATCAGCAGCTCCCTCCAGGAATAGCAAATTCTAGTGGTGGACTGGGATGGGAAAGGGGAAAAGAGAAGAGCTCAGAAGTTAAAGGAGCGAAAGGCACGGTGAGGAGCAAAATAAAACCAGAGGGGTCACATGAGGCCCCTCCTGTACTGGGGGCTGCTGGATGGAGAAATCAGCTTAAAAAGGGAACAGAACTAATTATGGTTTGGGACTCAAAATACCAGCAGGCTTCGGCTTTACCAGCAGAACCTGAGGGATGATTTCAGCAAGAGGGGTAGATAAGGAGAGGGAAGAGGCACCCAGAGGATGGTCTTAAAAATTGTTACCGAAAAAGTCAATATATAAAAGTGTCATTAATTCCTGGCACCAAATATACTTCATAAAATACCATTTGAGGCACTTCAAACTGAAAAAAAGCACTATATCCACATAATTAGGGATTATGGACAGAATCATGGAATGGTTTGGGTTGGAAGGGACTTTAAAGCTCATCCTGTTCCACCCCCTGCCATGGGACACTTTCCACTACCCCAGGCTGCTCCAAGCCCCGTCCAACCTGGCCTTGGACACTTCCATGGATGGGGCAGCCACAGCTTCTCTGGACAACCTGTTTTCCCTACAGAGCCAAAGCTCCTGGCAGGTTTTGTCTTCTGCCTAAAAATGCTAATGGGAATAGCTGAGAAATAAAGGATCAGCCGAGGTTGTCTCTGCACTTAAAAATAACTCAAATAGCTAAAATAAAAGTGTGTGTTTCTCCTGGCACAACATGACTGGCAGAGCACACAGTCCCTCACCAGAGCTTCAGTGGGCACTGGTGCTGCTTTCCCTTTGGATCCCCTGAAAACCTCCTCTGCCTGGATCAGTGCCTCCCACTCCATCTCAGCACGTGGGAGACCTCCCGTCATCCACAAAGTCCTGGTCCACTTCCAAGCAGGGCAAGCATAAACAGCATCTATTTTATGGGGTTAGGGTTATTTTAAAAGCTCTAAGCAAGGAATATATTTAAATTCATTTAAAGCCTCAGCACTATAAAACTCTAAGGCAGTTCCTTGTCTCTTTCTGGATTCACACGCTGCACACATTGCCCAGAGAAGCTGTGGCTGCCCCATCCCTGGAAGTGTCCAAGGCCAGGTTGGATGGGGCTTGGAGCACCCTGGGCTAGTGGAAGGTGTCCCACGCAGGCAGCTGCTCAGGCAGTGCTCCTGTTCAGTGCTAATGGCCTGCAGATTTCCAGGACAAAATCAAGGCACAACAATTAATTTATCCCAGCGATTGTCCCGCAGGATCTCCTCGCAGCAAGAAACTGAGGGAAGCCACAAGTAAACAACAGCTTCGCTTCCTGGGTGGAATTCTAAGGTGTGGCACTCACCCCCTGCCTCCCCAGGTCACCCATGACTCAAATCTAAGGTGTTGTCCTGGAATAAAATGAAATGAGATCTGAGATCCAAAATCCAGGACTGCCATCAAGAACTGGGCTTCCTGTCCCGAGCCTTTTCAAAACTGACAGGACCAGCAGCAAAGAAATTTAGAAATACAACAAGAATCAAAGGCTCACTTCTAGCATTTAATTTCCAGTAAAGCAAATTAACGAGAGCTCTATTAGAAGTCTGGAATTTTCTAAATTTACATTGGAAGCATTTCAGGAAATGTGTTTTAGTTCAAAGCATCACAGATGGTTTGGGTTGGAAGGGACATAAAGCTCATCCAGTTCCACCCCCTGCCATGGGCAGGGACACCTTCCACTATTCCAGGCTGCTCCAAGCCCCATCCAACCCGGCCTTGGACACTTCCAGGGATGGGGCAGCCACAGCTTGGAAAATGTGTCTGACTTGCAAATGTCAAGGAGAAGAAATGACCTGAGGCCAGTTTGTCACTGTCACAGCCCTGGTTGAGTAAGTTTTAAAAATGCATGAAGACAATCATCTCTTTTTGCAGGAGGTTTTTCTCCCTATCAGAAATAAACTAACATGCAATACCTCAAGAGCTTTAACCTAAAATAGATTTATATAGGGCTCTCACGGGCTAGAAGTCACAATTAAAAATGCTTTTAATGGCACAAAGTAGGAAGCAAAACTTTATAGCAGAATATTTTGTGCAGAAGATTTTCATTTCAAATAAACTAAATTATGAAGATAATTTAGAAAGTCTGGTTTTTTCAAGAATAAGATGCTTTTTGCATGACTAAGGCAAGAAAAATGCTAACAGAGGTTGCAAGGCAGGGTACATAGAGATGCTATGGCTTAGAGTAGTGGAAATTATTGTGTTCCATAGAATTCTGGAATGGTTGGGGTTGGAAGGGACCTTAAGGCTGCAGTGCCACCCCTGCCATGGGCAGGGACACCTTCCACTATCCCAGGTTGCTCCAAGCCCTGTCCAATCTGGCCTTGGACACTTCCAAGGATGGGGCAGCCACAGCTCCTCTGGGCAACCTGTGCCAGGGCTTTCCCACTCTCACAGCCAAGGATTCCTTCCTAATATCCCATCTAATTAGAGCAGTTCCATGACCATATTATTGTGAGTTGTGGAGCACGGGGAAAGCGGGAGAAAAGGTTTGGAAGGTGTTCAGAGCTGTCACCAGGCACGTGGCAAGCTGCAGGAGAAATTTATTCCAATCAATACAGGCCCTTGGGATCCAGAACAAGGGTTTGATCACCGTGCCTTGGACTGCTCCAGGGTTATCAGCCAAGTGAAGGAAAGGAATTTCCAGAATGGGTCTATTTAACAGCAGAAGTATTTCAGGAAGAGAATTATTGTGGGTATGATGTCACACATTCCACAGGATACTTAGCTGTGCCCACTAAAAGAAAGGAACGGAATGGAAGGAATAGAAGAGATTAGAATGGAATTGTTCAGTTGGAAGGGATCTACAACACCCAGTCCAGCTGCAAACTGGGTTCAGTTCAAAGGCTGTCAGTACAAATTGATATCTGCAGTGTCAGTGCTTACCCTGCAGTAACCCGAAAAACGGGACAATAAAAGATGTTTAGAACAGCCACGGGAAACTCCCCTCTCCTCAAAGGCAAGAGCAGCAGCCCGATCCCGGGAAGATCCATCCCACACACACAGAGTCCATACTCCAGCAGCATCTGCTTACATCCCCCTTTGCCCTTCCCACGGGGACAGCTTCCACAGGGCTTCCACACACTTTTCTATTCCATTCCATTCCATCCCATCCTATCCCATTCTGTCGTGTCTTTCTCTTCTCCCCAACCCCTAAAATCTCATCTCACACCACCCCATCCCAAAGAGCCACGGCAAACACCCCCTTTGTGCACATCCCACCTCCCTTCCCACCCCCTGACTCATCCACAGAATTCCCTGGATATACCCAAACAGCTGACACGTGACAGGTCCCCAAGGCCAACCCCAAAAGCCATCCCCACCACGTTTTTCCCTTCCGTGATCCTCCTGTCAGCTACGACAGATTTCGCTTTTCCAGGCTGCTCCCAAACCTCCCGAATTCCTGCACCTCTGCAGCAGAGCCTTTGCCACCCAGCAGGGCGGGCACTGCCTCACCTGCCCCCTCCCTTCTGTCCCCCCTTATTCCAGGCTGGAAGCTGCAGGCTCTCCCTATGGACACTCGGCGAGTCCGTGAGGATGAAGGAATATCCGTGTCCGCAGACAGAGCCATTAACAGCCACTCACCTCTCCAGCTGCAAATTCCAGGCTCTTCACAGCCAATCCTCACCCTCCTTAAATGTCTCTTCTCATCACTATAACCCTCTCAGGCTGCTGAAACCCCACTATTTTAATCTTGGAATATTAAAGGCGATTCCAGCAGGCACTTCAAAAGAAAAGGAGCCAATGAGAAACAAACAGTTTGAGGTCAGGGTCTTTCCCTGCTCAGCTCACAAAATAAAGAGGTGAGATTCCTTCCCCCTTCCGTTCCTCGGTGCAAATTTTAATTGCTTTTCTGACATCTACAGAATGTAATCTTCTTCCTGTGTTGTTCCTAGGATTAGGGCAGGACGAAGGTAAAGCTATTTTTGATTAATATGGAAATCAGAAATTACTTTCCAGAGAAAACTGGGGACTGTTCCTAATACTGTTTTATCTTTGGGGAATTACAAATCTGAAGAGTAACAAGAGCGAGCTGGCAGCTCACTGAGTCCTCCAACCTGTGCAAAATATGCTTAAAGACTTTAAAAAAATCTATTCTGATGGAAATATGTGATTAATATAGTGAAGGGAGTGTTCAAGCTGAAGACAAAGAGAGTTAAATCCCCACAGAATGGGGGACATCAGTTTATCCGGGGGAAGAAAAGGTGGTGGGGCCAGACAACGCAAAGAAACCTTCCTAAGTTTTAAAACAAATTTAATGGTTAAATTTGTTCCCAATTCGAACCTGTTCTTGCTGAAGTGCAAATATTCCTCATGACCATTCAGCTGAATTTCTAATGGGTAAAAATGTGAGGAATCCCTTGGCATCCAGCTCCTCCTACTTGTGGGAAGAATTTGGAGATCAATACAAGGGGATGGAGTGCCAGGACAAAGGTGAATGACTTTAAACTGCATGAGGGTGGGTTTAGATGGGATACTGGGAATCAATTCCTCCCTGTGAGGGTGGGGAGGCCCTGGCACAGGTTGCCCAGAGAAGCTGTGGCTGCCCCATCCTTGGAAGTGTCCAAGGCCAGGCTGGATGGGGCTTGGAGCATCCTGGGATAATGGAAGGTGTCCCTGCCCATGGCAGGGGTGGCACTGGATGAGTTTTAAGATCCCTCCTGACCCAAACCAGTCTGGGATTCTGGGATTCTGTGCCTGGGGATAAAGACTCAAAGCCATGTCAGCAGTCCCATCTCCCTGCCAGGAGTGCCTGCAGGAGTAGGAGACTGGAGATGATTTAGGAGTAAAAAGGGACATCCTGGCAGGCCTAAGCCTGGGCAAGTTCCCTGTGAAGTCCCCCCAAAGCCCTGCTCCCGCAGCACCCTGTGTGCACACTGAATAATAGGATGCCTGTCAAAGACCAATCATACATTGTCCTATTTTTTATGTTATCATCGGATGCTTGAGATTAATGGGATTTTCAAACGGAATGGCAGCGCTTCAGCTATGCCTGGAAACAAAGGCATTTACTCTGCCTACCAGAGAGGAGTGAAAAGGAGACAACTGCATTTTATCTTGAAAGCCCTCAGACACTTTCAAACAGATCCAGGAATCAAAAGCTCTGTGTAAAGAGAGGGAAAGCCCTCCAGGACCCGTTGGGCCACGCTCCCGTTTTTAAAAATGACAAGATGTGGGAGTAGGATATTTAGTGTAAAGATACAATGTGGGAGCACGAGGCTTGCCATGTCCAAAATTGATTTAGATTTGGGAAAACACTGGAGTCTTGCAGACTCAGAGGTTCAGCTTTGTGTGCTGGAGAGAAAAAATGCACAGTGACATTGTCGTGTTCAGTGGGGATCCAGCAGAACAGTGGGTTTATATAGATATACATAAAGCCATTCCTCCTTGTCCTGTTCCTCCATCCCCCTGTCCCAAGTCCCTCTCCAGCTCTCCTGGAGCCCCTTTAGGCACTGGAAGGAGCTCTGAGGTCTCCCTGGAGCCTTCTCTTCTCCAGGTGAGCACCCCCAGCTCTCCCAGCCTGGCTCCAGAGGGGCTCCAGCCCTGGAGCAGCTCCGTGGCCTCCTCTGGGCTCTCTCCAGCAGGTCCACATCCTCCTGCTGTTGGCCCCAGGGCTGGAGCAGCTCTGCAGGTATGGGGTCTCACCTGAGGGGGCAGAATCCCCCCTTTCCTGCTGCCCACGCTGGGGGATCAGCCCAGGGCACACGGGGGGTTCTGGGCTGCCGGAGCACGTGGCCGGATTCTCCCGCAGGAATACAAATTACACAATTATAATATTATTTTAGCAGTTGGCCATGGTGACATTTCCTGCTGTTAGGTGGCTCTGGTCCTGCCAGGATAGATTAACAAGGCTCACCAAACATTTTGTTTGGCTAAGGAACAGCTGAAGGGCACTGCCTCCTTATTCTATTAAAAGCGCCGCAGGAACTCGGTAACATTTTCCTGTTGATCTCCACTGCTCTGATAAATGGAAACCTCATCCCTTCCTCCACGAGGAGAGGAGACATTTTTAGGAAGGGAAAACCAATTTCCTCTCAGTGTTATTGAGTTAAACAAGGTAGTTCAGTTTTCAAAGGTATTAAGGTCGTTTTGTTATTCTCGCGCCGAGCACTCGCCGAGCTGTCGGAACAGCCTTCAGGAACGGAGACAGAGGAACTTCAGCTCTGCAGGCAAATTCCTACAGATCATGTGCTCCAGCAGGGAGAGTAGGGTCAGCACATACATCCTGACAGTGATGGAACACATCTGAATGCATAGGGCTCAGAACAATTATTGCTGAGCAGCCCCCGGCACACCACGAGCGAGAGAGAGGAAAAAAACCCAACCATCTTTGGAGAGATGAACAATCCTTCTCGTTATCAACACCCCATTTAGTATCTTAGTTGCTTAAACCCAATTATATCCAGAAAAGACAACTATGAATGAAGAGGATCTGAGCAACCCCAGATAATGGCAGAAGATAAAAACCCACTCCAAGAGTAATGACCTGATTTGGCATTCATCAGTCGCTCGGTAATGAGCAAACGCTGATTTCAAATCTAAATTCATGTCAAATGCTTCTGGGTGAAATTAACTCCGAGCATATTTCAAAACATCCATCCAAAGTGTCGCTGCTGCTTCCTCCTTTCCCCTCCAGCACACCAGACTCCCTCCTCTTCCGCAGCTCCTGCTGTTCCTCCTTCCACCACTTGCCACCTTTTTTCAGGCTCTGGTCATGGAAGCGTCCCAGGCCAGGCTGGACAGGACTTGGAGCAGCCTGGGATAGTGGAAGGTGTCCCTGCCCATGGTGGGGTGGCTGGGGGAGATGCCCTTTAAAGATCCCTTCCAGCCCAATCCATCCAGTGGTTTTATGACCCTGAAATGTCCCTAACGAGCATGGACACCCCACCCTCTGGCATTTCCCAGTGCCCTGATCCTCCCAGCAGCAGCTCTGACAGTGCCTCAGCAGAGGAGCCCCCTTTGCACACCACACATACACAGAATTTGCATTCCACCCAGGCAGACACAGCCTCGTATTTGGGGTTTATATTAAACTATAAATTCAGGGCTTTAAAACCACAGCACAAGCAAAGACGGGCAGGGGTGGCTCCCAAGCAGAGGGATGAACTCTGCAGGTGAAGAGGGGGGGAGTGTCAGCAGGAGACTGAAAAAGGAGGAAAGATCTCCCCTGTATCCAACATCAACAACTCCCTGAGGGAGCCTCAGCTCCCTCTGATCCATCACTGCCTTCCCTCTGTGGCCTTACCAGTGTTTTCTACACAGGCTGTACAGTCTGTGACTGGCACCCATCTGATTTAAACCACTGATTATTTATTTCCCAGAAACTGGCAACGGAGGAGATTTGTTGTCACTGGTAGCAGCGAACAGATCCAAAGGCTTTGCTTTTTGCCCATAAAATCATGGAATTGTTTAGGTTGGAGAAGACCTCAAAGATCATCGAGTCCAACTGTTCCCTCAGTTGCCAAGGCCACCACTGACCCCTGTCCCCAAGTGTCACATCCACAGGGCTTTTAAATCCCTCCAGGGACAGGGACTCAGCACTGCCCTGGGCAGCTGTGCCCGGGCTGGACAGCCCTTTC
The DNA here is from genome assembly GCA_013397565.1 of Ptilonorhynchus violaceus. Classification (NCBI taxonomy): domain Eukaryota; kingdom Metazoa; phylum Chordata; class Aves; order Passeriformes; family Ptilonorhynchidae; genus Ptilonorhynchus; species Ptilonorhynchus violaceus. The sequence goes on from VZRJ01004330.1 coordinate 969,815, forward strand.
CAGGAAGGAATTTTCCCAATATCCAACCTAAACTTCCTCTGGCACAGCTTGAGGCTGTTCCCTCTCACCCTGTCCCTTGTCCCTGGGAGCAGAGCCCGACCCCCCCTGGCTGTCCCCTCCTGTCAGGAGCTGTGCAGAGCCAGAAGGTCCCCCCTGAGCCTCCTTTTCTCCAGGCTGAGCCCCTTTCCCAGCTCCCTCAGCTGCTCCTGGTGCTCCAGCCCCTTCCCCAGCTCCATTCCCAGCTCTGGACATGCTCCATCACTCCAGATCCTCGATGGTGTGGTGGAAGTCACCTCATCCCAGTTGCTGCAGCAGGAGATGCACATCCCTGGATAAATAGGGCCAGAAACCCCTCCTGCCCACCACAGCCACCATTCCCAGACATGCACATGGAGATGCCAACAAAAATTACAGCTTTCCATTAGAAAAAGGCCCAGCATCCTCCTGCAGGGTGATGGAGAATTGTGGTAACAGCCCTCACCACCAGCCAGGAACATCAAAGTGTTTGCAAATAACACACAAAGCCTTTCAGAATTGAACACCACCTTTGCTTCTACTCAACAGAAAATTCCCTTAATTTTGGAAAAAAAGAGAAAAAAAAAAACCCTCCAAGCCTACAAAGTGCTCGTGGGAAGGGATTGCAAGAACAAAAATATCGTGGGCCACGTGTTGAAGACAGGACTCAAAGCCAGCAGCTGCCCTGTGGCTCCAGAGGAGGCCTCAGTGCTTGTTTCACGCTGCTCTCTACAATTTAACTACTTTTTGACCTTAAAGGACCCTGACTCTTGTGGGTAATCCAGCTGTGATGAGATTCCCCGTTCCTTGATGAAACATCTGAAGCTGCTGCTCAGTTTGTTGATGGATCCTTTTATATGTCTGAAGCTGCTTTTTTCCTGGGGTTTTTTTTTTGAGGATGAAGGGCACCCAGTGGACACCAGGCAGGGTTTGGAATAATCGTTCTGCCAAAAGCAGGAAAGATCTGACAACAAAGGCTGTTCCTCTCTCCATCTTGAGCCATCCCTCCCCTGACTTTGCTGTACTGTGGACAGTCAGGCTCCAAATCAAAAAGTGCTTTCTCCAACTTCAGCTGTTCCTGAGGGGGAATTTAAAGCTCTTTATTCCCAAACAGCAAACTCAAGTGGTGTCTCCTATAAACTGAGCCTTCCTGTCCAAGCAACATTTCAGCTTGTGTTCATCTCAGGGCATCAGGGATGCCAATCCATCAGCTGAAGCTCTCAGGGAGAAGAAGTCCAGGAGTTTTCTCCACAGGCTCTTATTACTTCTCCATCAATTTCCAGCATTTTCACTGTCACTTCCACTTAAAACTTCATCCCTGTCTTCAACTGCAGGTGAGAGATTCCAAACTCTTTGTGTGTAACATCCTTAACCACAGCCCTCCCCATCCATCCAGGAGCCAGAGCATCTCACACCTCCACTATCACAAAGGCTTTTCCTTCAACCTTGACTAAAGCTTTGCTATCCCACCACTGTCTACTCCAAATACTGCTGGAAAGATCATTTCCATAGCACATGCCTTCCTCCCTGACATGTCTCCTTCAGCCAGCTTTCCTCTACCAAAAGTAAGGAATTTGTGCTTCTTTCCAAGTTCTCCATCACCTAATCCTCACTTGGCCACCCTTTTTCCACAGTGAGGCACCACTCCTTGGTCCCCCCAGCACCCTCACCTCGCCTGTGCTGCTCACTCAGACACGTCAAAAAGCAACTGCGTGCTCCATTTCCCACTAGGAAAATCCAGAGGTCCTCCTAAATACCCAGCACCTCTTCCAAAGGCTCCTTTGGCTGTACACTTCCCAAAAGGGACCCCAGGCTCCACTCTCTGAGGCCTGGATTTGCTCTGTGCTTGGGTGCTGCCTGGAAGTAGATGTTGAGGAGCAGCCCCACATCCTAAAGTCCCACTAACACCACAGGAGAGCTGCTATTTCCAGAACCTTCCCCACCATTTGGTCGGCTCTGCAGGAACACACGAGCACAGGTTGTAAGCACAGAGCGTGTGGTGTGACAAGAGTCCTACAGGCACCGCCAGTTCTTGGGGGTCAGAACATCCCTGTGAGCCAAACACCACTGAAATCCAGACAGGGAAGGTTTAGATGTGGAAAAGAGCACTGAGCAGCCACAAACAAAGCCCTGAGCAGAACCCATGAGCCACCCTCACCTGGCCCAAAAAAGATCCTCTTATCAGCCAGGCCTTTTAATACACGGGCTAAGATGCTGATTGTAAAATATTTCTTTCTTTTCCCAGCCTCAAACTGCTGCAGCAAAAGCAAGAATCCACCCTGCATCCCCAAGACCCAGGAGGAAGCACTCCTGGGATCCACCGGCTTGTACACGAGCCTGGGACTGACTGTTCAGCGATGCCCAGGAGGAAGTCGGGGTCATGAATACCGAAAAAAAGGGGAAAAAAGTAAAGAAAAGGAAAGTAGGTCAAGCAATTCACATTTGCTGAAAAGGACAAAGAACACTGCAGATTTTTTATTACCTTATGCAATTGCTACCAAATATCTGAAGCATCCTTTTTATCTGATTCAAATCCCACATGAGTAATCCATGATTAAATTTAGTGGGTGTGAAATTTCATTAGGTCGTTCAATTTTAAGCAGATTGGATAATGAAGTTCCGTCGCCCTTCAGAATTAAGGGAGAAAAAAAATGAATACTGTAATTTTTATCTCGCTCCCAGCCTTCCCCCATCTGTGAGATTATTCTCATTCATGTAAGACATCCATGTCCTACAGCTCCATCCTGGGGGGCACGTGACCTTGGATGTGGAGAGAGGGAAGTGCTTGGAAACGCTGCCAAAGGGCACGGCCGAGCCTCACGACTGCTCTGCAAAAACTAAACCCAAACCAGGCTTCACCTGGTGCTTTTTTGGGATAAACACAGACCAGAAATGTGAGTTTTCTCGGAACAAAGAGACTTCATGGATTCTGGCAGGGATTTCTCAAAAAAAACCCAAACCTTTGGACTAATTCAATGCTATCACACACAATGTGAGAATGGGAAAAGTGTTAATAGGTAGCAGATGCTGCTTGAAGTCTTAAATCCCTACCCTGAAGAACCAGACAATTCCAGGAGAAGCCACCAGCTTCCTTCATGGAAAAAGGCCCCATGTTAAGACAAAATGAGAGGTTTGGAGTTTTTCTTGGGTTTTAAAATTATGCTCTTTAAAAAAAAAAAAAAAAGGTTTGAACTCCCACTTTATAAAACGGAATTCCTGATGGGATTTTAGAGGAGCATCAGTGCAGTGATGGGCAGCAGACTGTGCAATCCATGAGCCACTCATTTCACTGTACATCACCCTGTGCTTCCCAAGCAGGACCAATAAACTTTGCTTATCCACCCTCCTAGAGATAATAAATTCAATTAAATATTCAATTTAATCATAAATTTAATTGTATAATCCTCGGGAAGAGCCCGGCTGGGAAAGAGTTAAACAACAGGCCTGATTCATCTCGCTGTGTTTTCAAGCAGCTGAAGCCACTCTGTGCCAGTACAAATAAATAATATCTCTATGCACATCACAACCAAGTATTTTCCTCTTGATGTTGTTCACCAAAGCATGATGACAAAGGATGGCTGGAGAAACAGGAGTTGTCAATTCTGCCTCAATCGTGGCTCCTTTCGGTCCTGACAGAAGTTGCTTTTTTTTCCCCCTTTCTCCTAAATGGCCACCAGGTGCTTCCAGCAAATGAACTGAACGCAGCAAACACCAACCTGCCTTGCACAGTCCTCTGTGCTCTGTTCCTGGACAGTTTTCTCAGGAAGGAAGGGAAAAAAAAAACCTCAAAAATTCAGTGGAGAAGCTGAAGCTTTGCACGTCTTGAGAAGCATCAAGGAAAATAAATGTCTGGAAAGATATCATTTGCTGGGACAAGATCAACACATCAGCCCTGACATTTATTAGAAGTACATCCCAACATCACCCATCCATGATAAACAATGGCAGGAGGATGTGGAGCTGCTGGAGAGAGGCCAGAGGAGGCCACGGAGCTGCTCCAGGGCTGGAGCCCCTCTGCTCTGGAGCCAGGCTGGGAGAGCTGGGGGTGCTCACCTGGAGAAGAGAAGGCTCCAAGGAGACCTCAGAGCCCCTTCCAGTGCCTAAAGGGGCTCCAGGAAACCTGGAGAGGGACTTGGGACAAGGGATGGAGGGACAGGACACAGGGAATGGCTTCCCACTGCCAGAGGGCAGGGTTAGGTGGGATATTGGGAAGGAATTGTTCCCTGTGAGGGTGGGGAGGCCCTGGCACAGGTTGCCCAGAGAAGCTGTGGCTGCCCCTGGATCCCTGGAAGTGTCCAAGGCCAGGTTGGACGGGGCTTGGAGCAGCCTGGGATAGTGGAAGGTGTCCCTGCCCATGGCAGGGGATGGCACTGGATGTCCTTTAAATGTCCTTTCCAACCCAAAAGAGTCTGGGATTCTGTGAAACAAACCCTAGCAGGAGTTAATGTACAGGCTCCGGAGTAGGCGTTGCGAGACATCAGTCAGGCATCAACAGCAAAACAAATTAACACCACGAAACACTGAAAAACAGAGGAGCCAAACCTGCATCTTTAAATAGCCCCAGAGAGCTTTTCCTGTCAGTAGCTGTTTTCTGGCCCAGCTCCACCACATCCTCCCTCAGCTTCACCCAAACCTGCATTTTTCACATGACTGGAATGCTCATCCAAGTCTGGATCAGAGCAACCCTCAGACTGTTTATCCACGTACACCTTCTCCATCCATCTCACCTTCTCTGCTTGGCTTGGATGCTTTCCCTGATCTCCTCTCCCATGGGACTGGATCCCCACATTAGGGGATGTCTCAAGAGTCCAAGGGGCAGAAGACAGACACAGTAGGGAGCAGGAAATCCAATGATTCCAAGTAATCCAGAGACAAACATGCTGAGACCAGGGCTTTCTCCTGGGCCAGGGGTGCACTTCCCATCATACTTTAATGTCCCAGGGTGGTGGCACATGCAGCCTGAATGGATGCCATGGATCTGGAGGAGAACTCGGAGGAGAACACGGAGGAAAACTATGGAGTGAAGTTATTTGATGATGTAGGCAACACTATGGGACTGGCTCTGGGAAAAAGGAGGAATGCCATGCTACCATGGAAGGAGAGAGAGGAACAAAAATGAGGAATATTTGAATTTCCAGTTCGACAGACTGGGCTTGTTCAGATCCCATGGAAAGCTGTCCCTGGGTCTGTGAGAGCAGAGTCTGGAGAGTGAAGCACAACTGTTGGCAGAGGATGGATGAACCACACACCACTCCAACCATGTGCACACACACAAGCCCACGGTGCCAGAGGAGAGGGACCTGAGGGTGCCAAGGGAGCTGGCTGGTGTCACTGCCACTCTCTGTCACCTCTGAATAGTCCCGGTGCCGGGGAATGTCCCTGGCGGTTGGAAAAAGGGCAACATCACACCCGCCTTCAAAAAGGGAAACGCCAGCCCAGCCAGCCTCGCTCCCTGCCCAGAAACCCACGAGGCAATTCCTTCTGGAAACCATAACCAGGCACGTGAAGGATAAGAAAGTGATTGGGAAGAGCCACCACGGATTTGTGAAGCACAAGTCACACCCAAACAGCCTGGAAAACTGCCTGGATCATCGGCCCGGACGGGTCATTGCGGGTGGTCCGTAGTCAGTCACTCCCAAGGCTTGGAGCGTGAGGGAAGCACTGGGTTTGCTCAGGCTGGACACCCCAAAGGCACCCGGAGCTTCCTGCTGGGGGAGAGAAGGAAGCTGGGGCCGTGCTCACCTGGCAGGGACAGCACAAGCATCGTGTGCCAGGAGCACAAGCGCCAGCAAGGAAAACTCAACCCAATATTGGGAGAAAACGCATCCACAGGGAGGGTGGAACTGGGGCCCAGAGAGGGGATGGAAATACCCTTTTTTGGCTACATTTGAAACTCAACTGCATATGACTAACTTGGAAGTTGGCTTTGATTTGAGCCAGGGGGGCTGAGTTAAAAAAGAGCTGCACTGAGTCCTTCCAAACAAAATTATTCTAGGACTTACTACCCAGAGAGCTTCTGACACAGAATTATTTAATAATTGCTATTTTATGCTTTCTCTACTTCTCTTCTGCACTTCAGATCCTGCTGCTTCTGTCTTCTCTCCCCTGGAATGATATCTTTTTGTTCCATGTTTGCAATTACAACCAGCCCAGGTTTATATATATGAGATAGAAGGCCTATTATTCACCTGAACTGGAGCACTCAGAGGTGCTGGATTCATTTTGGGCACTGTGCTCTCAGTGGTGCCAAGGGCCTCCTGTTATTGGAAGTGATGCTGGGAATGGAGAGCGTGGTGGAGGAAGAGCACAGAGTCGGTGTGTGCTCATTTGTCTGCTCATAGGGGATAAAATGGAATATGGGAATAGCTTTAATCATTCCTGCTGAAGCTAATTCACTCTTTATGGGTTTTTTATGTGGGCAGTTCTACCCCTAAGCTTAATGGAAAAGGTAAATAAACCAGAGTGGAGTAATGAGAGAGGGACTGAGCTGTCAATCAGAGGCAGAGCTTCCCTTTCCTTTCCTAATGATTTATAGGAAAGGGCTGTCTTAGACCCAAGGACCCAAACCACAAACACAATTCCCATGGTGAGTTACATCTGCCAGAAAATTACATGGAATGGAGCTTTATGATTCAATGCAAGACTCGGACATCAGAAGAGTTTTTCTCCCTGTCCAAGAAGCTGCACGTACTCTGGAAAATTAACTGGGAATCGGGCTCAGTCAGTCTGGCAGGAAAGAAAAAAAAATGAGAGTGAAATGAAAATGCATTTAAGTTAATCTTTGGCAGGGGATAAAGGAACGAGACAAAACAAAGGGAGTTAAACTCCAAACTGATGGATCTGCCCTCTGCAGCATCCTTATCCCTTCCCACGGGATCCAGCCACCAAATGTTCCAGACAGCCACTGCTGCTATCACCGGGCACTTCCATGACAAGATATCAGCTCCCTGCCAGTTGAAACGGGGGGAAAGGCTCCTTGCCTGAGCTGACCCGGGCTCGGTGTCCTGGACAGGCTGTTCCTTCTGTCTCCCACTGGAGCTGATCTGGGCTGTTGCTGTGATATCAACGAGCCCTTGGCTCGGGGAGGACACTCCGTAATTTATCCTCTATTATCCACGGCAGCACCATGCCTCTGTTAACTTATGGAAGAAAATCAAAGCCGTGAACGTTGTCTGAGATATGGATTCATAATGAAAAGTAGGAATGGATTCATAATGAGTAGGAAAACAGAAAACCTGCAAGTTAAATCTGTTAATAACACCAGCCGGACCAGAGAGAGCACAAGGAAAAAAGGGGGAAAAACACGTGTACAAAGTCTGTGAACAAGCAAAGTGACAACCAACAAAATCCAGTTGTGATAGGTGTCAAATAATAAATATGGGGGAAACAATCCAAAAAGAGCTGCAGATGGACTTGGGACAAGGGCCTGGAGGGACAGGACAAAGGGGAATGGCTTCCCACTGCCAGAGGGCGGGGTTAGATGGGATATTGGGAAGGAATTCCTGGCTGTGAGGGCGGTGAGGCCCTGGCACAGGTTGCCCAGAGAAGCTGTGGCTGCCCCATCCCTGGCAGTGTCCAAGGCCAGGTTGGACAGGGCTTGGAGCAGCCTGGGATAGTGGGAGGTGTCTCTGCCCATGGCAGAGGTCGAATGGGATGAACTTTTAGATCCCTCCCAACTCAACCCATTCTGGGATGGACCTTGGACACTTCCAGGGTCCTGCCACAGGGAGAAGGAACCAGGTGGACTCCGAGGAGCTGCTCCAGCCTGGTAATTCTGGGGCTGGTAATTCCTGTCCCACGCTTGAAAGACAAATGTTGATAATAACATGGGATGTGAAATGGGGAAAACATCTGAGAAATGGAAGCACAGTTTCCAGCTTTCAAGTAGGGGTCAATAAACAGGGCAACTTCTTTCTTTATGCTTCCAAACAGCTTGGCAGGATCCTTTTGGTGTTGGTAAATCAAAAGATAAAGAGATTATGAAAAAGAACATGAAAGCGAAGATCTGAAGAGCTTCAGCAGAATCAAAAACTCCTCCTAAAGCTTCTGCAACAGCACAGAAGTTTTATAAACGGCACGAATTACCTCATTTAGCTTTTTGCAACTTCAGAGCTCTATCTTCTTTCCAAACTTCCACCTCACATTTTACTTCTGTTCATCCTCAAACCCCCCTCCTAAGATCCCTCTCAGCAGCCTGTTGACATGTCTTAATGATTCTCATCCCACTTTTTCAGCAGCTCACAAACATTCCCTTTACCCATCTCCCCAAATTCTCTGTGATTGTGTCATTTTCTTCCAGCTTGCACGGGGTGTTTGTGTGCCAGACCAACCATCTCAGGGCACACCGGCTCCTTTCATGGAATTTATCCTTCCCTAGCTCAAGGAATCACTGCCCTTTTCAGTAGAAAATTACAGTTGTTGACTGCCTGGTGATCATCTCTTGGAATGAGGTACAACACTGCCAGGATTACAGGGAATCCAATTCCAAGCTGTAACTCCCTGACAGGAGGGTGCTGCCAGGTGGGGGTCAGGCTCTGCTCCCAGGGAACAGGGACAGGAGGAGAGGGAACGGCCTCAAGCTGTGCCAGGGCATGTTTAGAATGGATGTTGGGAGAATTTCTTCATGGAAAGGGCTGTCCAGCCCTGGCACAGCTGCCCAGGGCAGTGCTGAGTCCCCGTCCCTGGAGGGATTTAAAGCCATGTGGATGTGGCACTTGGGGACAGGGGTTAGGGGTACCTTGGCAGTGCTGGGGAACGGTTGGACTCGATGGTCTTGGAAGGCTTTTCCAACCCCAACGATTCCATGATTATTTTATACAGAAGAGGAGATGCTCCCTGCACAGTTTCAGGTGCTGCTGGCAAGGAAGCTCTGTCTCAACATCACATTTTAGCTGAGCAACAGGGTACAAAAGTTCAGGTGTATTCTCATGATTAAAGGCATCAAAAAGTGCTTCCAGTTTCCAATTTTGACTCCGAAGAGTGCAGAAGAAGGAAGCAGCGCAGTTCCCATAGTACCTGGCTCCTGGAACCGTCTCTAACCTGTGTAACTCAATAACCTGTTTTATTGGAGGGGATAATCAAATCAGTGTCAGGGCTGAATTCATTCTCCATGACAGCAAACCCTTGCCTGAACTAGGTTCAGACGTGGCATTTTTAGTCCAAATCTCAACATGCACCAATCATTCCACACCTATTTTGTCTCCTGTTCATCTTTTTGCAGGGTGATTTTTTCTCATTTATTATTTTTACTTACTAAAATTAATACAGCGAGCTGGGGGTGCTCAGCCTGGAGAAGCTCCAGGGAGACCTCAGAGCCCCTGCCAGTGCCTAAAGGGGCTCCAGGAAAGCTGGAGAGGGACTTGGGACAAGGGATGGAGGGACAGGACACAGGGAATGGCTTCCCACTGCCAGAGGGCAGGGTTAGGTGGGATGTTGGGAAGGAATTCTTCCCTGTGAGGGTGGGGAGGCCCTGGCACAGGTTGCCCAGAGAAGCTGTGGCTGCCCCATCCCTGGAAGTGTCCAAGGCCAGGCTAGACACGGCTTGGAGCAACCTGGGATAGTGGAAGGTGTTCCTGCCCATGGCAGGGTGTGGCACTGGATGATCTTTTAAGGTCCCTTCCAACCCAAACTGTTCTGTGATCTTAAATATGGCATAAGGGATGTCCAGGGAAATTACTGGAACAACCCCTCTATGTCTGACAGAAGAATTCAAAGGAAAGATGAGAGTGATTGAGAGCTGGTCTCTTTCCTGTTAGAAAATACTTTAAAGCCATTTTCTGTGAGCCTTTGGGTGGAATTTGTGCAGGCTTTTGATTGAGTCAAAAAATGCAGATGCAGGTTCCTTTCAAAGGAAACAGAAATGAGCTAAAACTAATTTATTAGTGGTCAAGGGCATAGCAGAGCCAAGTGAGATTTAAGATTGAGGATTTTTCCCAGAAACTTTGGGAAGAAGCGCTGCAATTACTGTAAGAGGAATCAGCTGGATCTCCTGTCGGGCGCTGAAGTAGATGCCTTCAAATTGTCTCATTTACATAGGGAAGAAGGTCAGGAGGGATTAAGAAGGTAAATATATCACCTGATTAGGCATGCGAGTTCAGGGCGTTCCAAGGACTAATTCCATGAATATTCAAGCAGGTCTCTGCTTCCCAAAGGTTCAGGCATAAGCAAGAAGTTGAATACGCAGAAGGAATCTGGCCAGAAAGCCAAAGTTCCCACCAGTATCACCTGTTCCAGTGAAATCCGGCTCTGTAATTTCCTTATTCCCTTTTCCATTTCACTTCGTGAAAATAAAGGATAAGGAGAATATACACCTCCTGACAGGGACACGTTCACCACTCCCTGGATGTGCATTTTTAACAGCAGCAGGCAGCACTTCCTAATTGTTCCTAATTTGGGCAAAATTTCATACCAAACAATATCACACTGCACTGACTTAGCCTGGCCTGTCCTACTTGGGACAAACAACCCAGGACATGATATGGCCATCATCTGTTTTCTTGGATTCATACTCGGCTTCCTAGAAAGAAAATCATTAATTAGGAGATTAAAGTCCAGATGAGCTCAACTGCAAGACCAAGTCAGCTTTCCAGGAAGAAAACCGAGCTGAGCGTTTGCTGCCTGATCCCTGATTCACCCCGAGAACCAGAAAATGTGCCTTGGGCTGAGTCACGCCTGGAAAATGATGGGCAGTGCTCCCGGGAGAAGGGGGCTCTGCCAGAGAGAAGACAGGGGTCCCAACACAAAGGACCTCAGATGGCTCTGGCAGAAAATCCTGCTGTTTTGCAGCTTTTTTTCCTTTCTTTATTCCCTGCAGCCCAGGACCCGCCATGTTCCAGGCTGATCCCCCCAGTGTGGGCAGCAGGAAAGGGGGGATTCTGCCCCTCTTCCCCCTCAGGTGAGACCCCACCTGCAGAGCTGCCCCAGCCCTGGGAACAACAGCAGGAGGACGTGGAGCTGCTGGAGAGATGCCAGAGGAGGCCACGGAGCTGCTCCAGGGCTGGAGCCCCTCTGGAGCCAGGCTGGGAGAGCTGGGGGTGCTCACCTGGAGAAGAGAAGGGAGACCTCAGAGCCCCTCCCAGTGCCTAAAGGGGCTCCAGGAGAGCTGGAGAGGGACTTGGGACAAGGGATGGAGGGATAGGACACAGGGAATGGCTTCCCACTGCCAGAGGGCAGGGTGAGGTGGGATATTGGGAAGGAATTGTTCCCTGTGAGGGTGGGGAGGCCCTGGCACAGGTTGCCCAGAGAAGCTGTGGCTGTCCCTGGATCCCTGCAAGTGTCCAAGGCCAGGTTGGATGGGGCTTGGAGCAACCTGGGATAGTGGAAGGTGCCCGTGGCAGAGGGTGGGACTGGATGACCTTTAAATGTCACTTCCAACCCAAACCATTCCATGGCTATGCTTCCCACCTCCTCCCAGCTGTTATTCCTTCACCTGCTATCCCAGAAACTGTGAGCAGCACCAGCTTTTTGTATCCCCACTAACTGCACAGCCTTGGAAAACAAAACAAAGCAAATGCTCCTCAGACACAACGTGCAGCATCACAAAGCACCGGTATGAATGAGGATGTGTTTGGGATGAGACCGCACTGCTACTCCTTTCCTGTTCCTGCCAGGTGACTCATCCCGCTGAATTTGGGAGGATGTGGAAATCCATTGAAAAAGAGGCACCAGCTGCAGAAGCTTTGTGTCCACAGATTCTGCAAACTTTGGGGAAAAAAAAACCACAACACAAAAAAAGAAATCGAGCGACCCAGTGTGCAGACTGCTAGTGCAGCAAAGGAGGCTGAATCCGCCCATAAAAGCCATAAAATTTTTCCAGCGAAATTTGTAAGGATGAAGAGGAAGAATTGTGTATTTGTAAGGACTAAAAGGAAGGGTTTTGGTCCTGCCATGGATGAGGAAATAGGGCCAGGTTTGAAGTGCTGCACTTCGATTGCCACAGTGCCCACCCTGTTCCTGCTCTCCCTGTTCCCGCCTATCCTGTCCTTCCATGCCTTGTCCCAAGTCCCTCTCCAGGTTTCCTGGAGCCCCTTTAGGCACTGGCAGGGGCTCTGAGGTCTCCCTGGAGCTTCTCTTCTCCAGGTGAGCACTCCCAGCTCTCCCAGCCTGGCTCCAGGGCAGAGGGGCTCCATACATGAACATGCACATATCCAGCTAAAGCTGGACAACATCTTGGATCCTCTGGAAGTGCTGTTTTGTCAAAACCTGCAACAGAGGCAGGAGAACTTCCTTCAGCAAAACTTGAGAACCTGCCCAAAGACATGGCTCCAATCACTGGAAAAATTCATTGAGTTCTGTCCACCGGACAAGGCTCTGACCAGCCTGACCCGAGCTGGACTTGAGGACTTCCAGAGGTCCTTTTCAACCTGAGTTATTCAGTCACTCTCCTTCAAATTCTACTGGAAAAATACACTGAGGACTGAACTTTCTGGACATTCATTTGGGCTCTGGTCCTGTTCCAGTGTTAATGCAAAATGGAGCAGGAGCCATTCTGGGAATCTGTGATTTGATGAAAATGAGCATCTCTCTTCCCTCTTCACTTCCTTTAATTTTCTCATAAATGAATGAAATGAAACATTTGGAGTTGAATGCAATAATTTGTATTAAACTCAAGCAGACTGGCTGGCAGGCAAATGGGGTGTTCAGGCAAGAATAAATATTAATTATTCTTTAAATAGAATGGAATTGTTTTTATGTTTTCAGTTTATTTGCCAAGTGAAATGTAACATCGCTGTCACATCCTGCGCTGCACAGGCAGGAGAAGAACTGGGCTGAACTGGGATAAAATGGGGAGTTGCAGGAACCCCAGCCTGGAGCTGAGACCTCGAGGAAGGCCTGGAAAAGCAGCTCAAGGACTGGTGGAGAGGGATTTTCCTAAACCCTCTGGGCAGAGTAACTACAGACAACACCCAACCTGGAATTAAAACAGATTTATTTGCCCATTAAAAATATCTTCCTTTTTCCTCCCAAAATCGTCACGACCACAAAGATTTCTCTTTCTTTTGTACACTGATCCATTCTCCTTGTTTTTTCCACATCCTGCTGAACACACCTGAGACGTTTTTAAAGGAAAAAAGCCAATTTGCAATGTTCTATTTAAGTTTTAAAACGATGTCGTGCCCTGTTCTTTAAGAGGATCTATTTGCTCACACAGAAAAAATTTCGTGTTTTATACAACATTTATAAAGGGTGACGTAAATACACAAGCAGAGAAGGGAAAAAAAAATGGGGAAAAAAAAAATCAGTGAATGGGATTAAAAGATAAGGAGAATGTCAGCGTGGATATGGAACTGGAGGGAATAAAACCTGCAAGGTGGATGCTGAGCCCCGTGGAACTGCTGCAGAGGAGCACTAGGAAGGGATAGGAATGTAAATATCATCCCAATAACAGCTCCCACTGATCTTCCTGAAATTGCTTGCAAAGGAAAACTCCTGCAAACTCCCCGCCCGCCCTCGCAGGGAGTCCCTCCGCCAGGAACAAAAGCCAGGAAAACCTCGCTGCCCTTGGGGGTTGGTTGCAATTAGAGAGGTTCGTTTATCTCCTGATATGCCCAGAAAAGCCTGGAATGCCAGCAGGGCAGGCCCTGTGGATGCCATCCCTGCAGGACGCTCCCGGCTGGTTTTGGCAGCCCGTGCCCCGCGAGGTCCCTCCCCCAGCCAATAATAACCATTCCCAAGGAGTTCCTTATCTTATCCCAGCAGCATCCCTCCAGGAGATTAGTCAGGCATCCCAGTGTCATGTTTTATCTCTAAAGCCTTGGATTTAGGCACAGCATGTGTCACAGTCCCAAAAGCCAGGTGTATTGCAGGCAAACAGATGGGGATCCATAAACATTTCATGGCTTTATGAGAGGCACGAAGTTTTCAAGCCTGCTTTAAATCAGATGCGGCTCTGACATCCTGACAGAAATTAGCCAACGACTGAAAAAAGAGGGAAAGGCTGAAAAGCCAGGCAAACATTTCCTGAAAACAATTGAATATGGTGCATGTGGAAGGAAGTGCTGAGTTTTCCTCAAAAAGTGCCCCCACGGTTGGTGTAGGGCACACGTTAATGCCAAGGATTTCACCCGATCCCTGCCCAGCACGGCGCAGTCCTGGAGCAGCACAAAGCAACACCGGGGACGAGGCTTAAAAACGTGGTTTTATAGAGACATAAAATCACAGAACATCCTGAGCTGGAGGGGATCCACCAGGATCCCTCCAGGGACGGAGACTCCACCGCTGCTCTTGGCAGCCCATTCCACCCTTTCTGTGAGGAAATTTTCCCTAATATCCAACTTAAACCTCCTCTTTCATCCTGTCCCTTGTTCCCTGGGACAAATCTCGATCCCCCTGGCTGCCCCCTCCTGTCAGGAGTTGTGCAGAACCAGAAGGTCCCCCCTGAGCCTCCTTTTCCCCAGGCTGAGCCCCTTTCCCAGCTCCCTCAGCCTCTCCTGGTGCTCCAGCGCCTTCCCCAGCTCCATTCCCTTCTCTGGACACGCTCCAGCCCCTCCATGTCCTTCCTGGAGTGAGGAGAACACACAACAGGTGCCCCTCTGATGGGCTCTAAGGGGGATTGGGAGTGAGGAACCCTGACTTGCTGTTTTCCATGAGGAAAATCCCGTTCATGGGGAAGGGAAAAGGTAAAGATGAGCTGACAAAGCGGCGTCAGAGCCAGGAGGAGCCAAGAAGGGGAACTTGTGCCTGCAGAGCCCTGGGGCTGAGCAGACCATGACCAAAATGTAATTTATATGAAGATGTTTTGAATTTCTTCCAGCAACTTCCATGTCAGCAATGCAGAACAGCTCCTCGCTGCTTCCACACAAAGGTTTCTGCCGGGAATATTGCTGGATTATAATTACAGGCCAGCATTTAACATTAATCACCACAATAGCCCGTGTGCAGGTGCACTGTGCAATGCAATTATGGCACTCCTTGCTGTCCACGGCACCTTCCTCATCCTGCAGCCCAGAGAATTCCCATCCTGGAAAGACGTGGATAACAAAACCGCAGCGTTTTGGGGTTTGTTTGCGGGGGGTTTTAACGTGAGCATTCAAAACTGGTGCTGGGGGCTCACTGACTCCACCCAGGATGAGCCAGGACAGCCAGTGCCACCGGAGCACGATGGATCTTGGCTCCTGCTTCACCTTCAGCCACGAAACCATCCTATGGATGTGGAGTCTCCCAGTGGGGTTAACCACAAAGCAGTGGGAACAATGAGGGTACCACTTCTCCAAACGCCTCCTCTGAGTGTGCAGCCACATTTGTCTCGGAGGGGCTCTTTGAGGTGTCATTTTTGTTGATAGATCTAATAACGATGGTCACGTGCCGCTCAGCAAGGCTGAGATCCCACGGAGGAAAAGGAATTTCAATGAACCTACAGCAAAATGAATTTCAAAGCCCCAAAGATTTTCTTCTTTTAAGGAGTAACAAGGGATACGGGGGAGAAAAACAATTTGAAGGTTGTTGGACAGCAACAAGAAAAAAAATGCACAGAAATACCAAGAAATTCCTGGTTTCATGATTTCACAAAAAAACCCTGAATTTTGCCACTTTGTCCCACCTCGAGGACTCCGAGCCGAGTTTGATGTGGACCTCAGGGAAATGGGGTGGGTTTTCCAGCCATGTGTGTCCTTCACTTTCAGATCAGTGGGATCCCGAAGAAAAAGGCACCGAGAGAGCCTCAATAAATATGCAAATAACTTCCAAAGGAGATGAAAGCCCTTTGTCCTGTTGATGTAAGTGATGATTTGTGTGCTGGTAACCAAAGGGCCGCCGGCTTTATTTGAACCATTCCTTGAAGGTCGTTTCTGCTCAGAAATGGGGTTTTTGAAGACCTAAAAACTTGTTCTATAACAAAGGCAGAGCTGAACACGGAGCCTTGGGCTGGGTGGAATTAGTTCACCTGTATCCCCCGCGTTCCATCAATAGGCACTGCCGAAGGAACCGGCTTCCTGGCTGGAATGTTAATTATTCCCCTCCGCTTCCAGGAACAAGAGCATTACACGGACAAAAAGAGATCCCTTTCTCCTCCTCTCATTAACCAGTTTCACTTGCTCAGCACATTAATGCAGAGCTCAGGATGATTATACACGGGCTCACACGAGCTGAATAAATCTGCTTCCCGGACAGATGAGCCGAAGGCACTCGGGAATAACGAGGGCGATGCCGGAAGGAAACCCGGCGCTCCTCACCGGAGCATCATCCAGCCCCACGCAGCAAAGGCAGGGATAAACCTGTGGGAGCTCGGGGTCACGGCTTCACCTTTTTTCTAAAAATAATCTCGCCCCCAGTATTGATTTTAAACTGCAGGCAGGTCCTCTCTTCACCTGAGGGATTGAAACGACCTTGGTTCCGCTGGTAAAATGTCTTGGATTGACAGCAGGAAAGGAAAGGCTCGTGGTTAGTGATAGGAGCAGTAAACTGGGGACGTGGTATGTGTGCATGGAAACACCTGGAGACACCTGCCTATGGAGGCTCTTCATTTACACCAGGAGCAAGAGCAAACTGAAAGATTTCTCTAAAAACAGGGAATAATAAAAGAGAACATTGCCAAATCCTACGGAACTTGTACTGCTTGCCAGCATTAGAAGCCCTGCCATCCATCACATCTCCCCATTCCAGAGAATGCCAAGCCCTCCCGCTTGGCAAAGGTGGATAGAGAAATGCAGGGTGACACTCCCTGCCTTTTGAAGGTGACTGGCTTTGCGTTTACTTTGGAACATGTCAGGAGCTTTAACATCCACTCTTCCTGAATATCCAGGAGTTGGGCTCTTTCCATAGGTGACGTTCGCTCCCACAGTTCCTCGTGCACGACTAAAAAGTCATGCGCCGGGTTGCAGCGGAAGTCATTCCAGAACTGTGGAGCGACAGGAATTCCCGGTCACCGCGCCACCTCACTCTGTTCCTTAAACCCTTGCGAAAGCCATGGTTTTGGGATACGCTTCCCAGGAGAGGTTTGTCCGAGGCCCGAAGAGGGGCAGATGGGCCGGAGCTGCCGCCAGCTGGACCTGCCGGGAAGCACCTGGAGCACCTTGAGCGGACAATTAGTCAAGGGAGCCGCAGGGATGGTTTAACCGTTGCTTAATGGGAGAGCTGGAAGCAAACAAGGGCATGGATCGATGGCGCTCCAGTCAGTGCCCGGCAGGATTTGATCCCGAGCTCAACGCGAACGCCTCCGGAATTTCCCTTTGCTTGCGCACCAGTTCTTCCCGCTCTCTTACACCAGACTGTGATCCTGAAGAGTTTTTTCACAGGAATACAGGCTCCTTTCCTTAAACATACACGGAGATTTAGACCATTTTGTATCTTCCCAGGGCGAGAAGGAAATTTCCCCCCGGAAAAACAAAAGTGAAAATGTTGCCCCTCATTCTGAGATTCTTCCGGAAGCCCTGACCCCAAATTCAGCTAAAACCAAGGATGGAAAAAGTTTTCTTGAGCTGGAAATTTGATCTCCTGTAATTTTGCTAAAATATTTTGCTAAAATATCAAAAGAGGCTGAGGAAACCAAGCCTCAGATCTTTCATTTAAGCTGAGCTTTAAACTCTTCAGAACAAAACAAGACACAAAAAAAAGCAGCAACTTCATTCAAGTCTTGGGTTACAGATGACCTCAAATTTACCAGCTCTGATGGCAGATGAAGAACTTGAGTGCTTTCCATGGGAATCCAGAAAGAAGAGGAAAAGACATAAAAATGGTTGTGGGAAAAAGGTCCTGAGCTCCAGGCACACAAAAAGACAGATGAGAAAGGTCAGATTTAGTAGTGATCAAGAAGAAACAAGTCAAAGCAGAAAGAAAATCCATAAATTTTCAATTCAAAGGGAGCAGCTTGATTGGTATTGACTGAAAACATCTTCTGCAAGGGAAGCAAAGGGAGAGCAAGGACATCCCCAGGGGGAACCCCACTGAAAGCTGCAGGTGGAACAGGGAGGAACCCGTGAAGGACAAGAGGTGACAAAGCCTCCGACGCTGATGGAGAAGTGGAATCTCCAAGACACCTCCAGGAGCCTGGAGGACAAGGCTGGGTGTAAAGGAGATAATGGGAAATTCAGCTGAGGTGCTTCACTGGCTGAGGAGGAGAAGCTGCACCAGAAAGGAGCACAGGGAAGGGCCAGGAGGGAAAAGCTCCTTTGGGGCTTCACAAGAGGGAATTTCAGGCTCTGGATTCAAAAGAATTTTAGGCTCTGCATCCCCCAGTGTGGGCAGCAGGAAAGGGGAGATTCTGCCCCTCTGCCCCCTCAGGTGAGACCCCACCTGCAGAGCTGCTCCAGCCCTGGGGCCAACAGCAGGAGGATGTGGAGCTGCTGGAGAGAGCCCAGAGGAGGCCACGGAGCTGGTCCAGGGCTGGAGCCCCTCTGGAGCCAGGCTGGGAGAGCTGGGGGTGTTCACCTGGAGAAGAGAAGGCTCCAGGGAGACCTCAGAGCCCCTTCCAGTGCCTAAAGGGGCTCCAGGAGAGCTGCAGAGGAACATGGGACAAGGGATGGAGGGACAGGACACAGGGAATGGCTTCCCACTGCCAGAGGGCAGGGATAAATGGGATATTGGTAAGGAATTGTTTCCTGTGAGGGTAGGGAGGCCCTGGCACAGGTTGCCCAGAGAAGCTGTGGCTGTCCCTGGATCCCTGCAAGTGTCCAAGGCCAGGCTGGGCAGGGCTTGGAGCAACCTGGGATAGTGGAAGGTGTCCCTGCCCTGGCAGGGGGTGGCACTGGGTGGGTTTTAAGGTCCCTTCCAACCCAATCCATTCTGGGATTCTGTAACTCAGGACCCATCTTGACAAGTTATTTTCCAACCAAAGTACAATAAAATGCCCTTACACACAGGGCTGTAGCTCTCCGTACTGGGAAGAATCCAGGAGCCCAACCCGCAACAGAAGCAGGCCATGGATAAATGGAAAAAATGCCCATGTTATCCCAGGATTCCTGTCATAAATACCAACAATATTTTTGCGGGGCACAAACAACATCAGACTTTCACAAGTTATTGTTCCACATTTTTCCTTGCTCCTTGATCTCAAGGCTTCAAAGATTTGTTTATTATAGTAAAAAGAAATATTTAAGAACAGATTCCTGCTTGGGATTATTTCTTTGGTATCCAAGGAAAAAATGCACGAGCTGCTTGGAACTGTTTCTCATTCTTTTTTACTGACAGAATGAAGCTCTTGCAAACTACTTGTGTGGATTGTTGGGTTTTTAACAAAAAAGCCACTGGAAATGTCTGAAGAGAGTTACATTTCTGCAGAATCCTTACGAGCCCATTCCCCAGGTATCTGTTGGTGCTTTTTGGGGTGTGTCATCACAGGAGACAAAATCTCCCGGATGGGCCAAAGTTTTGCCCAGACTTTTTTGTCGCTGTATCTTTGTTTACTCCGAAGGGCATTGGAGCAGAATCTGCATTTAGGAGCATTTACAGAACGATGGAATTGTTTGGGTTGGAAGGGACCTTCCACTAGGTCAGGTTGCTTTGAGCCCTGTCCAACCCGGCCTCGAACATTCCCGGGAATGGGCAGCCAGAGTTTCTCTGGGCAATTCCAATAGGGAAATCTGAAAAATTCCCCCTCCCTTCCAAACTCACATTGCCTCCTGACTTTTCTGCTAAGTGCCACTGGAAGGAAACTCCATTTTTCCGTGCCTGGAGATTTCTCATTGCACTTCCCTGCAGCTGCTGGTCCCAAACTTAGAGGAAGAACGGATCATGGTGGATTTCATAACCAAATTGTCTCATAAAATTAATTCACTGGTCACAGAGATGCAAATAAAAACCAAATAATAATGCCCTTAATAACAGGATCAGCCCTGAATTAGTCAGGCAGATGGGTGATTGTTGGAGATCCCTTCCAACAGAAATAATCTATTCTGTTCTGTTCTATTCTATTCCATCCCACCCCATCCTAAATAATGTGAAAAGAACAAAAATCCAGGGAACAAAACCCACTCCATCCAAACTCCATGAGCAGTGTAATCAATACCTTGCATATGTTATATTAGTTGTATTAGTTATATCCTTCGTTGCCAATGGCAGCCATTGCAATACCAATAGCGACTGGGGAAAGCTAAATGCCCATGGAAGGGGCAAAGGAATTATTCTGGATACAGCACACGGCCAAAACTCTGTGAAAACACTTAAAGAGAGCCACACACCTCACAATGAACTCCCTCAGAATCAGGGCAGTTATGCCACATCCTCTACAAGTCACAATACAAAAATAATTAAAGGATTTATAGACGATTATTTCATTCAAGTGCTCCAGCCTCAGCATCAGGATTTATCTTCCTTGCATCTCGCAGGATGTTGAGCAACATCCTGATAAAAATCTTACCACCAGCGTTAGTGCTACAAAAACCCACCACGTTTCGTACTCCCCCTTGTATCTGCAAAGGAGAACTGAACCATTAACCTTCCCAGGAAATCTTGCTGCCAAAATAATCCTAGAGATGAGGGCTGGGTTACGCAGAAATCTTGTTTTATTTGGATTCTGCATGGAAAATGCGAGCTCAGTCATGCCAGAAAGCAAAAGGGCTCTGATGAGTGTTGAGACTCTACAAGCAAGAGCCATTAAAAACTCTTCTGATTGCTCTTATCAGCTGTAAAAAGATCCAGAGTCACCTCAATAGCACAAGGATTTCATTACCCCAGAGAGAAAGATTTTACACCATTTAAAAAAAGATTTTTACCATCAATGATAAGATCCTGAGCCTCTCTAGAGGCCTAAAATTATTGATAGAAATATTATCTGGATGAGAGGCTGTGGCTGCCCCATCTCTGGAAGTCCAAGGCCAGGCTGGATTGAGCTTGGAGCAATCTGGGATAGTGGAAGGTTGAGCTGAGCTCAGAGTTCAGCTGGGATTAATGACACAACAGTTTCAGATGTCTAAGAAAATACATAACAACTGCAATGGTTGTTAGATGTGGAAAATATTCCCAAGTTCAGTGAATCCTGTTCCCTCAAGGTGTGATGGATACAAGTGAAACACCTACAGAGCCTCAGCCACCTTCCAGAAAGACCTGGGGAGAAAACAAAAGCCCATGGACAAAGGAGGATCACAAAGAAGTTTTATTTCCCTTTTTCCTTGAGGTGATTTGTAATATTGCTCAATTATAAGCCCATAAATTTTGAGCTGATTGAGCAAATGTTACTCCAGTAAAACTCCTTTGTAAATCAACAGAACAGAAAAGTTCATTTCTGTGTGTTTTTTCCCCAAAACAACCCAACAACTAAAAATTACCACTTCAGGTATCCTGTTTAAGCTCTTCTATAATTTTTCTTTTTCCCTTGTAGATTTTTCCCCTCAGTGGCCTGTGCAAAATCTAATGCAAAAAAAAATAGGGTCACATGCAAAGAATACAATAAAAACCAGGGTTACATGCAAAGAATACAATTAAAAAACAGGGTCAGAGGCAAAGAACACAAGAGCTCGGGGACTGCAGGAAATGTGAACGTTAAAAGTCACACGAGAGAAGATAATAATAATAATAATAATAATAATAATAATAATAACAACAACAACAAAAAAGAGGTGCCCACAATACAAGGAAAGCAGCAGCAAAGCGAGTGCAGCGACCCTCCCTGAAGGCTGGCGGAGGGATGGGCTGACCTCGGAGCTCTCTGCCTTCCCTGACTTCCAGACTTCTGCGGGGCTCATTAAAGGCTCCAGGCACAAAGCATCAAACACTTCAAGGAAAAGTTGGTCTCCATGGGAATAGAGGACAAACTAAAAATAACCGTAAGCCGGCATTTTAACAATTTTGCAGGAGATTGTCATGGCAATGGAGAGAGTTGTAACCTGTTGTCATGATAACCAAAGTTTTAAATTAATGGGAAAGCATTCCGCTTCCACTTCATCTTTATTCATGGCGGATCCGACGTCCTCCACGGGAGAATTCCACAGTGCTGCCTTCAAGGAACAAGAGAGCTCGGGAGAAGCAAGGGAGGGATAAAGGACTGTGGGGGTTAAAAGAAAAATTGAAAACTCCACAGCCAAACTGAAGCACTGATAGGAAGGAAAAGAATGCAGGGATGAAAATGCTTGGGGAGATGCAGGATGCTGGGAAGGAATTGTTCCCTGTGAGGGTGGGCAGGCCCTGGCACAGGCTGCCCAGAGAAGCTGTGGCTGCCCCATCCCTGGAAGCATCCAAGGCCAGGTTGGAGCAACCTGGGGTAGTGGAAGGTGTCCCTGCCCATGGCAGAGAGATGGAACTGGATGAGCTTTAAGGTCCCTTCCCACCCAAACCATCCCGGGATTCTGGGAAGCCTTTTTGAGGGAGCTGCTCTCCTCTGCACTTCAGTGCGTGGCTAATGTTATCTTGGATCACGGTATCTTTGCCACAGGACGAGCAGCAGGAATGTTGCCAGGGCGCAGGAAGGTCACTTGGACCAACCACTCCGGCAGGAGCAGCACGAACATCCAGGGAAGCAGCAACTCGAATCATTTATCATTTTAATGGACATAAATTATGGGACCCAAGCAGTGCAGCCATGCTGATGCCAACTCTTCCCTCTTTATCTGGACTCCTTGCATTTTGGCAGGTGGATTTTGGAATGGGAACGCTGGGAAAGCTGGACAGTGAACGACAGCCTCATGCCCATGGATTCTCCTCCCTGCATGGAAGTGGGAACACAACAATTGTTATCCTTTACAAGTACCTGCCATCAGCCACTGATTTTTACCACAGTTTATCATTTTTTTTCACTACTTTCAGCACACCAGGAACCAGATTCTCTTTGCTCTCATTGGAAGCATTCCTGTGGCTGCCAGAGGGAATGACACACTCCTTGTGGAAGAAATGGCAGAAGAATGGTTACACCAGCTTGGATTTTTCACTCAGGGAGGACTCAAGAGACTGGATGAGGAGTTGATGGCTGCACATTATCTTCTCCATCAGGAATGCACGTGGTCCTGCAGGACTCTGAATGGTTTTCCAGTCCAGAGGAAGCCACGGAGCTGCTCCAGGGGCTGGAGCCCCTCTGCTCTGGCTCCAGGCTGGGAGAGCTGGGGGTGACGGGTCCAAGTCACCAACCTGCTGCTCGTGCATGAGACCCTCAATTACATTAATGGGCTCAGAGCAAACCATGCCTTGTTTGATGACAACATAATTGTTATTTTTGTGGAAAATTGCTCTGCTCACCCTGAAATTACTATGATAGTCCATTATACCACTGCTTCCTTAAGTGTTTTGAGGGGAGAGAAAAATTCTTCTGGCAACAGAATGCACATCTTTACACCTGCAACACCAGCGCCAAAGGGGCTTCATCTCGACAAGGAGTTCCTAATTTGACACAAAAAGAAACTAGAAGTAAACAGAAGTTCAGATACCTACACACACACACTCCTCTTTCTGAATGAAATTCTTCACTGTTCAGCTGCTAAAATCAGGTTTTTCCCCTCTCTGATTTCATTTACAGTCACCACGTGCTTTGCACCTCCCGGGAATGCCACGGCATCGACCTCTTGTCCCTGGAGACAGATGCTCTTTGCTGCCAAACATGAGGTTTCTAATGATGAGGCACAGAAATGTCATTTTTCAGTGTAAATGGATGGCAACAAACCAAGCATTAGGTGGACACTTCCTCTGGTTACTTACTAAGAGCATTTCTTAACTATGAGTTCTGAAGTTTCTTCACCTGTCATTACTCCAGAGTTTCTTCCTTGTACTTCTGCTCCCAACCTGAGAGCTCATCTTTTCAGCCCAATTGCTCCTTTATTCTACTTGTTCCTGAAAATTATCTTGTTGATGAAGTGGAACAACTCGGACCTGCTCCCAGGAAGGGCTGCTGGGCTGAGACTTCTCTGGAAGGACCAGCTGGGGAGCGGCTTCAGAGAGGAGCACAGCCAGCACTGGGCTGCTGCTCTTCCTGGGAATACTGAAGCCCTGGGTTTCTTTCCCGAGGTCACTGCTAAGACAGGACCTCAGAAGAGCAAAGACAGGAAAGGCTCTGTTGGAGCAGTTCCAGAGGGGGCCAAAGAGATGCTCCAAGGGCTGGAGCCAGGCTGGGAGAGCTGGGAGGGCTCACCTGGAGAAGAGAAGGCTCCAGGGAAACCTTAGAGCCCCTGCCAGTGCCTAAAGGGGCTCCAGGAGAGCTGGAGAGGGACTTGGGACAAGGGATGGAGCGACAGGACACAGGGAATGGCTTCCCACTGCCAGAGGGCAGGGATAGATGGGATATTGGGAAGGAATTGTTTCCTGTGAGGGTGGGGAGGCGCTGGCACAGGTTGCTCAGAGAAGCTGTGGCTGTCCCTGGATCCCTGGAAGTGTTCCAGACCAGGTTGAACGAGGCTTGGAGCAACCTGGGATAGTGGAAGGTGTCCCTGCCCACAGCAGGGGGTGGGACTGGATAATCTTTAAGTTCCCTTCCAGCCCAAAGCATCCTTGGATTCCATGATCTTCCCTATGTACCACCAGTTCATCACCAGGAGCCCAAGCCTTGCACCCTGCCACAAAAGCCGATTTTTTCCCAGATGAAGGATAACAGCTCATTCTGGGAATTCAAAGGGCTTTACATGACGAGGCTGTTGACGAACACATTCCTGTAAAAAGACCCGGAGATGGCCATTCCTGCAAGGAACGAGCACTTCTCGCCATCAGCAGAGATCCAGGGGTCGGGGCGGGGGAAGGACCGGTGGGGGCGAGGGGAGGGGAAGGAAAAAAAAGGCTGCAACACTGAAGAGTCTTTCAGGACTCATTTATTCGAGCAGTGCCAAGGCAGCTCACTGCTGCAATATTTTCTTCCTGCACTCAGAGCCAGGGCTTTGGGATCTAATAAATCATCGCTGGCCGCAGAGACATTAAAATTCTAGCCCAGTACTGCATCAGATGAAATGAGGCCGAGTGCCAGCAGGCGCAGGGAGAGGGAAGGGCAGCCACACACACTTTAAAATAAGTGTATGAATGCGTTTGCATATAAGCAACACCTGATTTTGGCTCCAGACCAGGCTAAATCTAATGAAACAGAACAGCAAAACAGATCTGCGACTGGATGAGCTTTAAGGTCCCTCCCAACCCAAACCGCTCTGGGATTGTGTGATTAATAAACTCAACCGCTCCGCTTCGAGAAAGCTGATCCCCATTAAATTAGAAATAAGATATTAGGTATAAAGCACACTAGGAAAATGGACTCAGTAATTAACAGATCTGGTACAAAGCAGGGAATTATTTCTGAAGCTTATAAAAGTCTTTTCCAAGCCTGGCCCAGCTCACGTTTCTGTCTGTACAAACCCCTGTGCTGGATCACATTGACTGCGCCCGGTGTGAGAAATAATTGTGCACCAGGAGGGAAGAAAAACTCAATATTTAATCTCAAAACATTTTTGCAGAAGTCAAGCCACTAAATTTTAATTTATTACCTTCAGCCTGAAAAAACGTAACGGGTATCTGACCACTTATTCGCTGTGCCAGATGGAAAAAAATAAGGTGCGGGGGGGTAGGAAAGGCAGCAAATGTTAAGGGTTTTCAACAGATCACGAGGCAGCCTTGGAACTTATTTGAAATCATTTAATTGAGGCACCTGGGGATTTAAGAGGTATTGAATGTGTGGGGTGCAAATACACACGGAGAAAAACAAGTCCAGGATGCGAATTTGGACTGCAAGTGGCAGCAGGAAATACGCAGGAAAAGCCCTTTATTTCAGACTGGGTGAGATTTTAACTCTGGCTGAGACATTCCCTGAAATGTGGGGTGCCAGGGCCAGGAGATGTTTTCATCTCCCCAGAGGGAGGGATTTTAAAATCCATACAATTTTCATTTCCACAGGTGCTACCACTGGAAGAGAGACACCCTGATCTCGGGAAAGGAAATGTGCCAGCCTGGAAAACGAGAGGAGGGAGGGCCCTAAAATAACTTCTTGGGCCGCATAGCGGGAACATCACTCACATCAGCAGCTTCCCAACAGGACACACTGGACACCCAGAGAGAGTTATGGGGAGGAAGGACATAATTAGGAGGGTTTGGGAGGCAGTGAGGCCAAAATTCCATTAAGATTTGATGTATGAGAAATCGAGAGTGATACAGAGATAGAACCAAGATGTCCGGAGAAGGGAATGGAGCTGGGAAGGGGCTGGAGCAGCAGGAGAGGCTGAGGGAGCTGGGAAAGGGGCTCAGCCTGGAGAAAAGGAGACTTCTGGCTCTCCACAACTCCTGACAGGAGAGGAGAGCCAAGGGGGGTCGGGCTCTGCTCCCAGGGAACAGGGACAGGATGAGAGGGAACGGCCTCAGGTCACGCCAGGAGAGGTTCATGTTGGACATTAAGGAAAATTCCTTCCTGGAAAGGGCTGTCCAGCCCTGGCACAGCTGCCCAGGGCAGGGGTGAAGTCCCCATCCCTGGAGGGATTTAAAGCCCTGTGAATGTGGCACTTGGGGACAGGGGTCAGTGATGGGCAGCTGGACCTGGATCATATTAAAGGTCTTTTCCAGCCTCAGTGAGTCTGTGAGGCTGAAATGGCCAACATCATTTTGACTTCCTACATGAAGGCTCCTTGTTCAGGAGCAAAGGAAGAGGAACATAGAGGAAAACACATGGAAGTAAAGGGAATGTGCAGCAAAATAAGTTTTAAATGGTGAAAAACAATTGGCCAAGGCTAAAACAAGAAAAGGAGATGGCTCAGAAGTACACTAGAAATTAATAAGGCACCAAAATCCAGTTTCATTCTATGATATACAAACACTAAGAAATAATAAAAAAACCCTTCAGTCACCAATTTCAATCCTGAATGTGCATTTTAAAAGCCAAAAGCACTGGTTAGAATTTGTCTATATGCAATGGAAGGCAGAGCTTTGGGAGGGCTCATGCTTAAAAACAAAGCTGCTCTCTTCCCCAAGTGAGTGAGGAATTTCAGACCATGTGTCTGTACTCTACAGAAGCCATTGAGCCACAAGAAAATTCTTCATTCACCTTTTATTTTCTGTAAGCAGAGCACTTCTCCCTTCAAAACATGTTTCCAAGGCCATCTTTTTTTTTCCCACCTATGTTGTTTTGCTTCTCTGCCTGGCAATTTTTCCCCAGCCCTCTCCAAGCACGGTCATTTAATCTTTTTTATTTCTTTTCCACCACGAGGAAAAACAAAATCAATACTGCAGCCAAGAAATGAGGCAGAACATAAACCAGTTGCACGGACTGACCGAGCCTGGAGGAGGAGAAGGCCCACAAATGAGGTCATTTGGGAAAACAGAGCGTGAGTTTTGTTTGCTTTTAAGATCGGAGACTGCTCCGTTTCTTTACAACACAGGGAAACTCAAAAGCCTGTAAAGCCTTCCACAGTTCCCAAACAAGGGGTGAAGGATGCTTCCCAAATGAACTCCTTGGAAGGCTGGCATCAGTTGAACCAATCTCCAAAGGGGCTGAGTTGATGTCATGAATTATTTTAGAATCACAGAATTGTTAAGGTTGGAAAAGTCCTCCAAAAGAGCATCGAGTCCAGGCACTCCCCAGCACAGCCAAGGCCACCCCTGACCCGTGTCCCCAAGTGCCACATCCACGTGGCTTTTAAATCCCTCCGAGGATGATGATTCCACCACTGCCCTGAGCAACCTCTGCCACTCACAACCATCCCTGATGTGACCCAAACCCCTCTGCTTCCTTCTCCCCATACAAAAAACTACTCGTGCCTCATTTCCTTAGTGCTTTTTTTTTGCTTTTTACAACCTCAAGCAAGTCCCTGAGTTCATTCATTCCGAAGAAGGTGATTTACCCATCGTTGATCTCAGAGCTGAAACTCAACAGCTTCCAACACTGAGGAGTTCAGCAAGTCGTTTGGAAGTATTCCCGTACAAAAATCACCCCTTTAAACACAAAAACAACAGGAGTCTACACAAGTCACAGCTCATTCTTCTCCCAGTCAAGTAGGATTTTCCTGTCTGCTCTATACACACCAATTAATAAACATGAAGAAACGCCAGAGGAAAAATATTCACTGTATCCACTTCATACATTTTTAATCGGCCTGAAATCAATTCAACACCCCGAACACGGTTTAGAATTCCTGTTTTACAGACCCGGTAAGCGATGGATCGCCTCATTAAATCCAGAAGTGGCATTTCCCAATCAATGGAAGGGGCTGACGTGCATGCACGTCTTAGAGCAGAAGGAAGAGTAAGGGGAGAGCACCTCCGCCCTGCCATTTGCCTCGTGTCTCTCAGTGCTCCCCACAAAAGTCCTGAGGAATGCCAAAAGGAAGGGAAAAAAAATCAAGTTCATCCTCTTTGCGCAGCAGTTCTGAAAGAACTTGGTTTGTGTGGCCAAAGAGCTGATCTGCCACCAAAGGCTGGCCTTTCCAGAGAACAATACAGCCAAATTTTAATTTTAAGTGAATAAGGAAGGCTGAAATCATGCCTAGAATTATCTTTGTCCCACAAGGAGTATGCAAAGGAGGATTAAAAGCTGATGGTAGGAATCCTATCGGAACATCCTTCTGTCTTCTACAACATGGAAGGCCACAGACTTTCAACATTCCAATAAATTAAAGGAACAGTCAGGAGTAAATGGGGTCAGTCCTCACGTGTGCAGTTGTGTCTGAGTTTCAACAGGAATACAAATGACAGGGATTAGGGCAGGAACACACGTGAGAATCCCACAGCTCCTGTCCTGCCAACAAAAGCAAGGGCCGGAGGGCACAGATTCCCTCTGTTAATCATTATGTGCAAACAAATGGTGTGCTGATTTCACCTTGGGGAAGAAAAAATGACAAAACCTGGGAATTTTCGACTTGGGAGTGCTGCAAACAGCCTGACTCAGGGATGCATCTTGCTCTTCAGGAGCACTCAGGGGTCGTGTGCAGGGAAAGCCCCTCTGCTCTGGAGCCAGGCTGGGAGAGCTGGGGCTGTTCACATGGAGAAAGGAAGGATCCAGGGAGATGTTAGAGCGTTTAAAGGGGCTCCAGAACAGCTGGAGAGGGACTTGGGACAAGGCATGGAGGGACAGGACAAGGGGGAATGGCTTCCCACTGCCAGAGGGCAGGGTTAGATGGGATACTGGGAAGGAATTGTTCCCTGTGAGGGTGGGGAGGCCCTGGCACAGGTTGCCCAGAGAAGCTGTGGCTGCCCCATCCCTGGGAGTGTCCAAGGCTGGTTTGGACAGGGCTTGGAGCAACCTGGAATAGTGGAAGGTGTCCCTGCCCATGGCAGGGGATTGGAATGAGATGTTCCTCCAGGTCCCTTCCAGAAACCATCCCAGGATTCCGTGAGCATCTCTCCCGAGCACGGAAGCTCCCGAGCGGGCGCCCCTGCAGCACGACCCGAGAAATGCCGAGCGCTGGAGCGACGTGACACAAACTCCCCGGAGATTTCCCAACCGGCCCCGCATCTTTGGGCTCTCGGATTTTATTACCATTTATTATTTAGGAATAAGCGCGCCGAACGCAGAGTCAGCCTAGCGGAGGTTCATGAATCACAGCATCTTATCAGCATATTAATCAGCTCCGGGGAGGGAGAGTGGAAATAGTGGGAGCTATCACGAGCACTTCATAGTTTCACGCTTGAAGTCAAACCGGCTCCGGGAGAGACGGATTCTTCATCCCTGATTCCACACCACCGAGCTCATCCATTTACTGCAGCACCGGGGAGCTGGAGCGGGGGCAAGAACAGGGGAAGGGGAACGTGCCAAAGGAAAACCGGCAGCTCACATGTGGGGCAGGGAAAGCCAATCCTACCGAGAATGACAAAGCAAATCAGAGTCCTTAAATACACTTAAAAACCGGCCTCGAGTCGAACAACGGTCACACGAAGATCCGAGTTAATTGCAGCCCGGTTTAATTAAATAGTAAACAACGCAGAAACACTGCTGCTGATGTTCTGAAATCCGTGGAATTAGCGGAGTGGAAGCTGTCACCAGCTGGGCGCGAGGAGCCAGGATCTGGAGCACGAACCCGGCATTGGGCAGATGCAGCTCTGTCTGCAGCCAGAACATTCTCCCCGTGTCAGCTCCCCTCGGCTCAACCGCTGCTCACCCAGCAGCAAGAAAGCACTGCCAGCACAGGTTATTCTCCTCCTCTTTCTGTTTCCGATGGAAAAGGGGAAGGAGGGTGCAATTCGACAGATCTGGGAGTTCTAAGGACCCTGGAAAAAGAGTCCCAGCTCCAGGAGAAACCACCTGTGCTTAATAAATCCATTAGTTCAAACACGGGATTGTTTTGATAAACATTTCTCTCATGAATTGAACAATTCCGATTTTATCTCACCAAGTGACTCTATTTTAAAACTTCCTTTTTTAAACTTCATTATTATTTCCCACAAAAATCCACCTAATCCAGACCACACTTGAAAAATGATTTGGGAAGTAACTGTCCTTCACACTTCCTTTAAGGAAGATCAAAATGGAAAAACGAAGAATCAGAATAAACGGATGGTTCATCAAGCACTTGAGTCTGTGCCAAGGATTTCCCATTCTCCCTAACACAAGGATTTCCCATTCTCCCCAACAGCCAATCTGGCAGAAAAAATTGGATTATTTATCTTGCAATGGGCCGCTCTCTCTCCCCCACCAGGTTCAGAAAACAACACAGAAGTGAGAATGAGAAGAAAATCAGATTAAAACTCGTTATTTCAGCCTAAGGCTATCATATAAATAAAATAATTAACAAAATATTGCATAGTATAAAGCATTCACACTTAGTACAAAAAAAACCCCACAAGAGCATAGAATTCAACTTTCCAGTATCCCAATTACCATCCTTGCTATCCTTCTGCCTCTATCCCACCTGAGTTTTATTCCACAGCTCTTTTCATGGCTGCTGAGACCACCCTCAGGAGCTCCCTGTCTTTTCTCTACAGAGGATAAAATTTAAATTTTCTCCCCCTCATTCGCTATAGAACTTTAGGTCTTTCATTCCATATTCAAATTCAGATTTGAAAGGTTTTGTAATACTATTTGCCCAGCAAAAAAAAACCCCAGCTCTTCTGTTAAAACACTTTTTAACTTCTATTTTGGGACTCCACTAAGAGTTCAGCCCACTGATTCCTTACAAAATGCCTGAAGGATGGTTTGGGATGAAACCAGTCTCCTGGGGACCACCTCGTCATGATCCCTGCATGGATCAGAGCTGGCACAAGCTGGCCAAGTCAAGCCAAGTTTTACAGATTTAAGTGCACAGTAGAAACTTCACAGTGATTTTTGGAACACAGCATCCCATTAATGTTGGCATTTGCCTTATTCCAAACGCAGTCCTGCAGAATTCACGTGTTCCAGGCCAGGTTGGACGGGGCAATATTTAAATAAAATTGTCTTATCAAGTGCCAGAAAGCAGATTCTAAGATACCCAGGGTTGTACGAAAGGAGATTCAGAAATACACATTGCATGGATATTAAGGTGGAGCTTTAAGCACATGCCAAAAAACCCCACAGTAAAGTGGGAGAGAAGTAGCCTCTTGTGCTGGAAAGCACACAATTCCTGTTATTTCCAGAGCAGGAAAATAACTGTGCACTTCTGAGCTCGTTCTACCACCCCAGCGCTGCTGGAGTCCGCAGTCCCCTCACAATGGGCAGATTTTTGAAGAGACTTTTTCACAGAGATTGTTTTTTTTTTCAAGCCTCTCGTGCTTTGAGTGTGAGACCAAAGTTCCCCCAAGCTACAGTATCTCCAACAAAGCAGCTGCATAAATTGGAATGGGAAAAAGAAAGGATGAATAAAAATGGGGCAAAACGCCTTTGAGGAACTCTCTGCTCTGCAGAGTCTCAGACAGGGCTCCTCGCAGCCCCACTGATCCAACAGCTGGAAGAGCTGCCAAAGTCCACCAGAATATTCCATACACAAAGGAACTGAGAGTATTTGGTGCTCACTTCCACATGCTGTTGACCACTCTCCTCCACAAAAGCACATTCCCAAGCAATTCCACACATTAGGTGAAAATCAACACATCCAGTGCAAATAGAAAGCAGAAAGCCCTAACAACGTGACACCCAGTAGGTGATTACATCCCCAAAACGTTAGAAGGAGTTTTCCAGGGATGATGTTGGAAGGGGGTTATAGATCAGAACCACACAAGGTGAACATAATCCACAGGGAAAACCAAATGCACCTAAGGTGAGATTTCCTATTTCCAAAGCACCATTTCTCTCTCAGCTAAATTCTTTCTGTATCAGTACACTTTGGTTCCCCACTCGTTGCATAATTATGGTAAACATCTTTCAAGGCCTTTTTTAAGTATTAAAGATGACATTTTTAGACAACTCAGTTCTAAAGAAGGTTTCAAACAGACATCAGACTTGCTCTTCAACATAAGATTAACTCAACCAAAGCACAACTTGAAATCACAAAAAAATCAGCCAATAATGTAGCTTAAGTCACCACCTATCACAGTAACTGCATGTTCTCCAAACAAGGAGATCCTTGCCTGTGGGATCCTCATTTCCACAGCTGGATTATTCCAGCATGTGCACCCAAGCTGCTCAGTGAAGCTGCAGAGGGAAGTTCTGTGCAGCTCCGGAGCGGAGCCCGGTACAGCTCCAGGGGGAAGCTCAGTGCAGCTCCAGAGGGAAGCACAGTAGAGCTCCAGAGGGAAGGCCAGTACAGCTCCAGAAGGAAGCCCAAGCCCTCCCGCTGACTGTCCCAGCATCCTCTTGCATGTTTTGTTAATCTAAAGAAAACCCCTTTTGATCCTTTTCCATAGGATTTCCAGGCCATTCTCTTCAGCTCCAGCTCTTCTCACCACCCTCACTGCACTGGCTTTGCTGAAGGGTTTTTCCCATGGGTCACATTCCCATCCAGCTCCCTGATGGGAACTCCTTCTCCCTCACGAAGGGATTAACCACCACCACACAGAGACGTTCAGGAAAAGCCACTGACCCCTGTCCTACCTGTATAGGCCATGTTCTTCGGGTTTCCATAGGGAGCCCCAGGTTGGACGGGGCTGTAAACAGGATTCATGGTGGAAGACCGGGAACTCTGAGGACAAAAGAAAAGCAGAGTTGAGACGGTTGCCTCACGTTGGCTCCCGAGTCGCCGCCCGTGCAGAGTCCTGATAGCATCACCCTGTTAGAATTCCAGACACAGAGAGCTGAGAAGGAAGGGATTTACAACCAGACATTACAACCACACAGCATATTTAATAATTCAAGTTTTGGATCTCTCCGTTAATTCCCACAACTTCTCCGGCACTGCATATTCTGCCTACAAATGTACCCGGAGCAGATTCATCTTCCGCATCCCTGCTCCAGGGGGGCTCAGCACTCGTGACCCCACTTCCAGCTCGCGACGAACAAAGAGGAGGAGCCACAAAGTCAGGCAAGGAATTCTCCCCCTTGGAAGAGGGAACAGTTCTCAGGTGATAAAACCAGCCCCGATGAAGACCTGACCTTTCCGAGAGCAGCGGATAAAAGACCACTTGCCGCCGGCGAGATGGAGAAGGGCAAATATTGGTGAGCCTGCAGCGTGAGCTGACTGGGAAAACCTGGAGGCCAAGGCTCGGATCCTGCGAGGGGCCAGGCAGGACCACCCCCACATCCCACCCGTGTCCCACACGGAGATGCCGGCACAGATCTTACAGGAGCCAGGAGACTTCGACAGCCCTTGCGTTCCTCCCTCCAATAAAGATGATGAAGCCGGGTCAGCTTCTTGTGGGTTTTATTAAGAGGAAAGGAAGTAGCTTGGGAATTTTTGTCTCCTAACTGTCAGTTAAGCAACTGGCTTAGTTAATTATCTTAATGAAGCACATTCTCAATTCTGATTAATGGGAAAATCAGTCATTAAGCTTTATTAGGCGACGCATTTGTCTCCACAGCTATCTAGTGATAATTTCACAGCAGAACCAAACCCATCTTGCCTCAAAATCTGGGGGTTTTGTTAAAATGTGTTATTTTACAGTTCATAAATAACACCCTTCTCTCCAAACAAGTCTCTCGTGATGGACACACAATTTGTTAGATCATTAACTCCTTCCCTTTACCTCCGGAGAGTAAACAAGTCAAACATTAAATGTTAGCACCGATTGACTTGACAACAATTAGTGCTTAATTAATTAGCTGTCCCTCCACCCCTAAGTTAGCACTGAAGGAGCCATTCTCAGAGCAAAGGAAATCAGAGCTGTAAAGCAAGTGGGAAGAGAAAGCTACAGGGAGACAGGGATTTCCATCAGTGGCTTCACTAACACACAGCAGAGCATTAAGAAGATCTTTAGGAAAATCCGTGTAAGACCAGGCTGTCCAGAGCAGCTGTGGCTGCCCCATCCCTGCAAGTGTCCAAGGCCAGGTTGGATGGGGCTTGGAGCAACCTGGGATAGTGGAAGGCGTCCCTGCCCATGGCAGGGGGGCGGGACTGGAGGATCTTTAAGGTCCCTTCCAAATCATTCCATGATTTTATGATATAAAATTTTCACCTTTCAGTTGTTCTTCCCCAAAAACCACCCAGTGACAGCTGGACCTGCTCCCAGCCAGGGCTGGAGTCACGGCTGCTTTTCTAAAGTGCCTTTTCAAAGCCAGCATCACTTCATTTGTACTCCTGTGTGTGCAAAGAGTCTAAAAAAATCATAATTTGGGGAAAAAAATGACTGTGTATGTGTGCCTTGCATTAGGTGTTGCACGAAAAGGTAAAACCGAAATGCTCTTATTGAGAAGGATGAAAGAAAACGCTTTTTATCCAAGATAAAGAGGTTGTAATGGTGGTGGGGGCTTGAGAGCTTGTGAGGAAGAGGCTTGTGCTTCCTCCCTGCTTTGTATGCAGGGTGGGATTTCCAGACAGCAGGAAAGAGCCCCTGCAAACGGCATTTGGGAGGGATGATTTTCTCTCCCATTCTGCAAGACAATGCCATCTGAAAATACATTTGAAATTCATTGCAGGCACCATGTTGTGGCATTGAAACAGCTACACTGAAATGGGAATAAAACAGGATTAGCAAAATTAAACCTCCTGCACCGCCAGAACCTGCAGCGTTTGCTTGCGGCCATGAATACCCAAGCAAAAGACTAATAAAAATTAATTATAAACAGACAAACACAAGTGTTTCTCTATTGCAGGAGCTTCCAGTGCTTCCTAATCCCCCCGACAGAGACGCTCAGTTGCTCCGAGAGACTCCAGCAAGGAGTAACTCCAGCAGGAATGCCATGGGAATAAGCCGCTGGCAAACAGTCCCGGGATATTTTGCGGCTGTAACCTGGTTACGTTTTCATCTGGTTTATCTGTCCTGGGAAAGTGCAGGACACGCTCCCATCACACGAGGGAATCGCTCCACGTGAAGGGCAAACAGAGCCCCGAGGGAGGTCGGGAATGGGCCTCCACCTGCTTCCTCCTCTCCCCGCAGGAGCACGGGAATCAGCGCGTCTCCAAACTCCTGCGGACAAGGGGACATCTCACCCTGTTCTTTTCCTCCCCCACTGGTTTGCTCTGTGCCTTTGGGAATGCTGTGACCAGATCCCCCCTTGTCCACAGGGGTGTTTTCAACCCTCACCATTATGGAAAAGATCTCCCAGATCATCAAGTCCAACCTGTGACCAAATACAAAACCTAAAAGAATAGAGCTGGCATGCAAAATCCAGGAAGTTTATGGAATTATTTTCTTTTCAGAATAAGGGAATTAAATCTTTACAAACAGAGAAATAAATATATTTTACGGGGGTTTTAAAACAGTGCCACGGACAGGTGAGCCTTTCAGGCTCTCCAAAAATTCAACAGTAGCTCTGAACTTGAAAAGAAAAGAGTAACCAATGGAAATGGGAGCTGTCCTGGACGACAGACGTTTTTCCATTTTGTTTCAAGTCACTCCTCGTGTCAAGGTGATTTTCCCTTTAGCCTCCCATTGCCTTGTTTTTTGTGGCACTGGGATGCAATTGCTTTTGAGAGATCCATCCCTTACGCTTTGGAAAAAGGTGATATTTTCTCTATGTGCCAAAAATAATTTATTTCACATCGGGTGGCACAGAACCAACATGAGAGAGTGTGAACAAAGAAAAAAGATATGTTTCTTCCCTGACCTGCTCATCACCTCTTTAAATGCATTTTATACAAATGGCATGCTAATCATATTCAGCCAAAGTCTCCTTGAACATGAAAAGGCTTCCTGACCTTACACTCCATTCAAATCCCACTAATTTTCTGACAATCTTTCACTTAAGTCTTTTGAAGCTTGACCCTCACTTGGGATCCACCAAACAATAATTAAATTACCTTCCAATTCATCTGTTAAAGGTTAATTTAGGCAAGTTACCAGGCTATATCCCACTTTTCCCTAAAAAAGTCTGGGACAGTAGGCATGAGCTCAGAGATTTGTTTCCACAATGAGCAGTTTCTTCTTTAATTTACTCCTTTTTTAGCTACGCCATAACTAAAGAGTTGATTTAACATCTCTCATGTGAAACAAAATATTGAACATTTTTGAGAAATGTAGCAGATTTTTATATAATGTGAAACCATCAGGTTGCCACATGGAATCACAGAATGGTCTGGGTAGGAAGGGACCTTAAAGCTCATCCAGTCCCATCCCCTGCCATGGGCAGGGACACCTCCCACTATCCCAGATTGCTCCAGCCTGGCCTTGGACACTTCCAGGGATGGGGCAGCCACAGCTTCTCTGTGCCAGGGCCTCCCCACCCTCACAGGGAACAATTCCTTCCCAATTTCCCATCTAACCTTGCCCTCTGGCAGTGGGAAGCCATTCCCTGTGTCCTGTCCCTCCATCCCTTGTCCCAAGTCCCTCTCCAGCTCTCCTGGAGCCCCTTTAGGCACTGGAAGGGGCTCTGAGGTCTCCCTGGATCCTTCTCTTCTCCAGGTGAACCCCCCCCGCTCTCCCAGCTGAGGGATGGAAATGCCCATGGAAATGCCTTGGAGTGAGGGATTTCAATACACCACTTGACCTTCCTGATCTCCAAAATTAGCAAAGGGAAAATAAAGCTGATCCCAAAAATTTACAGTCCTACAGCATCTTCCATCAGACCCCCCTCCAAACCAGGGCAGCAGCACTCAGCTCTTCACTGCGGACACACACGAGAGTGTCCCAGGCTAGCTGGGAGACAAATCCCTAAGGATCCACATTCCCATCACCTACTGCCTCCTCTGAGAGAAATAATTAAATAAATCTGGACACTTCTACACGAGAAAAGCCTGACATCCCTAACAGCAACAAGCCCTTTTGTCTCCATGGTATGAAAAATGAAATGGATAATTTATAAGCACAAAGCAGCTCTTGACTTTGGAATTTGCTGATCTCAGACTGTCCAAAAAATAAATGCTGAGGCAGGAAAAATCTTGACCTTTCGTTTGCTGAAGTTTATGATCTGCTTAAAAGCCAAAGGATCAAAAAGTGATAATTCAGTTATTAATTCAATTTAATATGCTTGACTGCATATTAAAATATAGTAAAGGAAATCCGTGTCCCCCCCCTAAAAAGGACAAGGAACATGGGATCACTTGTTGCACAGGTGAACCTGAATGTGGGTGGCAAAATAGCTGTACATTGAATTATTTGAATTAGGCAAAGCTTATACAAACATCCCTATGGGTCTAAATAAATGAGAAACCCCAGAATCACAGACTCACAGACTGGTTTGGGTTGGGAAGGACCTCAAAGCTCATCCAGTGCCACCCCTGTCATGGGCAGGGACACATTCCACTGTCCCAGGGTGCTCCAAGCCCTGTCCAACCCGGCCTTGAACCAGTTCCCCTACAAGAAATTTCAGAATGGAAAAAGCAGAAGCAGCTGGCACAGCTGAGGTTATATTGACTTGTCTCCAAAGAAGAAAATGTCTTTCTGCAGATGAATTCCGTGCTGCAAATTCCTGGCTTTTTATCTGCAAGTCTGATGGGTTTCACCAGCAGGTAACCAATAAATACACGTATTTTTTAAAAGATCTAACATATCTGCCCCTGTGTGTCCCCAACCATTCTCAGCAGTTCTCAAACGACTTCCTTGATATATTCCTATTAATTTCTCTAACTTGAGGCCTCGCTGGCTTTCCCTTTGGAGATGAACCCTGCTGTACTCCTGTACTCGGTGCTCTCCGACTGAGCCACGGCCTCTCCAGCTGATTATCTCCATTCTTTTATCTTCCCTACCCTCCTTCATTATGTTCTGCTGAAAAGCCTCCCCAGAACCCGCAGCTGGAAGACACTTCCCTCTGCTTTGCTCTTTCCACAAACGCTGCCTTGGGAGATTTGGGTTGGCCATCAGGAAAAGCCTGCATTATAAACATCTATCCCATAACATCACCCAGGCACTATAAAAAAACCAAACAAAATAATCTTTGTTATCTCCCTTATCTGAGCCTTTCTCCCAGAGCATTCTCCCAGCCAACCTTCCTAAGAGAAGCTGCACTTGAGGAGCCAGACAGAACAACTGGACACAAAAATAATATCCATAAAAAGACAATTTATGGTACTAATAAATATAAGCTTCCCCCCTTCCAAGCTCTTTAGAATTATGAAACAATTGATCAAGTCTGTGGCTTCCTTTTATAGATGCAGAGAAGATGCAGGAGAGCAATGGGCTCCAGGGTGAGCTCACTAGAAGCATTGGAATAGGTGGAATAACCATCCCTGGAAGTGTTCAGGGGACATGGGTTAGTGGTGGCCTGGGCAGTGCTGGGTTCACAGCTGGACTCAGTGATCTTAGAGGGCTTTTCCAATCTAAATGATTCTACGATTCCATGATTCTAAGGACCAAGATTCCATGATACTGGCAGGACCAAGATTCAGCTCCTGAGCACCAAACTTGCTGGTGCATTGTTTTCCATCACATTATCCTCAAAGACAAGCTCGAATTTATGTTTTGCTCCAAAACTTCCAACCACTACCACCAATCAACCTCCTTTAATTTTTATAATGACTCCCCTTAAAGTGGGAGAATCCCTTTCCAACCATATCCCGAACATTGAAAACATCCCTCCTTCCCACGCGCTGCAGCAGGATAAAGATCTAAATTTGTCTGGGAGTCCATCACACCGTACAAAGTTGGCACACCAGCAGTACAATATGCCTGGAATTAAAACCAGATGAGGGCAGAGATGTCCTTGTAATGACAGATGGGTCACACTTCCCTGGGCTTTATTTGGTCAAACCCAGCATGGCACAGGTTTTGGCTGTGATCTGTGACTTCCGGACGTGGTTGTTCCTCGTTTCCCTCTAACAATCTTCTCCCAGGTCCTGTTTTCTGGTCGATTCTGGGATTTCTTGTCTGGTCAGGACTGGAAACCCAAGGCAGGGCTGAGGAGGAGGATGACATCGGAGCTCCAGCTCCAGCCCCACTCCCCCATCAGGCAGCACAGCAAATCCCTGCCCTCTCCTCTTCCTTTGCTCATACCCCAGATGGGGTTTAGAGACTGGGA
Organism: Ptilonorhynchus violaceus; assembly: GCA_013397565.1. Lineage (NCBI taxonomy): Eukaryota > Metazoa > Chordata > Aves > Passeriformes > Ptilonorhynchidae > Ptilonorhynchus > Ptilonorhynchus violaceus. The sequence goes on from VZRJ01004330.1 coordinate 1,009,035, forward strand.
AACAGGAAGAGGAACAGTGCAAACAGGAGGGGATCAATCCTCCCTAATAGTCTCTTCTTCCTTAAATATTTTGGAATCTTTGTTCTGAAACAAAGCAGTACCAGGGAAGACGAAGGAGAGCCTAGGCTAAATCTGTCAGCAGAAAGGGAGCTCTGGCAAGAAGTTTGTTTATCATCATCTTTTTGTAATTCCATGCTGGCAAGAGACACTGTGTTAACAAGCCCAGGAGCCTGAAAGTCTTTCCCATCCATAGGACAGGCAGATGCTGGCATTCCCTCACTCCTTTTGGAAACCAAGCTACATGGAAGGGGAAAAACAGACCCCAGATTTATGCTGGGCTTGATGTGCCCTGTGCTACCAAGGACCACAAAAACCGGGATAATGGATGGGGCAACTTGGTACCACTTGAAAAATAAGAAAAAGAAGTTGCTGGCTTTTTTGGGGGAAAGCTGCCAAGTGATGAACAAACAGAACTCAGATTAAGAAATAAGATATTCACAACGATCATAGGCAGAGCTCAGGCAGGGTTTTAACTTCCTAAGGAAATATGGGACAGCCCAGGCTTAAGAAAAAGAGGGATGCACACCCAAAGGCAGTGGTGTTGCAATTATTATTACAAGCCTTCAAAATAAAAATTGCTCTAAGTGTTGCTCCAACCTGGCCTTGGACATTTCCAGGGATCCAGGGGCAGCCACAGCTTCTCTGGGCAACCTGTGCCAGGGCCTCCCCACCCTCACAGGGAACAATTCCCTCCCAGTATCCCATCTAACCCTGCCCTCTGGCAGTGGGAAGCCATTCCCCCTTGTCCTGTCCCTCCATCCGTTGTCCCAAATCCCTCTCCAGCTCTCCTGGTGCAGTGGTGGGTGAACAGTTGGACTCAATGTTCTGGGAGGCTTTTTCAACTTTAACAATTCCATGATTCTACCTATGACTGATAATTTAATTATTCTCGGAATTCAGTGCTGAATTTCCAACACACTCAGGTATAGCCAGACTAAACCTACCTGGTTTAAGCCCATAGACATTTCTGCAGCCTCACAGCTTCACATTATAAACTCCACAGAGCAAAAAGCCCTTTTCTATTGTACAAAAGATCCCAGCACAGGTTACACAGCGATCCCAGGATTTCCAGTGCACACCCTTATTTGTGCCTTTTGGAAAAAAGAAGAAAAAAAATCAGGCCTTTGATTTGCAAGCAATTTGTGACACATTTCTTTTCATGCTGATAAGCCTCATCTCTGTACATAATAAGCTTTTTTTCTGCCATCATTTCTCCCTAACAATTCAATTTTCGTCTTAAATGAACCCTATCAATCATACAACAGGTGCACATCACCTACTCAAGAGCCAGATTCCCTTCCTCCAGATTTCTCTGTGCCCTGACAATGCCCAAATTGATAATAACTGTGATAAAACCCCCAGTCTGGTAGGGGATTAATTTTGGTAAGATTGGCTCTACTTTTTAATGAATTCACAAGTTTGGTTTCTACATGCTTGGAAAATAAACTCAATATTCCCAGAAAATGTTTTGTGAGATACTGGTGGCATGGTTTTTATTTCCTTAATAAACAACAGATACCGAGTTCCTGGTTTCTGTTCATTGATTAATTCAGCTTTAAGAGATGATTCCAACAGCAAGGAAGATTTAACAAGGGATCTAGAGGGAATTAAATATATAATAAGCAGCCCAGTAGCAGCACACACTGGGTAAGACAGAAACCAGGCTGGATGTACATCCTCTGGAAGTGCAGTCCTAAGATGTTGGACAATGTGACCGGCACAGGGAACAGAGGGAAAGCACAGGGCAGGACCTGGGCAATCTTCACAGGAATTGCCAGGCAACAGGAGGGAAAAAAAATGTCCTTGAGGGAGAGAAAAGGAGGGGAAATTGTGAGAGTAGCCACGACCTCTATGATCTGGAGAGCCTGGGAATACACACTTCAGAAAGAACAAATGTTACACAGCAAGACACATCCCCAAGGCCCCCCCTTTCTTCACATTTTTTTCCCAATTCAACTTCTTTCAATAACTATAAAATAATCTGGTTATTGCTTTTCAATTAATAATAGATTTTTAATCACATTTATGATATCCATTTTATTTCTTAACTTCTTTAGCTGTAAGAATTTAAACAGAACGGTGCTTGGATTTGGAATCAGAGCACAGTGAATGACAGTCCATAAGGTATTTCCATACAAATTTCCCAGGGCACGGGCGTCCCTGCATTACTGGGGCTGTGTCATCCCACCAGCATCCCTCCCTGGCACTACTGGGGTTGTGGTATCCCATGAGTATCCCTCAACGTGCAAAACACTCCTGGTGCAATTCCAAAGGAAGATGCACAACACAGGAAGAGGAAGATGCACTTCACACCCCCTGTTTCCTCTGAAAATAATAAACCATCGGCGCCCAACTTGGGCATCAGCACAACAGCGCCAGGTTTGTCCTCCCAGTGAGGCTGAAGGCTATGGAAATGTAATTACAAAGGGTTTAGGGTGGCACTTTTCATGTCCCCCTCAGGCAGGCTGTTTGCCACAGGCAGCAGTTCGTGTGTGTGTTCTGGGGCTGTTCAAGCCCTTTGCAGACCAAGCCCCAGGTCTCCCCCGCTCCCATTATCAGTTTCCAAATGAACACAAACCCGCAGGTATTTCCAGCTTGGAGTGGACGAGTTGAGGTGAAGCCGCCACTGATGCTCGCTGCTCTCACATCCCTTCTTTGTTCAGCTCAGCCAACACTGAAAGCAGCTTAAAAACATGGAATGTGTGCCTGCACCTCTCCTGGATTTCTGTCTGATGTGGAATACCTGTCACTGGCTGTAAAGAGAAAGGGAGGTCTGCTACTGAAGGACAGGAACGACATTTTGGAAGGATTTTATTCTGCATTTCCAAAGGAGAACACAAGATCTTGGCAGAAGCAAAATATTATTATTAGGAAAAGGTTCTTCACCCAGAGGGAGCACTGGAACAGGTTCCCCAGGGCACGCTCACAGCCCCGAGGCTGCCAGAGCACCAGGAACACTTGGACAACGTTTTCAGGCACAGGGTGGGATTGTTGGGGTGTCTGTGCAGGGCCAGCAGTTGGATTTTGATCCTTGTGGGTTCCTTCCAACTCCGGATATTCCACGATTCCACGATCTGTCAAGGCAGCCTTGCAGAAGGAGCGCAGCAGAATTCCCATCCCCACCATCCCCAGCTCCTGAGCTTTGCTGACCCAGGACTTGTAATCTCCTTCTGCTGGAGCGTGTTTGATACAAATGCTAATCCTCCTGATTTGCAATTCACTGCTGCCATCTGATCCTGAAAATCTTCTGGAGACATGGGAGCGGGGAAACAGAGAACTGAACACGAGACAGAACTGCTCAGGCTGTGCTGCCAGTTACCAGCAATTAGGAGGGCACTCAAAAAAATCCTCATCAGCCCCGGAGGCACCTTGGAATTCAGAGCTGGCATCAGGGACAAGGTCAGCTTCCCGTGCCTCTCCAGCCTTCTGCATCCCGCTGTGTCCAGCTTGTCTCATCCCACGGCTCTTGGACAACGTGTGCCATGAGTTCCTGATTGCAGCCAGACCACGAGGACAGCCCGTGCTGGGGAGGAAGCTCCTGAGGAATTTGCTCCACAGGTGCCATGTGGAGGAGGAGAATCTCCCTCGAGCTCCAGAGCAACCCAAAGAACACTTCCGTTCCAGTTCTGTCATTTGTACGTTAAAATGCCAGGTGAAGGCTGTGGGAGGGTCTAACGGCCAGCTGGATATGGTGCATCATGGAATCATGGAATGGTTTGGGTTGGAAGGGACTTTAAAGCTCCTGCCATGGGTAGGGACACCTTCCACTAGATCAGGTTGCTCCAACCTGGCCTTGGACACTTCCAGGGATGGGGCAGCCACAGCTTCTCTGGGCAACCTGTGCCAGGGCCTCCCCACCCTCACAGGGAACAATTCCTTCCCAATATCCCATCTAAATCTGCCCTCCTTCCGTTTAAAACCATTCCCCTCTGTCCTATCTCCTGTGCTGAATTCTTCTTCTGATGCCAATTTATAAAATATTGTGTCAATCTTAAAAATCCTGGGATCAGTAGGAAAGCCAAGTAAACTGAAGAAAGCTCCATGAGGAAGGCAAGAGGACCGGATCAGAAACGAAGAGGGGGAAATTACAGAGGCGGAGGGAATGCAAAAGCAGCGAGTGCATCTCTGAGCCCAAAACCAGGAACAGAGGCTGAGTCATGGCTGCTATATTTGGTCTAAATCCAGAAGAATCATTCCTAAAATAGGTTAACAAAATACGAAGAAGGAGAAAAAGGAAATTCCATCTTGAATATAGAGTGAAAAACTCCATCTCGGAGAGTTGAACGGGGTAAGGAAAGCTCTGGGGTCACCAGCATCCGAAGGGAATGAAATACTGGTGTAGCTGAAGAGGATCTTTGTTACACATAATCCTGGAGTTACAAAAGAGCCACACAAAAATACGACTCCATTTCCCATCTTGTAATCCAGTATTTAACACTTGCTTTCACCAGAAAAGAAAAAGCACCCTGTTTTGTTGAGCTTTTTAAGGCTTTTCAGTGTTTGCTCAAAAAACAAAGTAAGGCTTCACATGAACAGCAGGAACTCCGGGGGTTTACTTTCCCAGGGGTGATGAGAACAGGGAAGCATGTGCAGCCCTGGAAAGGTTTGGGAACTCTCAACATTCCCAAAAAAACGAGCCTCGCAGCTGCTCCAGCAGCTTCTGCCCACGACCTCAGATGATTTCCTGCAAACCTCCTTTGTCAGATGTTCTCCACACATCCTGCTTTGTATCCTACACAATTTGGGAAAATCACTCCATTATCTGGCTGTTAATTATGGCTGCACATCACTCCTCTGTCAGCATCAGCCTCAGAGCAATTCCACCTCTTACCCTGCTCTGCTTTGGTGCAACCTGCTGCCTGTGCCCATATCCTGCTTCCCAGAAAAGGGCTGGAAGTTGTGCTGCAGCTGGGGTGGGTGGGTTTAGCTCCCTGCTGCCCAGGATTTTGGGGTGATTGGGTTAATGAGGTGATCTGCTGGTCCATATCCTATATATCCTACATATTCCTGACATAAACTGGAGACTTCATATGGGTCTGTGTAACCTCCTGACAGACCCATCACCAATCAATGCAACTATCAGAGGTTTCAGATTAATCCAAAGCTGCTCCATAGAATTAAAGTAGTCCAGTTCCTGAAGTATCTCACTAATCCTTTGCTGGGGAAAACCTAGGCAATAAATCAGGAATATAGACCTCTGTGAAGCTACAGACCTGAAGGAGATGCTATCCATGAAGTCCCAGCTCTGGTGAGAGGAACTCAGGAGAGAAGCACTGAGCAGGCCCTTCAAGCATCTAAAAACCTATTCCTCTCTCCAGGAGGGAGGCTGAGGAAAGCCTTCCCGCAAGGGAATCCAGGGAATGCCACTGCCCGTGCCTTGGCAGCTCCCCCACTCTCGGTGTCAGCGCCTGGCAGCGCTTGTTCTGCTCCCTCGGCTGCAAACAGCCTGAAGATGAATCATTATGGATCCTGGACTTGCAGGACAAGGGATCGTTTTTCCAGCCCCAATCTTCCATGACTTTTGGCTGGCTGGATCAGCAGTACCACGCCAAGAGCAGGTGTGGCACCCACAGATGCTACAGAGACATTTCCAGGCTTGGGCTCAGTAAGAGAACAGGGAGAGCTACAGAATCCCAGACTCGTTTGGGTTGGGAAGGGACCTCAGAGCTCATCCAGTCCCACTCCCTGCCATGGCAGGGACACCTTCCACTAGCCCAGGTTGCTCCAAGCCCCATCCAACCTGGCCTTGGACACTTCCAGGGATGGGCCAGCCACAGCTTCTCTGGAAAACCTGTGCCAGGGCATCAGCACCCTCACAGGGAAGAACTTCTTCCCAATATCTGGCCAGAATCCATCCTCTATTGGGATAAGTGTGATTTACTTTGCTTTTCACACCTCTCTCAATAATCATCGCAAATTCACAGATTAGCAAGTAAAAAGTTCTTGTTCACAGCATTGGAACCAAATTAGAAGTATTCATAAACTTAAAGCAAAACTTGAAAGAAATTATGGAGGTCTGCTTTGAAAGATACAGAAATTTGGCTACTCCTACTTGATAGGAGGAGCCCATAGAGATGCTCCAAGGGCTGGAGCCCTTCTGCTCTGGAGCCAGGCTGGGAGAGCTGGGGGTGCTCACCTGGAGAGGAGAAGGCTCCAGGGAGACCTCAGAGCCCCTCCCAGTGCCTAAAGGGGCTCCAGGAGAGCTGGAGAGGAACTTGGGACAAGGGATGGAGGGACAGGACACAGGGAGTGGCTTCCCACTGCCAGAGGGCAGGGATAGATGGGATATTGAGCCATGGAGACTGAATCCACACTGAGAGCTTCAGAACAGCCCAGCAACACTTGGCCCTTCAGCCACTGCTTTCCCCGGATCCAGGGAGCTGTTTGGGCTGAATGAGCAATTCGAGTACAAGAAAACAGATGGCTCTATTTGGCAACTTCTTCAAAAGTGTCACTTTGAGATGAGCCAGGTCGTGTCACAACTAAATGACTCCAGAATCACTGCTTTCAGGAGCCCTGGAATAAAGGGATGAAACTTTTCAGGCAGCAGAGTCTGAGATGGTCAATCTGATTGCACCCATTCAGCTTCCATCGGGTGTTGGAATTAACAGCAGAGCTGACTGTTCCTCATTATCAGGATTATGGAATCATCCCCTGGTTTGGGTTGGAAGGGACCTTTCCAAGGTATTTAGTGATTGCAGAAAGGATGCACATTGGGTAAAATATTTATATGTGGAGTGTGTCCATCTCCTTCTCACTTTTTATTCAAAATCCCAAAGCTTTTCCACACACGGAGAAACATTCCTGTGCTAAAATACCCTTGGGACCACAGGGATGCTACTGGACTGTTGCACTGCTCGTGGGCTAATCCACAGATTTTTGGCAATTCTGAGGACAGAAACTCCAGTGTACACATTAACCCAGTGGTTCTACAATTAATTCTTGTTCTCTTTGCAGCGATCTTGGTTCAGAGCAGTAAAACAACACCAAAAGTACTAAATCAGCCAAAAGCAGCATTCAGGAGTTCCCTGTCCCAGAAATCAGCTACAGTTTGAGAAAGGGCTCGTGGCTGTCATGGCTTTGCTGGAATTTGCTCTGCCTGAGCCCCATTACCTCACATTTCTGCAGTACATCCAAGGCACCTTGGACAGGGTAAAGTTTCTTCGTGCTTCACTGAGATGCCAGTTTGGGACAGCTGCAAGAGCCCCTCTATTCCTGAAGTGTTCCAGTGGTTTGAGCAGCACGAACAGTTGATATTTTCTGGGATGAGACCAGTTGGGATGACGATAAATGCCCTCCTTTTTAACCACTGCCAATACAACACATGTTTCAATGTCCCCTTTTAAATCCACCAGCACAGCCTGAACTTCCAGCACCACAAAACACAGGGAGGAATTTACAGCTGGATTTTATGTTCAGGAGTTGCCCACGTCACACAAACCACCAGAAAAACAGAACAATGCCCAAACCCATCCCTCATTCACTCATCCGTGGAAGGGCACAGTGAACTCATGGCTGATTTCAAAGCCAATTCAGATAAGAATCTGGCAAACACCCATTTTTCCAAAGCATGAATCCAGCTTTTCCACTGCAGTCTCATCATAGATAGGGCCAGCTGGGAGAGGGGTAATTAATTTTTTTTCCTGAAAGACAGGATCTGCATTCTTACTGGTTTAAACTCCACTTTTAGGCTACAGAGTCTGCAGTTTAGTGATGCCACCTCGGACAATTCTCCCTCCCAACCTGTCACCACCAGGTGAGTTCTGGCAGCTCATTTAATGCAGAACTAGAAGCAAATTGGATTCTTTAACCTGAATTTAATATTCAAAATTAGGTTTTAACTTCAAAACGAGTTAAAGATGAAACCCAATTTTAAAACGTAATTTCAAGAACATATTTACTTACGGCTTTTGAGCTATTCCAAGGCCAGAGTTTGCTGGGTCCCTATACTGTAGGAGCATGTCCTACAGAATATTTACCCAGAAATTCCAGGGGATTTCTAGTTATTAACAGCGTCCAATAGAAAGACAATCTGACCTGACAATTCCTTTTTCAAAGGTTACCTGAAACACGGGTGAAAGAGCTGGGAGTTATTCTGGGACAGGGATTTAGCACTGGCAGAGTTACAAAAGACATCCCAACATCCCAGAGTTCAACATCCAACTGGCACCAAGAGGCTTTGCCAGCCCCAAATAAAAATGTTGATACAGCAGCACTGACCCACCATCAGTGGCACAGCCTTTTCCTTAGTTATCCTTACCACAGTCACCCCAAAAATGAGGAATTTTCAGGTTAAGTCAGAGCACGCAGTTCAGTTAAGGAACTTGGAATTCTCTTTTTCTTTGCCCAGCTTCCCCCAGATTTCCCTCACGATGTCCTTCCCAGCCAAGAGCAGCAAATGGAAATCTGCTGCACATCCGTGGGAGATAATGGGCTAATATAAGTGGAAAGTATTTCCTTATACCAGGAGAAAACAGCCATCAACAAGACAAATAGGTGGAATTGCTCATTCCTAAGTGTTTCCGGATGAGTAGGAAAAGGGAAAAAAAGATGTTCTGGCTCTCCCTGAAAGGCATCTGAAAGATATCACTTCTCCTACATCCCAGAATCAAACAAACCACTATCAAACGCCACACGTGGTGTTCCTAACTTGGGAATACTGTACATTCCCTGCTTTATTTCGGGATTTCTGAAGTATTTTCTCAACGGCAAGAGCTGTGTTTGCCGTGAGGACTCCGAGGGCTGAGCGTGCCGTCAGTCATCCGGAAATTCTGCAAACAAACAGCACTGCAGCTCTTCCCTGCCAAGGATAAAATCTTATTTGGGACAGGGAGAAAGGCAATGTTCTCCACAAATGAGCAGGGTGACATGGAAGTTTGCATCTGGTCACGGGAGGATTTCAAATACGGATCGTTTCACGTAAGGAAAGTCCAAAGGTGGGAAAATTAAAGGCAACAGGCTCTGCCCTGTGGTCTGCTTGAGGAATGTGCGTGAGGGAGCCTCCAATGGGAGAACAGGAGAGCAGGGAGGAGGAGGCTCACTGGAAAACAAAATAATGGGAAGCAAATGACTCAAAATCCAAACCAAGAACAAAACCACAGAAGACCTTAAGCAACCTGGAAAGTGAATATAACAACTACAAATCTGCTCCATGTATGGAAAGATTGGGCATTTCCAGAGAACTTCGCAAGGGAAGAAAAAGCAAATATATACTAAAGTCAATAAAACCAAATATTGTTTGCTTAAAAAGTCAGGAAAAGCTTAGAATGCCCTGTCCATGATGTATTCAAAAATCCTTTATCACATTCAAATCGCTCACTGTGTAACAGCAGAAGACTTCTCCTTATCTTTAACAAGTGTCCTAAGGATTATCATGGAATTAGCCAAGGTCTTCTTTCCCATGAAGCAAAGTGGCTGGAATGCTGCAGTGCCCTCACTCAGATAAACAGACACAGCATGGGAAGCAAAATAACTCATCCCAAATCCTTCAATTGTGGCTAAAGAGTCCAGAACTGGGGGATAAACCACCTCAAAAAGTACTAATAAAAGCCCCAGCGAGACACTATTAAAAAATTAAAGTTATAGGACAATAGGAAAAGGGACTGTCATGGATTAGGGAGCAGTTAAGCAATAGGAAACAGCTTAGTATTAAACATGGGATTTTCAGGCTCCCAAAGGGTGACAGCAAGGTGCTCCCAGATCCTTTACAGGGACCGGCAGCTGAAACTGGAAAAGGCAGCGGAAGAGGCAAAGTACTGTCTGTGGAGATTCAATCATTCATCATCATTCAGTTGGGAGCTTCAGAGAGCCCAGAGAGAAGTGCAGAGTGAAATCATCTGCTGAGAGGTGCAAGGCACCGTGTGTGCTGAATAACATAACACATCCTGCTCCTGCTGCAGTGGCTGAGGTGTTGGAAAGATCCCAGAATCCCAGGACGGGTCAGCCTGGAAGGGAACACAGTGGGACATCTGGTCCCAGCTCCCTGCTCAGGCAGGGCCATCCCAGAGCACAGGGCACAGGATTGTGTCCAGAGGGCTCTGGAATATCCCAGTGGGGAGACTCCACACCCTCTTTGGTTTCTGTCCCAGGGCTCGGTCACTGCCCAGGGCAGAAGTTCTGCCTCCTGTCCAGGGAGAACTTCCCAGGATCAGTTCCTGCCCGTTCCTCTTGTCCCATGGCTGGGCCCCCGGAGCAGATGTGGGACACCCTTTCCCAGATGCACCTCTACATTTTAATTCCCTCTGCTTTAAATTTATTAGCCTGCAAAAGCATTTTAGAACCAGTACATCCGTTTGTGTCCTTTCTGAGGCCAACCCTCATTTATGAGCCACGGCAGAGCAACACAAAAACCCCATCACAAACCCGGCATTTGGGTTTTCTTTTTTTAAACCACACCTATTTCACAGGTGGGACTGGAAAAGGATAAAGAAAGATGGCACAAAAGATGACAATGACGACGAGAACTGAAGGTTCAGCTCCGTGTGTGGCTTTCAAAGGGAAAAGCAGAATCAAAGCAGCAGAAAAGAGGAGGAACTCTATAAAAAACACACACAGTGGAAGGCAGAGCCCCAAGGAATCCTGCAATGCTCTCCCTGCACTGGCAGCGAGCTCTGGAGCAGGGGGACGAGAACAAGGACAATGTATGTGAGAGGATCATTTTCTCCTCTCATTTTACCAACAGATATTCCTATTATAAACTGATTTAGTTAAATTACCAGGAGGAAAGTGATGATCTTATTGTTGTCCACTCTGCTCACATTATTACCCATCCCCACGCCCCGGTGAGGTGCTAAAGGCAGCACATCACAACAATTTCTCTAAGCAGTATTTGACTGATAATCTCCCTCGCCCAAGCAATTCTCATTTTTTTTTTAAATCAACATTAGCACCAGTCAATTCCTACACGGCATTCAGCTGGGATCCTGCAGACACAAAACCTTCATAAAACAAAAAGCTTTTTTTTTCCCTCAATGAATTATTTTGTGGTTGCAAAAGGAATTTTTTTTTTTTCTCTTAAAGCAAGCTGTCTTTTTGTTTGAGGAAAAAGAATACACACATTTCCTCCTGTGAGAAAACATTCTGACTGCACCACAGAGATGCCGCTGATGCGCTTGCGGCGCGCAACAACCCTCAGGAAAACGAATTTTTCAACTGGTAAAATATATGGATTAACAGTTTGGAGCACCCACACCCACTCTGCAACCCCCAGGGCTAAACCCGACAAATTCCCGGGCTGGTTAACCAGCTCCCGTGCGGGAATGCGCTGCCATGGATGCAGTGATGCGCAGCCAGGACGTGTTTGATCAAAACCAAACCATTTCAGCGTTAACTTCTCAGCTCTTTTTGCTAAAGAAACACCTGTCAAACCTGACCTACCCAAAGACAAGGCAACAGCAGCTCCACAAATGCACAGTGCAGCCCGTTTCCATAGAATCCCAGAAGGCTTTGGGTATGAAGGGGCCTTAAAATCCATCTCATTCCAACCCCTTCCAGGAGCAGGGACACTTTCCACTGGACCAGCCTGAACTCCAAGAAGATCCTGGAGCAGAAACAAGGAGCTTCACTTTTAGGTGGCTGATGTTATAAGCAATTAATTATCTCCCAACTGCCATAGCCTTCAGACCAAGACATCTTCCACAGATGAATGACTTTTTAGGGAGAGAATCCTGGACAGAAATCCTGCTGATAAGGCCTCAAATATATATATATAGAACAAACTGAAAGTGCAGTTACTGACTCCCAGCCCCGTTCTGCTGTTTGAACTTGCAGTCTTGACATTAAGCTGTCTTATTTTTAACTTGAAATGACACACTCAGCTGCATAGAACACACAAAACACAACGATTCTCCCTGTTCCCGGCTGTGACAGCCAGGAACACTGACAGACAGGCAAGAGGAGCACAGGGAAGTGCCAAGGAATTATCAGGAACAGCGGCCAGCAGGAGCAGGGCAGTGACCTGTGCTGGCACTGCTGGGGCACCTCCAGTCCTGGGGGCACTTCTGGACCTCTCACAACAAGAAGGACGTTGAGGGGCTTTTTACACCTGCAGGAGAGTCCATTGGTTGTTTTGTTTGAAGTGGAGACCACTGTTTTCACACTTTAATACAAAAAAATGGAAAATAAATGTGTGTAGGGAACCCCACTCCAAAATGAGAGAGAACTTTGGGCAGAAAGAATTTGTCTTCAGTTTTCCCAAGGTTGTTGTACCTAGTCTCCTCTCCGTTACACAACCGGACCACATCCAAGGCTAAACAAGATCCTAATTATCTCCCATCAGCTAAACTTCCCAGCAGAACACTTCCAAAGAAAGAAAAAGGTCAAAACCTGCTATCAGTAGAAGGAAAATTTCAAAGGATCAGGAAACCAGCGAAATTGTCAGCTTTCCCTGCTCCAAATTTGTAGCTTGTAAGGATCCACTCCCCCATGGAAAAGCTGCACAAGGTGGACCCAAGCAAAAGCATTAAGTAACCATAAAAGAAGTATAAAATTTAAGAGCAGCTTCTGTGTAACATCTTCTGACTGGATACAGAACCAGTATGGGAAAAAAAGAGATTTTAAATGCTCTGTCTGTACCCCAGCAAGAGCTCAGCCATCCTGTTCCATTGACTCTGCTCCAAAGGGGCACAGACCACCCACGCCCAAATGGGACACGTCCGTCCCAAACTGTATGGGGGATTTCACCCACTGAGCAACGGCAGCCTAGGAGGCTTTGAGGACAATTACGTGGGATGAAAAGGAGAAGGAGGGAACCCTCAGCCTTGAAGGAGCACGTGGATCACCAACGTCTAGACAGCACTGACACCTTTGTCTTTGGGAAGAGGGATTAGGGAAGAAATCTGGCTGTGCTGCTCCTTGTTGATATGAAACCAGAAGACACTTTGGGCTGAAGGCCTGGCCCTGTTCCAGAAATCACTTTATTGTGAAGGAGCTGAAGAAAAGGAGGTCTGTGAGAGCGAGAGTGAGGTTTCTGCCCGGCAGTCACAGCAATTAAATGAGCTGCCTTGACGAGGAGGAAAAAACCACCCGAATAAAACTCAAAGGCTCCAAAGAGCAGGAGAAAGTAATTTGGAGAGTAGGTCAAGCCTCCCGAGGGGATTACCTTTCCAGTTTGAGACTTAATGCTGGAGACACGCTTGGAAAAGCCGAGCAGTGAGATCCTGCTGATCCCACGGATGACCCGGTAACGTCTGGACACTCCGGCACAAGTCAAGTGTTAAAAGGGAGCGTTGAAAACCGTGCGAGTTAGGATCAAACCTGGCAGAGCTAGAAGGTTCCTTCTCCTTCCTTCCTTTCCTTCCACCCTCCCTTCCTCCCTCCATCCCTCCTTTCCTTCCTCGCTGGGATCGCTGGGTTAGAACGGGTCTCATCGAATCCCACATCACATAAAAAAAACTTGAAAGATTCACTTCAAAGAGCTCCTTGGGCAAACAGAGCACTCAAGTCAATTTAATGCTTCTCATGCTGGAAAGAACCACTTCCTTCAAGTGGGGAAGGAAAACAAATAATGGAGAGCGAAAGACGGGAACATTTGTGGGAGCTGGGAATAACCAAGCCCAGGCTGCGGCTGTGAAGGGACGAGGGGCTCCCAGTTCCCCGGCTGTTCCGGTGCTTCCAACACAATGGACTTTTCTCCAAGGATGTGCTGACTGAGAGTGAAAAACAAAACAAAAGCTCAAAGGCTTTCACTCTTACCCAAAAATCCGCCTGCCAAACGAGGCAGACGCCAGCAGCTCACTGCCCCGAGGACCTGGATGTGTTCGGGGAAGGCAGGAGGGAAACAGCTCTCAAACATCTCCCTGCCTCTCCAGATATTTGCCATTTTACATCTGTGCTGCTGTTAGGAACCAGTTTTTGCTAAAAGTGCACTTTAAAGGCAGTTCCCGTTTCCCCGAATATCCAGAAGACAACAAAAAATCCCCAGACCCACCCAAGTGCTGTCCCACAACTTTGCTAAAATGCCAGAGATCCGTGGTGCCTTTCCACCTTTATTTATCACAACTTGGTTATTTAAAAAGAAGGGAATTTTCCACAGGGTTGCAAAAAGGCAGCACCTCAAGAGCTCTGGAAATACAAATTACCATGGAAAACATCAGGACCTCACCATACACACACAAAATATTCAGGCAACCAAAGAGGCTGCTGGTTAAGCTTACCATATATTCCACAATTTTCCCTTGTCTAAGGACTCAAAATCCATGAGCTCTGATGTTCAGCAGTGGGAAATGTGGAGATCTGAATGTTGGAAAAACACTTCCAGAGTCCCACAATCAAGAGTTACAATACCCAGTGCCAAACAAAGGAAATGAAGGCAGGGTTGGAGGATCCAGCTCCTTAAGGACAAGTTGGGATGGAAACCCAATCCAGCATTTTTTATGGAGCAGTTAATACGATAATATCTAAGGGAGAAGGAAACTTTATACAGACAGAGGCAAATCTTAATTCACAAACAGACCAGAGGCAATTACCAAAATTATAGCAATGGAATTCTTTTTTTGCAGTCAAGCATAATTATGGAAAATCTATTTTAAAAAAAAAGCTTAGGCTAGGATTTGCATTTCAATTAATTTTCAAACTTTTGTGTGGAGAATTGCTGGCCAGAATTGGGGACTACAGGAACTACCATACACTGAAATACACTCATAAATAACTGAGGAATTCCAAGGATAAAACACAGTGTTCCGAGGTTTTGGGGTTTGGGGTTTTTTTTTCCTATTAGCTTGCAGAAAATGGGTGAAGATGTAGGGGAAAAGAAAAAACAACACTGCTACCACCAGGCTCTGCTTGGTAGGACGAGAGGCAGTGGGGAGAAAGTGGAATGAAGGAAGTTCCACCTGAACAAGAGGAAGAACTTTACTGTGAGGGGGACCATGCACTGGAACAGGCTGCCCAGAGAGGTTTTGCAGTCTCCTTCCCTTTCCCAAAATCCACGTGGATGCAATCCTGAGTTACTGCTCTTGGGGATCCTGCTTGAGCAGGGGGTTGGAGTAGATGATCTTTAGTGTCCCTTCCAACCCCAACCACTCCGGGATTCTGGGATTCACATGTGCACAATGGGCAAATCCAAGGCTCCTGAGAGTATTATCCTTCCTGAGGGTTACCAAGGGTGCCCAGGGCTTCCAACAAACCCTCGGGATATCATTCCTGCCAACCTGACAATACCAACTTATCACCGCCACGTGTTGAAAAAGAACATTTCTCTGCTAAAATACCTGCGAAGTTCTGCCCAATTGCTTTACAACTTTATTGCTTATAATTGGCTCCTGCTCCCCGAGCCCAAGAATTTCACACAAAATTCCAATTATACAATCCAGCATGAGACAGCCAGAGATACAGACCCTCTAACAAGCTTAGGCAAAAATCAAAGGGCTAAATCAAAAACTGGCTCACACCAACTCTATTCTTTGTGCAGTCAACCAAGACTAATTAATGCTTTTAATGGCAGTTTACCCCTTTTGGCGCTGTAAATCAGAACGGGCAGCTTTTCTGAATTAACAAAAGGATCTGTGAAAGGTGTAGCTCATTAAGCACACTCCCAAATTCAAATGCACTTAATCAGAACCAGGTACACCGAGCAGGACTGTACTCCAGGAGCAGGGTAATCCGCGGGCTGGACACAGGGAACATTCATTCATCGACACAAACAAGGCTGGCACACCGGGAACAGGGGCTGAATTATCCATCGGAGAGAAAGGCCCCTGCTTCCAGCACGGCTTTTGTGAGAGCAGGAATGTGGAGCACGCTGCGGGAAGGGGCTGTGGAAAGGTGGAGGGAACGGGGAGACGTTTCCCTATAACCTCTCCGCAGCCACAGAGTGCTCCCACGGAGCACGCTGCTGCTGCTGAGCTGTTGGAGCACTCCAGAGGAGGCACCAAGGGGACCAGAGGGATGGAGCAGCTCTGCTGGGAGGAAAGGCTGGAAGAATTGGGATTGTTCAGCCTGGAAAAGGGAAGGCTTAGGGGTGACCTAATTGTGGCCTTCCAGTACCTGATGGGAGCCCACGATGGAGAGGGGCTATTTACAAGGGGCTGGAGGGACAGGACAAGGGGAATGAAACCTACTCACAAACTGACAGAGAGTAGGGTTAGATGGGATCATAGGAAGAAATCGTTCCCTGGGAGGGTGGAGAGGCCCTGGCACAGGTTGCCCAGAGAAGCTGTGGCTGCCCCATCCCTGGAAGTGTCCATGGCCAGGTTGGATGGGGCTTGGAGCACCCTGGGATAGTGGAAGGTGTCCCTGCCCATGGCAGGAGGTGGAATGGGATGAGCTTTAAGGTCCCTTCCAACCCAGACCATCCTGGGATCCTATGATGTACCTAAATACACTGTAACATATCGCATAGGGAAACTTCTTCCCTGTATAAGGTGATGAATTTATACAGATTAATGACCCAGGATTTCATCCTAAGCAACATTCTTGCATATACTTTTCTTAGGCAGATCCACTCCTCTAAAAAAATCCCCTTTTAAAATGTTTTTGCCACGGTTTCCTCCCAATATCCCATCTAACCCTGCCCTCGGGCTGTGGGAAGCCATTCCCTGTGTCCTGTCCCTCCATCCCTTGTCCCAAGTCCCTCTCCAGCTCTCCTGGAGCCCCTTTAGGCACTGGAAGGGGCTCTGAGCTCTCCCTGGAGCCTTCTCCTCTCCAGGTGAACACGCTCACCACTCCCAGCCTGGCTCCAGAGGGGCTCCAGCCCTGGAGCAGCTCCATGGCCTCCTCTGGACTCTCTCCAGCAGCTCCATGTCCTCCTGATGCTGGGGGCCCCAGAGCTGGATGCAGCACAGAACTTGGCTTGACAGAAATCATTTTCCGTATCACATGTTCTCTGAAAGGAATTTTGTTCTCCAAAACAGAGCTGGCAATGCAGGAAAACTTCAGATCTGTGAACAAAGGATTTGCTCCTGCACTAAAAAAAATTCACTAAGTGATGTTCCCAACAGCATGGAAGTGTCCATCAGCTGCTGGCAAAATGCTCCACTTCAGCTCTGGATTCAGTGCATTCCCAGCCCAGTGGAGACCCCACCAAACTGGCAGAAATACTCAGGAGACTAAAGTCCAGAAATTTTCCATATGAGTTCAGAAACGTTGAGGAGCAGAAGTATAAAGTCCAGGCCCAGTTCCAAATTCCACTCACACACACTGGAGAAAAAGCAGCCTAATGTAAAAGCACATTTGAAAATATTTACATCAAACCAAACCATTACAGAGATAAGAGAGGTATTTATAGAAACACATGGATTTTACACACACACACACACACACACCGGGTTTAACTATTTAACTGCTGGAATTTCAATTAGGATGTGGGGGAGTGGGGTACTCACCAAGCAGGAAACAACCTAAGCAAGCTGAGTTAAGACATGGAGCACTCACACATTCAAGGGTTTAACTCAGTTTCTTCCACCTTTTGATTTTTGAGTACTGGCAAAGCCAACACTTAACACATTCTCACTTGAAAAACCATCTCCTCCTCTGGATATCCCATCAGTTCCAGTTTTACTTTGTCTCCCTTCTCCCACCTCACCACCCATCAAACCCATCCTTGGCTTTGCCTCTCCCCTCCCGCAGCCCTGGACTTCTGCTTCTAATCCCAAAAAAGCCACACAGCCCAGCAGGGCCTCCTACTGCTGCTTCAACTTGGAGATATGGGGGAAACCATGCAGAAAAAGGGGACAGAAGCAGCATCACAGGCCCTTTTTTTAAAATTCATCCTTTTTTCTAGCATGAAGAGGGAAAAAAGGGAGATGGACAGGGAATCACTGTTGTTGCTTCAAGGCTGGCACAAGCAAGGAAAAGCTTTTCTGAAATCCTTGGCGTTTCCTGTCCCATCCCACCTAAGCTGGAGTGAGAAGCACCTGGATTTTGTCTGTACCCAAAGAGCAGGCACCCATTCAGGACAGTTTTTCCCAAAGCAGGGCTGGAGTGCTAAATTATTGTGAGGAGAAGGGTCAGAGTGTGCCCAAAGCACACTCCTGACACAGCGCAGCGGATCCAAGAGCAGCTGACATTTAAAGTTCATGTCACTGAGAGAGCAGCAAAACACATAAAATGGAAAAAACATACACTCAACACCGGTTTTTCCATATTCCTGCACAAGAACAGCTGGATGGGGTCAGACAGACTCTTTGGCCACCCCAGTGTCTTCTCTGCCCAACAGGGAAGTGTGAATCCCTAAGGGGAAATGGAAGGGCAGGGACACAGGGACATTTTCCCAGCATGCCTTCCACAGGGATTTCCTGATGGGCTGTGTTCCTATTTCCCAGCTCCTGTAGATCAGCTTCCCCCACTATTATAACATATTTAATTCTCTTATATATATGTATATACTCAGAGGGCTTGACCTGCTCAGGTCTCATCACGCTGGGCACCATAAACTGAAATAAAGAGTTAAGATAGAACCTGCTCCAACTACACTACGCTGCGAAGTTTATATATAAAAACAGTGTTTCCAGCTTTCTTCTACCAAGAAATACAAACTATCAGAAAACAATTTGCCCGTCTCCAGGCAAATGACAGAAGTTTATATCAGGAATAACGTCTGTGCCAACACAGGGATTTTGACCCAGCTAATGAACACAACTCTCCTTTTCCATATAAAACAAAACTTAAAACAAACCTGTATTATTTACTTGGAAGATATTAAGACTAATAAACACTAAAAAAAGAACCTCTCTCACAATTCTTTAGAGGAGCAGCACGTACTGTGTGTTTTACTCAGGCTGCTGATGACCTGATGTTTATTAACTTTCTAAATCAACACAATAAAATACACCAGGCACAGAGCGTTGCTGGAGCTTCAGCTTATGCTTCTCTTGACCCAGAAATCACTTCTCATTTTCAAATGCAAAGTGCTCCTCTACCAAAGTTCATTTAATAGAAAGAAGAGTCTAAACCACATCCAACAGCAGCGCTTTCTATTCAACACTTGCAACCTCCACGGCATCCAAGGCTTTCCTGCCTGGAGAGAGCAGGGAAAAAGGTGTTGGGAGGAGTAGCTAAACTCAAGCACACACAAGATGAATCGGTACCTCTTGGATACGAGCTTCCTTGGGATGGAGATAATCCGGAGAGGAGTGTGCCTGGGCAGGGAGTCTTCACAGCATTCCAGAGCTCTGCAGCAGCAAGGACAGAGAGAGAGAGAAACGCCCGTGAGGCAGCGTGGAAAACCCGCTGGAAGAAAACACGGCTCTTCCCGGCTCACAGTGGTCTGTACCTCCACTGGAGCAGAAGGAGACATGGGACATGTGGGAAAGGCAGGCAAAAAAAGGAGGAGCGCTGGAGATGCAGGATAAGAGGAGAGGGAAGGGATATCGGAGCTGGCAATAACACCAAGCTCTTCCCAGCTTTCCGAAGCCCAAGCTTCCATTTAAATACTTGTTAACCAGCTATTTGTCAGGATTTGGGACTAAATGGGTTTTAGCCTAAATTTTACATGTTACTCCTACATCCTCCCTTCGCAGCTGACACAAAAGCTCAGAGAACCGAAAATGAAATCCCTCAAAATAAAGTGCAGCACCCAAAAAAAGCTCTCGAGGCACTCCACATGCTTTCTGCATTATGGAGAGGAACAGAAAACCCACTGTTCCCAAAGCAGGACCAGCTCCTCGGAACAGTTGTTTATTTTAATCAACCCACTACCAAAAGGTTTACATTAAATATTTTTTCATGGTTTCTAACCACCGATCCCGTATTAGTTTACATTCACTCAAAAAACACTCTGGGGGAGAAACCAGGGCGCAGGAAACATTGAATCCAGCAGAACAACGGAGATTTTCTTCCAGAGAGCTGATCCATCCCACCTTTCCCTGTAAAATTACACCTTCAAGCCCAGCAAATGTAACAGCATGAATTTATAAATGAATAGAAAATAGTAAAATCTTCATTTCTACTGAATCTTTCCTGCCTACTGCAGGAAGCCACCACCTGCCATCAGAGGTGGCATCCTTGCAGAGAAGTCAAAACCCACCCTGCTGATGCTCCAGTGTCCAGATAATCCCAACACTGGTGCTACTCAGGGAAACGGGTCAGGATTATTTCCACCTGCTGCTTCCACGGGTGTTGACTTCTCTATTTCTACATTATAATAAGCACATCCATTGCTTGGAATTTCATCCTGGTTTCAGGCTTTTCGACTTGTTTTTATGGCCCTTCCAATCAAAGACAGAACCCTAAAATATCTTCAGGAGAGAGAGGAAAGCACAAGTGAATTTCAGCAGAGACAAAGACTTGACAAATCTCATCCCATCAAGCTCTGCAGTGGCAAATTAGTCTCTCTCCGAGCACATTCTGTACTCCAAGTAGCCTCAGCGCTTCAGGAGGTACCAAATATAACACAGCCCCATTTTAACTTCCTTCCAGGAATACACACACTCATTTATCAAGAAGACGTGGGCTGCAGCTCCACTTCCAACAGCTTCTGTAACATTTTGTGAAATTAAACAAATTACTCCTTTTGTGGCAAGAAAGAAGCCGAAAATAAGTCCAAGCAAATGGGGGAGAAAACCACCTCCCCCACATCTTCCTCCCCCCTTGGATTTCGGGAAAGCTCGCCTTGCACCAGGCTCAGCATCAACCACGGGATCGCCAACCTTTCCTTCCCAATTCCCAGGCCTTTGCCATTATTATTTCATTTACCAGAGAGGGTCTGATACCTCCATTTGTTTCAAGTCCACATCTTGGAATATTTTTACATGTTTGTTTAAGCCAAGGAAGTCCATAAGCTCTTGCTTAGCAAATACTAAAGGTTTGTGTCCAACAGCACTGAACGTCCTGAGGGTTTCCAGGATTCAGCAGGAGGACAGCACTGCCACAACCTTTAACGCTGAGGGATTCTCCAAACATTCCCCTTTTCAGCTCTGGCTGTTCAAAAGGGAGAGAGCAGTCCCCACCTCTCATTAACCTTGGCATTGGATCTTTCTTTAGCTGCAGCAGCATCAATACCTTGCTGCATTGTGCTGCCACTCAGCAGATTCACCCTTTGGGGATTTTTTTTTTTTGGTCTCCTTTTCTGTTTTTTCTTGACCAGAAGTCGAACTGATTCAGTTCATAGTGAGTGGATGCTGCTGCTGCAGAGAGAAGCTGTGAGGAGCTGCAGAGGTGGAGTGTCCAGCTGCCAACACACATCCCTGCCCTCTGCCACCGCTCCAAACCCAGCGGGGAACGCTCAGAATCAACCAAATTGGGATGTATTTGCAGAAAAACAATCAGTCCCAATCGTTGTCTTTGAGTGCAAGTTCAAAGACATTCATTAAAGAACAAAAAAAAAACCGTAATGAATTTGTGAGGAAGCATTCATTTGGAAAATTTAGGGAAATAGCACAATGTTGGGAAGTATTCTCGCTTGTGTAATTTATATATTAAAAGGCACTTCGAGGTTTCTAAGTCACAGATGACTTTGTAATGAAAAGAAAACAATTTCATTATCTAAGATGATTGTTAATTGAAGGAAATATTAACTGTACTACTGACAACAGTCAACCTCCAGAAAGCGCAGCATCAAAAATTATATGCAGCCGTTGTCTTAGAAATAAAAATAAACCTTTCAGTGAGAGCAGCCTCAGTTTGACCTTTTCCTCTATTTAAAAAAAAAATAATAAAATCGAAGCAAAACACTCCAACACAAACCTTCCCAGCATTACAAAAGAGGGATTAATGAGAATCTATTTGGACACTGGGAAAAGCCCTGGCAGGCTCATTGTGAAGGTTAATTCAGACACCTCTACTCACCCAGGGAATAGAATGAAAGGAACAGAATGTAAAGGCAATGGTGAAGGGTGTGGTGTTGAGCTGGGAACAAGGAAACACTCCAGAGAGGATAACAGAGACATTTATCACGGAGCCTGATGCACTTAGGATCTAAATTATGGAAGAACAGGGCAAAATGTTAATGAACATACACGGGTTATCCAGAACGGATCTGAATTCCATTCTACTCAGGGCACATGTAAAAAAAAAAATTTAAAAAAAAGAAATCCTGAGAAACCAGAGCTATTGGCAAAAAACCTTCCCGATGAGATCCACCTGGAGCAATTGGAAGCGAAAACATCTGTGCAAATACCTGGCAGGAAATAAAGGCATGGAAAGAAATAATTTTGGAAGGCAGAGAACATTGCAGGAAACCACAGGGTCGTTGCTGGCTGGAAGCGCCTTCCCGTTTTTCCTCTCCTTAAAAACCGGCAGTTGCCTTTGTGCCACCAGGACTGCACCGGAGCAGTACAGAGACCCGGATTAGGGAAGGGATCCGGGTTAAAAATAACCTGGGTTTGCTGTTCCCTGATCTGGTTCAGCAGATGGCCCTGGGAGAGCTGGACCGGCACAGCCGACGGAGCCCAGCAACCGGAACAGGAGGCACAGGAAGAGGGAAGAGCCTGGGAAAATGTTTCACCCTGGAGTTAGGAAACACAAGGCACAGCCAGGAGAACTGGCATGGAGCGAGAGGGGCAGCACCGGCAGGAATTCATCCCTGGATTCCCCAAACACCGATGATGCTCAGGAGAGAACGGCTCCCGGGGCTGCTTCCGTCCCCTGAGCTTCCTCCTGCCAAAGTCCCATCCCCGGCACTTGTCCTGGCCAGCTGCTGGAAGAAGGCTGGGAATCACCAGCGATGGCTTTGGCCAGTCTGGAGGGGAAGGAGTTTTTAAGGAAGAGGGTGGAAAGGGCCATGTGCTTCAGAAGCACCTTCACACACATCCACCACGGGAAAACATCCATCCAGGAAAACTCCATGGAACAACACACAACGACTCGACATCTCCAGGTGTGCAAAGAGTTGCTAAAATTGGAGGGTACTTGAAACTCCAGAGTATTAAATATCCCACAGAGCCACCTTTGTTTTGTACATGCAGGATATCAGTGAGAACTCCAGAGGCAGGAAAAGTGTGGAAGTCACTAAACTGGGAAAGCTGGGCATCATCCTTCCTCCAGGAACATCCTGTTGGCCCGGTCCCCAAGAAAGACAAAGTGACACTGTCAGGATTCAGCTGCTGAACGTCACCCCTGAGCACACCTCCCTCTGACATCACTCCTGCTGTATCCTTAGAATAACTTTCCCACTTGGAGGATGCCAGCAGAAGGCCAGAAGGACAGGGCGAGATTAGGAAAAGCGGCAAATCCCATCCGCATTTTTACTTACTCACAGTTACTGATTAAAAAAACAAAGACGACTAATCCCCTGGAAAACTGGAGGGGTTGCTTTTGGAGCCAAAGAGCAGGAAAAGGACAACTGCTACTGAAATATCAGCACCGGGCTCCCTGCTCCTGTTGAGCCCTGGATTTCAGCCGGAGAGAGGATTCAGGTGCCGAGCTGGGAGTTGAGGCAGCAGCAGGAGGGGTGGATTCCAGATATCCAAGGCAGACGCTCTAATCTGGACTCGTATCAGCAGATAAGAGAGACTTAAACAGAGTGAGATCTGGTTTGCTTTTATATTTAGCTCTGTTTAAGAGAGGGGTCATTTCTCTAAGGCCAGTCTTTCAAACATGCCAGTTTGCCAAGAAATATCGCTCTGCACCACATCGGCCAAATTTTGTAATCCAGAAAAACACACGCTGAAGACAAATGCCCCCACTCTTGCTTTTCACTTCACTGTGTTTAGAAAAGCAAAGAGCAGTATGTTCTAGTCTAGTTTATTAATCTGCTTCAGTTTATGTGGGCCATCTTTTGAGAAGGGTTTATCTTAAATCTCCACACTCAGAATAATTGGAATATCGGAATCATTCGGCTCAACGCGTTGCTGAGTAGCAGAGTTTGGGGAGACAGATCCCACTGTAATAGAGCATAGAAAATAAGGACTAATTAAATCAGCTTGGGACACAGAAGTCCCCAGGACCAGGATACCTCCAAGGATGCTGAGGAAGGTGGGCAGGATCAGTGCAAGGCCTGTTGATATGTAATTTGAAGGATGATGGCAATCCCACCCGGACTGCCTCTGGCAGGGGCATAACCTGCTCCGGGCAGGATGGCAGAGCCGTGGGAGGCACTTACCTCAACTTCAGGGAGATTTTCCACCCACCACTGCCCCATTTCCACTTGACCTCCCACTGTTACATCCTTGTACCCTCCCCATTCCATTCACAGCTCCCAGTTTGGCTACAAAGTACACGGAAAATTTACTGAGCTGTCAGATGGAAAAAGAGGTTGTCCATAGCCCAGACTTCAGCTGGTGGTTGGTTCTGTGTGGCATCCCTTGGGGCTGATCATAAAATCATGGAATCACATAATGGCTTGGCTTGGAAGGGAACTTGAAGAACATTCAGTCCCACCCCTTGCCATGGGCAGGGACACCTTCCACTATCCCAAGTTGCTCCAAGCCCCGTCCAGCCTGGCCTTGGACACTTCCAGGGATGGGACAGCCACAGCTTCTCTGGGCAACCTGTGCCAGGGCCTCGCCACCCTCACAGCAAGAATTCCTTCCCAATATCCCATCTAACCCTGCCCTCTGGCTGTGGGAAGCCATTCCCTGTGTCCTGTTCCTCCATCCCCCTGTCCCAAGTCCCTCTCCAGCTCTCCTGGAGCCCCTTTAGGCACTGGAAGGGGCTCTGAGGTCTCCCTGGATCCTTCTCCTCTCCAGGTGAACACCCCCAGCTCTCCCAGCCTGGCTCCAGAGGGGCTCCAGCCCTGGAGCAGCTCCGTGGTCCCCTCTGGACTCTCTCCAGCAGCTCCACATCCTCCTGCTGTTGTTCCCAGGGCTGGAGCAGCTCTGCAGGTGGGGTCTCACCTGAGTAGGGCAGAATTCCCTCTCTCAACCTGAATTCCAGGTTAAGAACAGCCCTTGATCCCTTCAGGATGTTTTGCCGAGGCAGCCACACAAGGCAGAGTTGGAATCTTTTCTCCGCCATCCTCATGACAACGGAAACATGACAGCAAAATCAATTTGGAGATTGTTGTATTGACAGAGACACTTCCTGCTGGAGTTATTTCCATCTGAAAAACCGACTGAGCCACAGTGATGAAATCATTGTTTAAACTGTGATTCTGCAGGGAAACCTCTCAGCTGTAGAAAATTCACCCATTCCAGTTCTCTTGGGAGAAGGAGTTCTGGTCAAAATAAAAACTCACAAAAGTGATTTTTTTTTTACTTATCCATAAAGTTTCTCAAAGCAACAACTGACTCTTTATCAGGTGTTTTGCCTTCCATTATACCCAAAGCACTCACATCCTGCCCTACCTGAGCAGCATCCCTGTGCTGAACCACACTTCATTAAGTAATTAATTGAGCGATTCAGACAGATTAGGTAGCAATAAAAATTATTTTAAGGTGGGTAACTGCTTTTCCATAAAGGTGTTCCCAAAGTTCCCCACAATCTTTCAAGGCCTTTAATTACTTTTCAATAACAAACTCACTTAAGAGCTTAAAAGCAATTAAAAATGAGTTAAGTCAACATTTCTTTCACTGGGGTTTATTAAGCACTTGTTTGAAGCAGTCCCAATCTCTCCTTCCTTTAGAAGTCATTGGCAATTTCTGTCACCACAGACTTAATTTTTATTCACTTAATTCCCTTTGTCACACAGGGACAGGTATTACAGTAGCAATGCTGGTGAAAAACTCGCCAAAATTCAGAGTATTATCCCCCAGTTCTTAAAGAGATCATAGGGGGACCCCCCCCGACACCCAACTACTTCACCTTCCTGAACACTGCACACGGATTAGAAAAATTCTTGATAATATTAGAGCAAAATAACGAGCTTTCCTCCAGCTTTTGCAAAGGACTTTAATCATTTCCTGTTGCAATCCCAGCACGGACCTTGCCTGAGGCACGGTAATCCGCACCCCACACATTTGGTTCCTGCAATCAGGTCAGGTCACCAAGCACGCCAGAAATGGTCCATTATTAATTATTTAGTCACTACAGAGTGTGGATTTCCTCATTTCTGGCAATGCCATTTCCCAAGCTTCTGGTGGCTTGCGGTGCTCCTGAACTTTCCCACTGGCTCCAACAAATCCATGCTCTCATTCCAAATTACTCCACTCTGCCAACACCTTCCCAGTGTCGTCCTCCTCTGTCCTACCCCAAATTTACATATTCCACATGCTCCTCTATTTTATTTTCCAGTACTGACTCCTATTGGAAAAACAGTTTTCCTTGCACAAAAAACCCCCAGACTTTCCTCCAAACAGTTCCTAAAAGAGTCTCTTTTTCCATTCTCCTGCACACAACAGGCAGTGTTTCCCCTCTCACATTATACAAGAGGGATGGCTTCCCACTGCCAGAGGACAGGGTTAGATGGGATATTGGGAAGGAATTCCTGGCTGTAAGAGCAGTGAGGCCCTGGCACAGGTTGCCCAGAGAAGCTGTGGCTGCCCCTGGATCCCTGGAAGTGTCCAAGGCCAGGCTGGACAGGGCTTGGGGCAACCTGGGATAGTGGAAGGTGTCCCTGCCCATGGCAGAGGGTGGGACTGGATGAGCTTTAAGGTCCCATCCCACCCAAACCATTCCATGAACTTCTCATTGTATTACCTTCTTCAATGTAAAATGCAGCTTCCCTAGGAGAGGGCCATGTCAGATTTAGTGCAAAAAGCACATCAAAATTAAGTAATGTGACAGATCTTTTTATTCCTCTCCACTGACCACACTGAGAAATATTCCAAAGCAATGTGCAGCACCCGAGCTCGTCTTCTGCTCCAGTGTCCTTGCTCTACCCTCTCTCTGAGAACCATGGAATCATTAAGGCTGGAAAAGATATCCAAGATCATCAAGTCCAACCCTGAAAAGCTACAAAAGCCACAATCAAGCTCCAGACCCTGAGAAGCACCAATTCCTCTTCCAGCAGCCCTGAAAATGTGCCTGGGGAACCGCAGGAGGGAACGGCAGCAGTGCCCCTCTTGGAGAGACAAGAAATAAACCATATTACACAGGCCACAGTCTAATCTCACAAAGATATTTAGGGCCTCACCTCCCACTGAACCAACCAAGTGAAATTCCTAAATTCCTCTGCAGACCTGGGCACCAGAAAATCACAGTTCTTTGAGCTGGATATGTCACATTTAATGTTCGTTGTGTGTTCTGGAGAACATCCAAGTGTGCCAAAACCTCCAAACGTGCCACAGCCACCAAACCTTGGCTTCTAAAATTCCTTTGCTGCCGCCATTTCCGTGGGAATTCCAGTCCAGGCTGTTGTGGTGGGGGTGAAGGGTTCAGCCATTTTATGCTTTCAGCAATCATACCACAACTCCATTTTATTTCCTGCGCTGCAATCAGAGTTTTGCCCTTAGTTTGGCAGCTTTTTATGCCATGCACTAGCAATTAACTCCCTTTGGCATAATTTATATGAATCATTGATTTAATACAGATAGCAAGGAAAAAGAAAAGACCTATTAAGTCATCTAAATGACCCAAGCAGCACCGCTGGATTGTTCTCAGCAGCACATTTGCTGCGCTTGTTCGAAATGTGCTTGCACAGCACAAGTACAAAAATTGTCTGCAGAGCAGACACGTTTCACTAACAGATGCTTTAAGTCAACATGGGTTGGAAATCTTCAATTTATAACTAAATGTTGTGCTGCGTTTTTACTCCTCCAAACAGGCTTTAATGTTTCTGGAGGGGGTGAGAAGTGGGTATTTGTGTTTCAGCAGCAAATACTTCCCTGGTGATTTCTAAGTTGAATCTAAGGTTTGCATGTCCAAGAAAGTAGGACCTGGAATATCCTGGGATCTTCTCTTGAGAGGATATGGATGCACTGGAAGAGGATGGCCAGTTCCAGACATACAAATAATACAGATGTGCAACGTATTCTCAGGATGGTTTTTTAGTATTTTTATCTTTGTAAGAAAGTAAGATGGGACTTCTTTGATGGAATTCCAAGAGGCAAAGGCAAGAACAATACTGGAGCTACTCCTGGCAGGTGTGCTTTCTAATCTAAATCTTTCTAATGGGGATTCCCATGTTTCCTCAGGCAATAGCTCAGGCTTGGGGCTGGTTTTCCTCCCCTGCCAAAAGCTTTCCTCCCAGTTCATCCATGGATTTACACCAATCCCTTGACAGAGAGAGTTTAGAAGTGTTGGTCTCACTATGAACCCTCAGGAAGGCCATGCATAATTGTGGGGTGGGATTCATGGTGGGATTCTTGGGGTTGTCCTGTACAGGGCCAGGATTTGGACAGGATGATCCTTGTGGGTCCCTTCCAACTCGGGATATTCTGTGATTCTCTGATTAAATCCTGTAATAACCAGCTCTCTGGTTACATCAAACCACTGACCTTTACTCATCCATCTCCCAGCTCACCACTCCCAGGGATGTAGAAAGCCTTCCTAAACCTAAGGGAATGCCATCCATCCTCAAAGCCGCTCAGCTCCCTACCAGGAGCAATCAAGGCACTTCCAGTACTGTGGCAGGAGCAGAGGTGTTTGCAATTAAGCACCTCTGCACAAATGCAAATCGAACGTGCCCCGTGCTTCATCTGAGTTTAGCAGAGCCTGACTCTGCTTTTGCTGGCACAGCTCGGAGAGCTGCGACCCAAGGGGAGGGAGCAGAGCTTTGTGCAAGAAGCGCTAAAACAAAGCTAAGCGAAATCACTTCCCAGGCCACTCTAAAAGCTCCCCTCCGTGTGCTTCCTTGACCCACTAAAAGCCTCCTGCAATAAACAGCCAAGCACACAGATGTCCAAGGCCCTCCTGCAGAAACCATTTGCACTGTAAACAGGACAGAAAGTGGGGAAAATAAAGATCGGCGCTTTCGGGGGGAAAAAAAGGAACGCTGTGAACGTGCGAGAATTAAATTCCTACATTTCACTTTGTGCCTCGTAACACAGTCACTGTTCCTTCACACACTCACTGTTCCTCCACATAAAGGTTTCCAAGTGGAGATCGGTGATTTGGCAGGACCTTGGGAATCACCACGGGAAGGACACAAGACCAAAAACCAGAAAAGTGGCTAAAAACAAGTGGTACATTAGGACAGCAGCAAAGGCCAAGGGAGAAATCAGGAAAATCCTGTCAGGAACAATGCTCAAGAAGAATTGCTGTCATGAGAACTGAGATCACCAAATGACTGTCAAGGCAAGGAGTTACAGGGAATAAATCACCTCAGAGCAACATGATCAATGTGAGTCTCTTCTCACAAGAGTGACAACGTGGTCCCTGTGCCACCCTGGCCACCTGCAAGGCTTTACAACAGAACCTCTGGGACAACAAATCCCAGATAACACTCACTGTGGAGAGCATATCCACAAGAAACTGGACACAAGGCAATCTTGCATTGGAGAATGGGAAGAAAATATTAATGACTCCAAAACTTTGACTGCAAGCCCAGAACAGCTCGAACCAAGAGCAACACACAGAGAGAAGTGTCCACGAACATCAGCAGTTCCTAAGCATCCCCGTGTGCCCACCTGCACACCGGGCTCAGAACTGCTTCCATCAGACATCCACCACCATTCCCCAGGCATGGACAAACATCTCATCCCACTCCGTGGGTCAGCTCCCACCCACTGCCTCCCTCAGCATCCTCAGATCCATTGATGTCACATTCTGTCACATGTCATCAAATATGTTTATACTGTTAATATGATTATCACCCCGGGTCCTGCTGCAGGTCTGGATTTTTTTCCCAAAGGAAAACAAGCTCTCTGCAGTCACTAACACTTGGAGACGCTGAGAGAAAGGAATTGTTGGTCTCCTGAGTATAAATCATTGTCCTTGTCACGATCGTGATCACTGCTGTGTCAGAAGGCACAAGAATTAGGTCTGCACTGTAAAATTTAACACAGATCCTTAAAAACCTCTTTGCTCAGCTGCACTAAGGAAGAAGACACAGAGAAAAAACTTGTATGAGTAATAGGAGAGATGTTCAGTGCTACAGATAATGCAGGAAAATTTATCCTCCCCCCTTTTACACAGCCCAAAAATGAGTAATTATGTGCCAGGAGATATCATCTACTCCACAAATCAAGTCACTGAAACTACAGACTAAAAATTGTTTTTAAGAAAGTCAATTTATTAGCGATTACTGTGCAGACAGACATATGAGTGCTCTTGTGTACTTGCTGCATTAACAACCTCTCAAAAGCCACAGGAAAAGGAAAATCAATACCGTGTATTTTTTCTCACATCAATTTATCTACTGCTGAAAAAAAATAACTCACTTCTGTGTATGCCACACATGACATATCCCAGGTTTCCTCCGAGCAGGGAAAATAAAACAAGCTTTTGCTGGTTTCAACCAACCAAACCCTGCCTTGCCGGACTCAGATTTTGCTTTTGATAAAACCTGAAATAAGACTTGAACAAACTCCGAGCAGTCTCAGGCAGCTTGGCACTGGTACACAGAGCCTTTTGTTACTGATCCTGTGGTGCTGGCGCGGGGCTGGAGCCCATTAGCAGTGAACGGTCCACTAAATATTTCATGATTCTGGATTTCAGACGTTTCCCAGGACAGGTTCTATCACCACAGATCCTAGGAACGGGCATGACAGTTGCTAAATAAAGGATATCATGCAGAGTAGCCTCTCCGAAGCACTCCCAGAGTCCCCACCCAGGAACCAATCTCTGTATTTCATACCTATATATATACACACACATCTATCTCTCAAAAACATGCATGTTTTTCTCTCCAATTACAAAACACAAATTTGCACTGCATAAAGCCTTTCAGACCGCTACTTTCACAGGAATCAAAATAAATCCCAGGATGGCATTCCCTGTCGAGCAGACTAATCTCGTTTCCTTCATTTTCTTTTTCCAGGTCACCAGTTTACTTCCCTCGGCCGGGAGCTCCCCGCAGACTCCGGGAGAGCATCTTACAGAGCTCTGCAGCCAGAGCATTTCCCCACCACTAAATCCTAAAACGCTTCTGCCAGATCCCAAACAGGGGCAAAGTCCTCTCCAAAACTAACACCACGGCTTTTATTCTCCGGGTTGGTCTGATTCCCAAAGACTTTCTGCTGCTTTCCCACAGCCGGGAGCTGGGAGTGCACGGCCACAAAGCCTGCCCGGGGGTGGGAGCAGCAGAACGTGGCCTTCACCAGCCATGGTTCAGCAGATGTTTGTACAAATCCACCCAAATCCATAGGGAGGAGTGGCTGGAGAGCAGCCCTGCAGACAGGGATCGGGGGTGCCGGTCAGCTGGAGCCGGCAGTGAGGCCAAACCACATCCCAGGATGCACCAAAGAGCCGGGCAGGAGAGGATTGTCCCACGGGCCACTTTAGGCTGGACACTTGGAAGCATTTCTTTACCAAGAGCGTGGTCAAACGCTGGAAGTGGCTTCCTGGAGAGGTGTTCGATGCCTCAAGCCTGTCAGTGGACAGGCTGGACAATGCCTGGACAATGCCCTTCCCAACATGCTGGGAATCGGCTCAGCCACTTGGCCCGGATGATCCTTGCAGGTCCCTTTCCAACCACAACAGTCTGGTTTATTCTACAGCAGGGGAGAACCATGAGGACTGGAGCTGCAAAGCCCAGTGTCTCACCTTTGCTCAGGCACCGTGTTGGCACCGAGGTGCCAGCGACACTTCCACGCCCGCTTGGCTCCCGCTGCCCGGGCCCTGCCAGCCGCGCTAATCCCGCCCAAAGCCGGGCTCCTTGGGGCAAAGCGGCTCGGACAGGCTCCTCGCCCGCCTGCACTCTCACGGCTGCCTTAAGCTCATCTAAGCTCCAAATACCACGGCCAGAGACGTTCCCTAAGCCTCGGCGATCCACAAATGGCCACGGCAGCACGAGGAGAGGTGGGAACAGAGCAGGAGAAGACCTCTCCTGGTGGGAGCCTACCTGGTGACACGGGACAGGCCCTCCAGACAGGGAATTACTACAAGCTGGTTTTGCTGTAATTTTTATTCTCTACCCTGATATCAGAGCTCACCTGCTTCTCCTCCACCTCTCCTGCTCCCACGCTTTGTAAGACCCCTCTCCCTCCACTGGCCTGCAGTCAGTGCCTGCAGCCAGGTGGTCAAAAAGAAATCACTGCCGAGCTCCAAAGTCCAATGTCACCATCCGCCGAACACCAAAACCTGCAGCAAAATTTGTTTTCTAATCAAAATTCGGCTGAAGTTGACCCCAGCACTCACAACCCGTGAGGAAGCAGCCAATGAACAGATGTCACTCTGGATAAGCCTCGTTTCTTTAGGAAGGCAGGCTAAAAATGGAACCAGCCACCACCACCATCATCTATGTTTAGATCCAATATTCCAAACAATTCCTCTCTTTGCAGTTCTTTTTTTTCCCCCCCCTCCTGGAGCTATCTCTGGCAGAAGAATTAAACAGCTGCCAGTGAGAGCAGGAATTGAGTTAAAAGCTGAAGAAACGCAGCGCTGGTAGCAGAGGTGACGCACCAGCTGGATGCATTCCAGGTCACTGCAGCCTGGCAGGCTCTCCAAGAGGACATCCCAGCGGATCTCGGCGGCACGGTTGGATTTTTCCCCCACGTAGGCAAAAGCCGTAGCTCCTATGGAGCCAATCATTTCCCGCTGGAAGCCCTGCAATTCATTTTTTAAATGCTTTGCCAATCAGGTTATTATGTTCAAGCTAAGGGAGGAAAAAAACCCTACAGAAAGACTTTTCCTGGGGAAAGCATTCCGCTTGGGACTTCACTTGTCTTCCCGTGCCAAATTGGCAGGAGAGCTGTATAATTACAGCGCTTTTGCAAACAAAATTAATGTACAGCAAGTCTGTACATGGCCACCGTCCCATCCATGGATTTTATGGAGAACGGAGCGAAAGGATGCCGTGGTTTTGTTTCACAGTGAAACCACTCTCCCAAAACAGGAGTATTTTGAAATAAAATCCCTGTGTGCTGCCACAGACTGCAGTCCCCTCTTCCATTTTAAAAGGCAGACAAACTTCACAGCACAAGAGCCACGGAGAACAGGGACAGCATCCCTCAGATCTGTGTTCCCACACAGGCATCAGGATGCAGGAGTAGCATCAACACACGATATGTGGATATAGAGACAGAGGAAGGGACGTTGTTAAGCATAAAACCTTCTTTTCTTACATGTCTGACAAGGAGATCAAATTTTTTAGACTAAAATATAACCAAGACCATGTCTCATAAAAATCAATTCTCAAAAAAAGCCACCACATTATAAATCAAAGGCTTATTTCCCTTTATTGTGGCAGCATATCAGTCCCATTAAGACCCACAACCAGCTTCCAAGAATCCTCTGCTGCTGTCACAAATGTTCATTCTGTGGATCCTAATTTCTCTTTGTCTTCCCTGTCACATTCAATATATCTCCCGTTCATAAATTACAGACTTGCCTGATTTCCCTAACATCACCCAGGAGTCTATAGAAATTCAGGAACCCAGCAGGGCTAGGGAGGTCCAAATCCAGGATGCTGAGACTCCTTTAGGATGAGAACCGACTAAGGCACCTAATTCCCCCCAGACTGAGCTGGCCACATTCCTTTCCCTTATTCTCCCTCAAAAATTCCACTCCTAGCAATTCACTCTTGAGGTGCTGAAGAGATGAAGAGGACACACACGTGTGGTCCCACACCTGCTGGCACAGGATCCATAGGATACCTCACAGTGTATGCTCCAAAACTGTGCCAAACTATTTTACTCCATCCAACCACAGATTCCTGAAAGTTGAGCAGCGCAGGTGACACTCCTGAAGGACAGGGCCATCCAGAGGGACCTGGACAAGCTTGAGAAGCAGGAGATGCACAGGAATCAGGAGGTGCAACGAGCCCAAGGGCTGCACCCAGGTTGGGGCAATCCCAGCCATAAGAACAGACTGGGAGAAGTCATTGAGGGCAACCCTGTGAAGAAGGATTTGGGAGTGCTGGGGGATGAAAAGATGGACATGTCCTGGCCATGTGCATTCCAGCCCCCTAACTGTGGCCCTCCAGTGCCTGGAGAAGCCAGCAAAAAAGATGGAGAGAGACTATTTACAAGGGCCTGGAGGGACAGGACACAGGGAATGGCTTCCCACAGGGCAGGGTTAGATGGGATATGGGGAAGGAATTGTTCCCTGTGAGGCTGGGGAGGCCCTGGCACAGGTTGCCCAGAGAAGCTGTGGCTGCCCCATCTCTGGAAGTGTCCAAGGCTGGGTTGGACGGGGCTTGGAGCAACCTGGGCTAGTGGAAGGTGTCCCTGCCCATGGCAGGGGGTGGCACTGGATGAGCTTTAAGGTCCCTCCCAACCCAAACGATTCTGGGATCCTATGACAGGATTCTGTGATTCCCTATTTCCCAGCAACACGAGACACATCCCCATTTGCTCAAGAGTCACAACCCAGATTTTTCTTTTGGAAACAGGACAAGTTCTGTCATTTCAGCAGCACCCCCACAACAGTGGGATCACTGAAGAATTTACTCAGTGACCTTTCATCTCCAGATAAGCACACACACTCCTGAAACATTAACTCCTTCCAAACCCAGATTAATTTTAGCACTATTTTGGACACTCACTGATACAACTGCACTTTGGGGCAACAAATGCCATAAAATTCCACTGCTTTCTCCAGGCTTGTGAGAAGCTCATTATCAGCACAGCAATGAAACCACACGTGTGCAGTTAAACACAAGCTTTAGAGCTGCTGCACAGAGGAGCTTCTCTCCAACTCTTCATGGTCCTTTACCATTGTAAGAGGCTTTGTTTATATTGTTTGGGGAGGTTTAAGTCATTTCATTTATACTTCCCTGACAGTTCTCTTGGGGCGGGGGGAGTTGGGGGGGGGAGAAACATCTTTTTAAGAGGATTTTAAATTATTTTAATCTGAAGAGCATTATAAACATTTCCCACTATACAGCAAGAACAATCTGTTGTTGTTGGTACATTAATCCTGGCGAGCACTTGAAGGGCAGAAACACAATGGGGTGAAATTGTTACAGATGGCCTCGGGGTTATTCCAATACTTGAACAACTGGAATAACGGGGTGGAATTCAAACCATGGGCCCAAGCGTAGGAAACGCCTCACGATAAGATCACAGAGCTCAAAAAGAGGAACATAAAACCGCTGAAGAGGAGACAGTTGTGGAAATTAAAAATGAGCCTTTTAGAAGCATAAGAAGTATTTTCTAGGCCAGATGGAAAAACCATCCATCCTTTTCCACTCAAAAAAAATAATAATCAGCAGGAAAATTATCTTTCTTCCATTTGGACAAGTAAAATTTCACAAGGTTACTGTAGAGAACAACCCAGAACTGGCAAAATGGAAGAGAGGAGAGATAATCTAATAGGCCTTTTCTATCTAATTTTTATGATTCTTATGAAAAATGACCTGAATAAGTGAAGTTATTTGCCCTTGTCCTCTTTGTTCATATTGGATTTAGTCATAAGGGAAATCCTGCCAAGGATAGTATGTTTTACTCAATTTACTACCCTTTGTGACTGCTCTATAAAATATTGGATACATGATAGGAAAGGTTACGGAGGTTTGGGGCGGGGGTTTTTTTGCAATGGAAAAAGAAGGAACACCTCGAGCACTCGCTGGCAGTAAAAATTAAGACAACAAGAACCGATGGAATTTTCTGTGGAGAATGTTTGTCTATCAGCCCACGTTCAAAGGACTGTATTTAACCCGAACGCGGGTAGCTCAAAAAAAATAGCGACCGAGTATTAAACAAACAGACTCTTGCAACATTTCAGCTCCAAGTAGGTCACAAATAACACTGGAGTCAGAAGCTCCATCTCTCTGCTGCACAGACTCTGTAATTGCCAGAAGCCGAGGTTTCCTTTGAATTCCCAGTATTTATTACCCTGCTACTTTTGGACTCTCGCTGTTAATCACACGGTTCCGCTGCTCCTGCTATTCCAGCAGAAGGCAAGAAAGCACAAGCTGCCCTTCCAGGCTTTGCATTCCTCGTGGCTGCCCGACCCTACCCCGAGCTGCGAGGCCGCTTTGCCGACTCCTTCCGTGGAATCCAGCCCCAGCCCCACCATCTGCGCCGACGGAACCCGGGTCACGCGCGGCGCAGCCCGCGAGCCGTAAATAACAGGGAATTCTGGCAAAGCCCAGGTGCAGCCGGTCACGAGCAGCACCAGCCCGTTCCTGGGGACCCCAACGCACTGAGGTTGTTTTCCTAAAGCTGTAAAGGCGAACCGTAATGACGCGGGATCTGTTAAATCCTGGGAACGCGCTCCCCGCGCACCCCGCTCCACGCGTGAGCCGTGTTGTAAGATTCCAGGGAGAAGTTTGGGCATTTCTCTCTTACCATTCAGTCCTACCCCAAAACCAAGAGCCTGGGAACTTGCAGCTGCACCGTGTTGTAATAAGCGGTGTCAAAAATTCCAAGCAAATGAGTACCACATGTCTGGGAAGCAGACCCTTTTCCTGGGCTGACCTTGGAGGCTGAAGGGCTGCCCCTTTCCTGACAAAAGGATTGCAGGAAGAAAAACATCCCGAGTGCCGCCGTGTAACCACACGGGTGAGATCCTGCAGCCCTTTGCCACAGAGAGCACAAATCGAGTGTTTGGGATAAGACTGGATCCCATTTCCCAGGAGCTTCCCTAAAAGATGAATGGACTCCCACAGATTGGGTCTTGTTACCTCACAGACTTTGGTTTTTTATGGGGGATTCTCTAAATCACTGCTGCTGTAGCATCCCCCATGGATTTATTAAGGCTGTTCTTGGAATGAATACCAGGAGACAAAGGCAGAACAGAAGGCCTGACTCACCCTACAGGTTCCTGGAGTTCGGAATTTTTGTTGTCATTGGAAAGATGGACATGCTCCACTCCAGCTGTGTCAGACATGAGCATCAGAAGGCCTGGAAATTATACATGTTACTCCTTAACCTCTTTCACAGCAAGTTCTTCCTGACCCTTTCCTTGGGATTAAATTACACACATTTACAAAAACTAATTGTCTAAAACGCATTCCAATTACAAGTCTAATTATACTTATCTAACTGTTGCCTGACCGACTTGGTCTGGAATCAAACCATACTTTTTCCTTTTATTCCATATTAAATTGGGCTGAAAGGCTTTCTGGAGTTCTAGAAGTTCAGAAAGATAAAATAGAAGCATCTGAAGACTGAGCAGATAAAAGGCCAGGCCAACATAGAAGAGATTTCCAAGTGTACATCAGAAGGATCCATCAGGATTTAATAAATCTTGGACTCAATGTCTTTACTTGAGTAGTAATTGTTTCCAAAACACAAAAAAAAAAAGCTCGGTTCCAAGCTTTAGGAGGGTCTTTCATCCAAACAGGGGATTATGTCAGTCCCTCCTGATCTTGGAACCTGTAAATCCATTTTACACTACTTTCCTTATTGGAGGTTCTGAACAAGTCTATACAAATCTTGCAGCCACATATTAAGGCAATAATTACAATCAAATATGTGTCTAAATGGGTTTAAAGCAATCTGGAGCACTGTGCCCAAAGGACAGCAACCAATGGCTCCACATCCAGCTGGCAGCCACCAACAAGGAAAACAGGGCTGATGCTTGGGCTTGTCTTGTCCAAAACCTGATTGCTTTCATAACACCACAGGCTGATGTTCAGAGAAATCACAGGATGCTTTGGGTTGGGAGGGACCCTAAAGACTGTTAGAACTCCCCCTTCCACTATCCCAGGCTGCTCCAAGCCCCATCCAACCCAGCCTTGGACACTTCCAGGGATGGGGCAGCCACAGCTTCTCTGGGCAACCTGTGCCAGGGCCTCCCCACCCTCACAGGGAACAATCCCTTCCCAATATTCCACTTAACCCTGCCCTCTGGCAGTGGGAAGCCATTCCCCTGTGTCCTGTTCCTCCATCCCTTGTCCCAAGTCCCGCTGCAGCTCTCCTGGAGCCCCTTTGGGCAGCGGAAAGGTCTGGCTGGCCGGTCAAAGTCATTAATGCCCCAAAGTGCACACAGCACAGGACTTGGGAAAACCAGGCTGGATCTAAGAAGTTGGACTTGTTAGATCTGGCCAGGAGGGGACTAAGGACAATCTAAGGCCAGCCTGCAGCTCCCTAAACAACAGCAACAAAGGTGACAGAGCACTGGTGGGGTGAGCTCTGCGGGAGCCTCTTCTCAGGCAGCCCAGAGCATCCT
This sequence comes from Ptilonorhynchus violaceus, assembly GCA_013397565.1. Lineage (NCBI taxonomy): Eukaryota > Metazoa > Chordata > Aves > Passeriformes > Ptilonorhynchidae > Ptilonorhynchus > Ptilonorhynchus violaceus. Next base: position 1,047,006 of record VZRJ01004330.1, read on the forward strand.
GCCCGGCACACTCAGCATCAGCCCAAGCGTCAGAGCAAGTCCAGGGAGGAAGGGATGCCATTCCCTCTTTCTGTGCTGCATGAGCTATGCCCAAGTGAACAGCAGCAATGCCCCGTCGGAGCAGCCTCAGCAATTAACACCCTCTTCTCACCCATCAGAGTTCATCCCGTAAGGAATCACAGCCTGCATTTGGTTTTCTGCTCAGAATTTGCACCGTCTAATTTACTCATAATTAGCATAGATGATCTAATATTCCTTTCTGATCTTAATTCCCACCAAACCCATCAAATTCAATCTCCTTTTTTGTACACAGACTACAAAAGCTCGAGTCATTACAATTCCTACCCGGTTCCGGGCTGGTGTAAATGAGAGAATTAGACCCTCAAATTTCCAAAGAGCTTGAAGGCAGCGCTGCATTAATGAACCCCCTGGAACAACCACGTGTCTGTGCAGAAGAATGGCAACTCTTGTAGGGCAGCCTTTGAAGGCCTCTCCAAGGAGGAAACGAGCCATGAGCCCGGACAAATTCCCGGGCTGGGTTTTGATGGATCACGGGACAAATGGATCCGTACAAAGAGATGCTGACGTTGTTTGACACGGCCTCGTATCCCTGTCCTACTCCGTCCTTCTCCGCTCACCCCGCCTGCTGAGAACCCTTCAGGTGGGTGCACGTGGATTTGGGGATGCAAAAGAGTTCTGGCAAAACACGAGCACCAAGAGAGCACTTCAACATCTGGGCAGGAAAAGGGGGAAAAAGGAACATCTTTCATTTCAGCGATTCCATGTTTCACTTCCACGCCAAACAAGCTGAGACAGGATCACACCTTTTACTTTCCAAAGCAGCCTGAAAGAGGGACTTGGGACAAGGGATGGACAGACAGGACAAGGGGGAATGGCTTCCCATTGCCACAGGGCAGGGTTGGATGGGATATGGGGAAAGAATTCTTCCCTGTGAGGGTGGAGAGGCCCTGGCACAGGTTGCCCAGAGAAGCTGTGGCTGTCCCTGGATCCCTGGCAGTGTCCAAGGCCAGGCTGGATGGGGCTTGGAGCACCCTGGGATAGTGGAAGGTGTCCCTGCCCCATGGCAAGGGGTGGGACTGAATGTTCTTCAAGTCCCCTTCCAACCCAAACCTTTCTGTGATTCTAGGAATCGATTCAATCCTGCTGTTGACATCCCAGTCTGTTTTGGGAGAAGCCTGTTGCTTTTCTCAGGAATTCATCAAATGGAAAGCAGTTCTACAGACACAAACACTTGTGCATCCCACGCCGTATTAATCTCAATTCCAGGTTCTAAGGGAAGCTTGACATGAGTTCCTAGCACACATCATCACTGAAATGTACCATTCTCTGTTTCCTACACAATAAAAAATTAAACAAAGACTCTCAAATTACTAATTAGATGCCATTGTTTAAATAAGTGTGCACAGAAGAAATGGCCAAAATGAAGGAGTTCTAATTTTAATGAAAGGACAACGGTGTTCAACTGATATTTGATGGGTTGTATCAAGCAGGAAGTAGAAATTACTTTTAGGAAAACAAAAGCACAATTTAAAAAAAAAACAAGTTTACAATCAAATGTTTTAAATCAGCAATCTGGGATTCTTGACTTAAAAACAATTAAAATCAGCAATACAGAAGCAGGTGAATGAAATAACCATTCCCTCTCCCAGCAGACAAAGCTCCAAGATCCCCTTCGCCAAACAAATAGGAAATTTTAAGAGAAATTGAATATTTAAAATAAATTACACCTATTGCAGCCCTTTCTCATATAAAATACAATAATAATCCAAATTATTCTGTAAGGAAAACAATTTAAGGGAGGCAAAAACAGGATGGTAAATGCTAAAATCCAGCTCTCCCACCCCTCCCTGCCAGGAATGCAGTCACACACAGGCTGTGTCTATCCACAGGAATACAACAGGAAAAATTAAACCGGGTGTAACAACAACAAACAGAATGGAAATGGAATCCATTCAGAGCCTCCCACTATCAAATTCCTTGGATGGTGACTGTTGGAATGGGCATAAATTCAAAGCACAAAACCGCAGAAGATAAAAGACGTTGGTTCACTGCCACTCCACCTTTGCTAGGACTGTGTAGGGCACTCGAGGAGCTCAGTGTGTGATAAAAAACAGCTTTTCCTTCAGTTCTCACCACTACTTTTGAGTGGCACCAATGCCAAACCCCAGAGCTACGGGACTTTTGTGCCATATAATTAATCCCTGCAAAGTTTTTATCCAAGAAGCCTGAAAACAGCCTCGCAAGGGAAATATCAATCATTCCTTTCCAGGGATATGGGAAACAAAAACCCAGACAAAGTACAGCTCTTGCTCCGAGTCATACAAGAACTCAGCTCCTGTGTCGTGTCGAGTCCCTGCTTTTGTCTTTCCCTTGTCCTGATGGAGAATCTCTTCCCCTTAAATCTAAAAAAATACCTTGGCACGCTGCAAAAGAGTTCATTTCCAAGAGAGAAAAACATAACTTTGCCTTTTTTTTTAAGATTGAAATATCCTCTCAAACAAGAGGATTTTCCATGCTGGAAAGGTGTGAAAGCTCTCCAGCTTCCTCTTGCCAAATTTTAATCAGTATAATCCAGGACTAGCTTCCCAAGCATGGAAAATGTGAAGGTTTTGGGTTTTCCCAGCCCCACAGGGAGTTCTGCTGCTTAGGGATGAGTAAAACAGGTCAGCTCCACTGCGGATCCACACATTCCGTGGGCTCCGGCAGCTACATCCATAATTCATGGTGTTGACACATCTACCTGCTGCTTGGGAAAGATGAGCACAGACAAACATGACATGTGGAAGAGCTCTTTCCTTCTCCTACTCTCGTTTCCACTCTCCCAGCAGAAAATGAAAAAAAAAGGAAGAGGCTGAAGCAGCAGGATCGTGATTAATCCCAGAAGCTGGAGAATTAATTTATTGCTTCCACGCAAGCCCATGGCTGTCCACAACCACATGTGCACGCCCACAGAAAACAAGTCTTACACGGCATTTTTAAAAGTTAAAGATGGCAATTTGCCTTTGCAGTTACCAGCTTGAAAGTGCGGGGAAACACATATCCCTATGAAATGGGAAATATCCCTATGAAATGTAAAACAATGGCCGAGATTGTTTAGATGGTTCAAAGCTCAATGTTGCTGAGCATGCAAAACTTCTTAAATAAATCTGGTTAAGTGTGGAAAGCTGACTATAGAAAAGTGCTTAATTAATACCATTATGGAATGGTTTGGGTGGGAAGGGACCTTAAAGCTCATCCCATTCCAGGCCCTGCCATGGGCAGGGACACCTTCCACTATGCCAGGTTGCTCCAAGCCCCATCCAGCCTGGCCTTGGACGCTGCCAGAGATGGGGCAGCCACAATTCCTTCCCAATATCCCATCTAACCCTGCCCTCTGGCTGTGGGAAGCCATTCCCTGTGTCCTGTCCCTCCATGCCTTGTCCCAAGTCCCTCTCCAGCTCTCCTGGAGCCCCTTTAGGCACTGGAAGGGGCTCTGAGGTCTCCCTGGAGCCTCCTCCTCTCCAGGTGAGCATCCCCAGCCCTCCCAGCCTGGCTCCAGAGCGGCTCCAGCCCTGGAGCAGCTCCGTGGCCTCCTCTGGGCTCTCTCCAGCAGCTCCACATCCTCCTGCTGTTGTTCCCAGGGCTGGGGCAGCTCTGCAGGTGGGGTCTCACCTGAGTGGGCAGAGGGGCAGAATCCCCCTGCTGCCCAGCACATGGGCTTGCCACTGCACGTGGCCGTGTCATGTCCATCTTTTCATCCCCCAGGACCCCCAAATCCTTCTCCCCAGGGCTGTCCTGCATCCATTTCCCAGCCTGTTTGTGTCTCACACGGTGCTAATCCCAGGAGAGCTCCCTGTCCCCCCAGCAGGCACGGTGGCCATCAGCACACGATGACAAGCTGGGGTCGTGTCACGGAACGCTCCAGCATGTGGAGCATCACGCGTTCAGTTTGTGTGCAATTAAGACCATTTCATTGTCTCATCAGGTTCCCTGTGATACCCAATTAAGTAATAACACAAGGAAAGTGCTCTTAATTAATGAGGAAAATGCTCTACAAGCCAGGCACAGGTGTGTGTATCTCAAGTAGGGCCTGGAACAGTGGAATAGATCATTTAATCTTTATTAAAAAATCCCCACTCAAATTTGTATCTAATTACCTCAATAGCAGGATTCTTTCTGATTTCTTCCAAGGGGGTTAAATTTCTTTGCAATATTCAACAATCAAGTGGTTTATAAAAGACTCAAATTAAAACTGACACTTGGAGTGCAAGAGTGATCACAATTTACACATCCTTATTCTCGGGTTGGAACAAATGGATCTAAACCATCTTTCTTCCTGCAATGTTTTTACAAAATCCATCTCCTCTATGGGTATTGAATGAGCACATTTGTGTTTATTCTCATACCCAGCTCTGCTATTTGGGTTGAACTAAATGAAGGCCCATCCCCACTGTTAGATTAGTCAGGGCAACATCTTTTAGAAAAATACACTGGAAAAAGGCAGAATATCATCCTAAGTCTCTTCCTTACACGCTTCAGTGAACGGAATGGCAAAATTTAACTGCAAAAAATGACATTTCCATCAAGTGCAGTAGTTCTGTACCCCAATTTCTTCAGCTAAGTAAAGTGGATGTGTGTCCTTCACTGCATTAAACACACAGGGCCATTTTTCAGAACTGTATGGAAAATTGTGTAGTCATTGGAGCAGGTATGGACAATTTTGATAACCTTTATCTCCCATTTCCTGTTGCTTGTTTCAGTGACATTCCAGCCCGAATCAGTTGGAATTGTCCAAGCCACAGTTTCCTACCTTTGCTGTCTCACTTGTTCTGTATCTCACAGATTTCAGCCCTGGAGCAGGTCTGAGTCTTCTGAGGCCAAGGAAATTCAGACCTGATCTGAGTATTTTGTATCCAAAAATTTGCTTACTCTGGGGGTCCCTCCCAATCCAGGATATTCCATGAACTGAGTATCCCTGTGTCCATAAGCTCCCCTGCTCATTTCCAGCCTCATCTTTCCTCCTCCCTACCAGACCACCACATCTGGGTGCAACAATCAGACATTGGGAAATTCTAAATTTCCTTGAACCCTGACTGAGAATCAAGTATGGAAACAAAGTCCTCAATTCAGAGCAGGAATTGCAAGAAACATTATTTGCAGGGAGTGAGGCACACAAAAATCTGCACTTGCCTTTCTTCTCAGATCCTCAAGCACAGTCACCTTCCCTGGGAGCTCAGCCTTCCACCTCTTCAGCTCTTTTTTCCCCAGATAGCACAGGGAACCAGCTTTCTAGAAACCCAAATCCTAGTCACAGCACAATAAAAGTCTTTGATTTTTAAAAAATATTTTAAAAACAATTTCAAAGTACCTTTCCAGGCTACAGCAGCCCGTCCAACATCTCCTACAGCAGATCCCTGCGGGGAAAGGTTGATAAAGAGGACAGAGCTGTCAACCTGTACTTTCATAACCTCCCACCCTAGTTTTTCATCACAAGGTTCTTCCCTGAGCTCTGAATTTCTTACTTCAGCTGCTCATTTTCAGCTCTTGAAAGTTTCAGTACAAATGAGGCACAGAGACGATTTTTCCTCTTTGATCAATCACGTCCCACTGTTCAGAAAACAGGCTCCGAACCATTCATCCTGCTTGTGTTACCCAAGCGCTTGCCAGGATCTCATCTTGCCTGTCATTTATTTAGCACTGAGTCCCTCGACAACAGCGATCCCCACATCCCTTCACACGAGTTCCGATGGAGAGGCACAAGCGGCGGGGATGAGCCGGAGACGCAGACAAAGCGCGCGGCGCTTTTCCTGGAAATGCCAGGAACAGTGTCCGGCCGTCCCTCCGTGAAGCCTGGCTTCAAGGAGCGCAGGAGATCACCTGGAGACATCCAGGTCTCACCTGGAGCCAGAGGATTTCAATAGAGGCTTTGTCCTGCTGCTCACACGCCTCGCAGGATTCCCGTTGCATCGTTTTACCCGGTGCTGCCATGCACTTGGGACTCCATTTTATACAGTTCCCTAAATTGTCTTCCCAGGACACAGCAGCCGGAGGTGAACACTCGGGATGGGATCCATTTGGAAAGAGGGTTTGCATACAGCAATTGTAGCAGCTATTGCATTGCATAAATCCCTCCCTCAACTGGTCCTACATGGAGGTCCACCAGACACCTCCCATTGCATCATCAAATTCCCAAACAGTCCGGCTTTCCATGTGTATTTTACAGCTTTTAGAGATTCTCTCACAATGAGGGAGCTGGGGAGAAAAGGGGGCTCAGGGGGGACCTTCTGGGTCTCCACAACTCCCTGACAGGAGGGGACAGCCGGGGGGATCAGGCTCTGCTCCCAGGGAACAGGGACAGGACAAGAGGAAACAGCCCCAAGTTGTGCCAGGGGAGGGTTAGACTGGATATTAGGGAAAATTCCTTCCTGGAAAGGGCTGTCCAGCCCTGGCACAGCTGCCCAGGGCAGTGGTGGAGTCCCCATCCCTGGAGGGATGTAAAGCCATGTGGATGTGGCACTTGGGGACAGGGGTCAGTGGTGACCTTGGCAGTGCTGAGGGACAGTTGGACTCGACGGCCTTGGAGGGCTTTTCCAACCTAACAATTCTGTGATTCTATATAAGGGAATACATTTATTATATAAATAAAAAGATACATCTTTTTAACCTTCCCTCTCAGCAATCCAATTCCATTCCCATATTCACCATGTGCTCCACAACATTTTTTGGGCTTGTCTCCAGCTCCAGTTAATTTGAGCTGTATCCCAAACCCACCCTTCCCACAGTGCCATCCTCCACAGGAATTTTTAGCCGGAAGGAGGTGGCAATTTTAATGTGAAGGTTGGCCCATTCAGTAAAAACTGATGTTTCCATCAGCAAACTCCACCACCCCCTCACACAACCCCTGTGCCACGGCCACGGGTTAGCGGTGCCCGGGGCCTTCCTGCAATTCTTCCTGCCTGGGAAATAAATCCATGTTCAGAGTGTCATCCATTTGAATGTCACCCACAAACAACCTAATCCTTGATGAGGACATTTCCTGCATTGGTCTCTATAGTTTTAAAGGAAAACTGATCCATTTTAGAGAAGAGAAGTGCTCTTTTCCTTGGATCATTCCTTACAACAGGCAGTTCACCTTTAAAGGGTTCCCCCTTTAAAACACCAACTCCTTGGGTGCATGGGAGGGCACTCAGCACCTGGAATTTTCTCTGGGATGCTCCTGCAGTCACACTCCCTCTGATAAGGCAATCAGACTTAGCTCAGTGCTTTCTGTGTGTGTTTTTTCCTAGTCCTCAGACTATTTCTGTATTTCTTCCCTTCCCCTACAACTTATCCAGGAGCTATTTCAAGATGTTGAAATGGAAATCACACACAGGAAAGCCACAAGCACTAAATACAGAAATGAAATCAGTTCCCTTCTAAATATTTTCTTGCTCATACACCTAAAAATTTTAAATAAATAAATAAATAAATAAATCCTCTTTTTTGCTGCAGCGTCGATCCTGGTGTTTACACCCACCTGCTTTGAAATCCCTTTGAGCACCACTGCTCATAGTGCAATTCTCTCTCTCCAGCTCTCTTGGAGCTCCTTTAGGCACTGGAAGGTGCTCTGAGATCTCCCTGGAGCCTTCTCCTCTCCAGACTCCAAGGAACCTTTCTCAAACCCATCCACTTGACCACAATAACCCCTTTTAATGAGATTAATATCATATTTATTTGACAACACGCTGCCAGTTTTCTCCATCAGAATATCACTCGGCACTAAAATGCCTCCCACGTCACGGTTTGCTGGGACACAATTAAACAAGAGCTTCCCTGGATCCATCCCAGAGGCTCCAGCACAGCCCCAGGTCTGCAGGAAGGCAGGACCAGGGTTAGTTCTCAGTGCTGCTGCTCTGCTTTGAGCTCCTTCATTGAAAACAGTCATTTAAGCACAGTCAACTCCATTTAATTGCCTAGTGATGACAAAAACTGGCAAGCTATTTAGGCATTATTAACTTAATATTAAGTTGATTTTAACTTGACTGGAAGTAGAAAGCAGATGTGCTCTAACAGGAGCGAGTTCAAATCTCTAAGCACCCCTTTATTCATTGAGGTTTGGCTGTTTCTGGGTGTTCTTATATAAAAACATTTTAAAGAGAAGTTTATTGTACACAAGGCAGGATCCCGAATGGGTAAATTGAAAACAATCTCAGCCTTTGAAAAATGGATTTTCACAACTTTCCTGATCTATGGATTTAAAAGGACACAAATTCTGAGAAACTGAATAACCCAAAATGAAAATCCACATAAGAACACAACGATGTCTTTAACCTCTAATGACGGGTTCTCAGCCAGTCTATAAAGACTGTATTCAGAAATAAATTTCAGATAATTTAGGATGATGGACATGAAACAGAATATTTTCATTTTCCACTTTATTTTAGCATGTGAGAACAAAATTCTGAGGGTATTATGGGCACACTGTCAAGCAAGAATAAATTATCCTCGAGTAAAAAAAAACCTCTAAGACAAAATGCTAAAGGAAAAGCAATTTTAATGGATCAGCTCGATTTTCTGGGCATCTTGGGAAACAAAACTGGTTTTAAAAATAAGGCACCTGCACGCTTTTTTCTTCTGAAATTAGAGTGACACAGTTATCTAGAAAAAACTATTTTTAAAGGCTTCCAGCTCTCTATCTTCCCTGAGTTATCTGATAACACTTTGGCTTCACTTCCCAGTGTTAATTGGTTTTGTTCCTGCCCTCCTGCACGTTGCCTACGAATACAAAAATGAACCAAATCGGGCAGAAAACCACCAGGGTTAATTATAATCAGTACCAAAATCTGCAGTGCTATTTGTGGCAGCAGTGGATCTTTATCCACTCTCTGACTGTGAGCGACTCAGTAAAACAAACACAGAAGGGAACTCAGGAACCGCGTCCCCGTGGATTCAGGTACTTTTTGGGAAGGTTTAATGTGCAGTCTCTGAATCCTCTACACAGAGTCTCTGTTTGCCCAATTTTTGTGGTTCCTTACTGTATCCAGCTACTTGAAATGAATGTAAAATGCCTGGGGGTTTTATAACCTCTCATGCTGCTGATCCTTCCTACTGTTACCACTCTGGCAGGAAACACGACTCCCAGAAAACTGCTCCAATTAAAACAGATTTCCGCCCTCGGTACCAGGAATAGACTCTGGATACTCCCCAGTAACTTTAAAATGGATACTCCCATTAAATTATTTCAATATAAAAAGATTTGCAGATGGAGCTGACATCCAACTAAGCATCTTCATGAGAACATATCTCAGGTAAATTTAATATCTGGGGGTTTTTTTCAGCTCCCTCTTTACTAAATGGCAACATCCCTAAAAGTATAACAGGAGTCAGCTCCTGGTGTGTACCTTGAGGCAGGAAAAGAAACCCTGCCCTGTCTTCTCCTCCCTCAGGCCAGCCCATGTTCCTGGAACCCTGCCGGCATCTCCAGAGGGCAGGCGGAAACCAAAAGCCAAAAAATGAGGGATTGTTTTCCCCAATGTTCTTCCCACTATATTTGGGTAAGTATAAACAGCCACAGGAAGCAAGAAATATGAAAAAATCATAAAAAGGTAAAAATATAGGCAGGGAAGGTAAAACCTAACCTAAACCAAAGACACAACTCCATGATCCATAAGCCCCAAGGCTTATCCTGATTGCCAGAAAATCCTGATAACCCCAAGAAAAACCTGCTCCAGAATCAATGCCCTCCCCGCCCCAGGAGAAATCTCTGCTGAGGTCTTTTCAGATTTAAAACCAAGATTGTCAACGAAGTCAAGCCCAGCTAATCCTGACTGCCAGCACAGTCCTGGGGAGAGAGGTCTCACATGGAAAGAAGATTCAGATCAAGACTTTCACAGATCAAAGGCACCAGCCCGAAGGAGGAAGACCCCACAACGGTCCCCACAGCCCTGATGTCACACGAGAGACATTCCCATGTGGCAGGAATCATTTGGTTCTGAAATCCGTGTAAAACTTGGAAAGAGAAACTCCATTTGGGCACAAGAAAGGAACCCTACCAGGTGAATGAGGAGATTTGGGTTCTCTGGCAGGGAGATCTCTCCTGAATGGAGAAGTTCAGCACGAGGCTGAACCAGATGATGAATTCATCCCAAAAAATCTCCACTCAAGACAACTCTGTTACATGGAACTCGGGATGAAATGTTAAAGCCAGCAATGCTGGCCACAAGCAGAGGAGAAAAAGCTTCCCAAGGGCTGACCACAAACACAGAACGTCAGGCTTTGTGTTGGGAGAAGGGGAAAATACACAGACTGTAGGGAACGGAGGGAATACGCACAGTCGAGCACCAGGAATGTCAGTGAGGAGCATCAGGAAAGCAGGAGAAAGTCAAGGACATCCAGGGAAACACCCGTGGTGAAAGCCACACAAAACTCTGCGTGTGTATTTAGTGCTGGCAGCAGAAAACTACCTCGGAACATGGAGCAAAATGATTTCCTCCTGCTTCCTCCAGCCTGCGTTCAGAAAATCCAGCCTCTGCAAACATGCTTGGAGGAGCAGCAGGATTGCCTCCAAGAAATACCTGGCTGCCATGGATTTCCTCTTCCCACAGCAGAGCACCAATACTGGCCGATCACTCTGGTCCAAAGAAGTGACTGTGCCTACCGGGAGCAGCGACGGTGTCAGCTGGAACCCAGCAGGGGAGAAAAGATTCCAGGGATCCTGGAGAAGAACTCCGAGGGAAAGTCTAAGTCAAGGTTTGGCAATCTTCATACGGTGCCATGCCAGGCTTTTTCTTCCCGCTGGCTCCAGGGTGCCAAGAGGAACCGAGCGGGAGCTGGTGGGAGCTGCCTCTCAAACCAGCAGGAATCCGCTTCCAAGCGGGACAGCGGCTTCTGCCGAGCGTGGAGCTCAGGGAGAGTCAGGAATTGCAAGCTGCTGCCTCTTGCAAACCAGTGCCTCCAAATGCCAGTGCTGTTTGCTCCACTCTGCATCCACAGTCTCCCTGCACATCCACAGGTTGTTGATCCCTGAGCTGAAAGATGCATCCGGTACCAGATGCAAAGGAAGGTCCCAAAAAAAGGTGGTGAAACTGAACAAGGCTGCACAATTGATGAGAGAATATTTGGATGTGAGTGATGGAACAATACGGGAGGGAAGGGAGAGATCAGGAATTGCAGAGCCAGCATCTTTCCAACTAATAAGACACCTTCCCAGAGGAAACTGCTGATGCATCCAGGAAAGGCACAGGCTGAACACAGGAGAAGGACACTGAGAAGGGGAATGAGGCACAAAGTCAGACAAGAGCGTTCCTAAAAAAAATGAATTTTCTGTTGCTATATATGGATGCAGGGAGTCTGGATAACAAGCAGGAACAAATGAAATCCTGGCCAGCAGTGAGAAAAAAATGAGCACGTGACTGGGCTTGAAAATCATTAGTCCCAGGGTGTTCAGACACGAAATGGAAGCAATGGATGTAATGTATCCCTAACAAAAGGTGGAGATGGGCAGGCTCACCTCTCTGACAGTTACCAACACTGCAGGAAAACTGAATTTCCAGGGCAGATCGGCAGAAACTTGGAGTGTTTTACTGGGTGAAGCCAGGAGGAGGTTCTGGGAAGCACCAAGACAGGTATGTGAGTCCACAGGGGCAAAAACAACCGTGTGGGGTTACAAGGAGACAGGAGGGATACAGAAACTCTCAGGTACAGAGTAATTAGGGAGGAATAGTTTCCCAAAATCACAGGCAACAACTTGTAACACCGAGTAACTAATATGGGCCTCCTTACAAGCAACAAAGCTGCAGAAATCGCTGGGCTGGAAGTCTTGACAGGGCAGAAAAAGAACAGACTTGTATTTAAATACATCTAAGTTTAGTAATTCAATCAAGATTGCAAAATGTCTTGATTTCAATAATTGATTTTAACTTGTCTGACATTTGTAGTTATCACCTTAACAAAATATCAACATAATCACAGACTCATGGAATCGTTTGGGTTGGAAAAGACCTTTAAGATATCAAGTCCAACGGTAATGAAAATCGGCATCACTTAAGATGTTGATTTTCCACAAATACAACTTAGCAGAGGGAAAATGAAGGAATTTGCATATAGATGATCCACTCGCCAAGTTTCAAAGTGCTTTTGGGATCCAAAAGGAAATAGCTGCAGAGCAAAGTCTGAAACAGCTCCTGAAGCAAACCAGAGACTGAACTCCCCTCGCAATCAATGGGAAGACACTAAAAAAATTATTTAACAATTTGTATAAAAGCAATCACAGGACAAAGCAAAAACGAACAACAGGGATGAGTCAAGATCAAAGTGTGTCAAACCAAAATAGCCTGGTGAAACCCAATAAAGACAAGTGCAAGAGCAGCGTCCGTTGTGCAGGTGGAGAATTACCAGCTGGGCTGATGGACAGCGGAAAACAGCCCCCGGGGGATATTGGATCACAAGTAATATGTCAACAATACAAGGGAATTGCCAAAAACACAAGCAACAAAAAAAGGCACTTCGGATTGTTTTAAGAGTGCCATGTGGAAAACAGCATTATTTTGTTTTATACAATGCTGACAAGGCCACGCAGTGCCAAGTCTGAGGAGGGAGAGAAGTAAACACACCAGAGTACAGAGGAAAGCTGAGGAAATAATAACAAGATTTGGATACAAAATGATCCCTAAGAACAGATTAAAGGACCTTGCCAGCCTAGAGGAAAGCAAACTGAGGGAGGATGTAACGTTCCCATCAGTGACAGCAGGAACAAGGGGTGGGTGACTCTGCACAGCAAAGCACAGTACCTTAATTTCTCAGAGATCACAGAACCCCAGCATGGCTTGGATTGGAAGGGACCTTAAAGCTCATCCCATTCCACTCCCTGCCATGGGCAGGGACACCTTCCACTATCCCAGGGTGCTCCAAACCCCATCCAGCCTGGCCTTGGACACTTCCAGGGACGGGGCAGCCACCACCTCCCTGGGCAATCAGCTGTGCCGCTGTTTTACCACCACATTATAAAAACTTGTTCCTCCTCTCCATGCACAGCTCTGCCACGCTTGGTGGAGGTGTCCCACATGTGCTGGAATCACCCAGGAACCCACCCTGCCCCTGGCATCTGCTCCAGCAGCAGCACAGCTTCCCTGGAAAGCAAAACCACGTGGGCAGGATGCTCCCGAGCTCTTCCGCCGTGTTTGCTTTTCCAAGGGCTCAAACAGAAAGACAGTCAAAAAAATTCTTGTACAAAGAAACATTTTCTTGAGCTCCCAAATCCATATGAAAAGACTCAGCTATCCAAGAAAGTTCAACAGCTTAGGATGCTACAGGGAAGAAAAAGAAACCGGTTCTCCAGTTTATGGCACTGCCTTTTAAGACTTCAAAAGTTCTGTTGTGAATGTAAGTCAAGAGCAAACTGAAAAATATGCGGAATGCCATCACTTTGTAAAAGCCATTAAAAGTCTCATTAAGCAACAACATACACAGAAAACTGAAGAAAATGATTTGTAGAATAAACTACTACAGAATCAAATGTTTATACAGGGAGCTATTCCAAAGTAATTGCATTTTAAATGCTCGCAGGCTTCATGCAAAACACTTTTCAGCAGGGAAAAGTCCTTGGAGCCTGTCTGTCCATACACACATGACAATCATCCTGGTGGAATGTCATCGGGAACTGTAATGAATGATCCTACTTTGTCCACCATATTGGCAGGAGGAGATAGAATCATGGAACAGTTAACATTGGAAAAGACCTCAAAGATCATGGAGTCCATTCCCCCAGCACTGCCAAGGCCACCACTGACCCATGTCCCCAAGTGCCACATCCACATGGCTTTTAAATCCCTCCATGGATGGAGAATCCACCCCTGCCCTGGGCAGCCCATGGGACCGTGGAGACTCTCTGGAACTCATTTTAAATAACCACAAAAATCCCCCTGACCATTAAAAAACCCAGTTGTTATTATTATTATCCGAGTATAAAGAAATGAATGGAAAATGGGGAAAAAGAAGACGGTGCTCAAACCTTCTCACCAGACTTCAGGAGGTATTTCCAATTTTAAAATGATAAAACCCTCTCGTTACCAAATTTAGGGAGTTGGTATCTAACAAGAGAAAGCAGAAGCCCAAGCACTGAGCTTTAATTTGTGGCAGATAAAGAGCCCGATGCCAGAGAAGAGGCAGATCTTTTTTATTAAGCTCTACAGCAAATTAGAAGGAAAAACCCTGCGGACCCCGAGATGTTATGGTCTATTTTAACTTTTGCTGCAGTCTGCAATCTTTATCCATTTTATCAAAGAATTAGACATGCCTAGCAGGCATGATGGCATCTATTCTTTCTTTTTTTTTTGCCAGTTTAGTACTTTTCCTCTCATAAAATACTCTAAGCTTGTCTCCAATAATCCTCCCAAATCTCTAACCCTTGCTGAGACAAGGAAGGCAAAAATGATCAGCCTACAAATACACTTCAGCTTTAATCTTCCTATTGAGAAAGTTATCGTACAAAGGCTGTGATAAACCCCGGTTTTCTGCTCTGACTTTTCATTTTTCCACTCTCCAGTTTTCCACGTGACTCTTTCAGCCAAGGAGAGGAAGGAGAGACGGGGCAAAGCACAGGCAAATACAAACCAGAGGACGGGAATGTGGGTTTTTTCCAGCTTTTATAAATCCTATGACGATAATCTCCTAAATGGTTTGCTGGGGAGCGTCAACAGGCCCACATTTTTTCCTCCCAGAAAGCACCACAGTCACTTGAAATTCCTGTGCAGTGCTCGGGGTTTCCAGCACATCCATAGTAAACAAAACTCAGAGGAGCTTTGGAAAAATTATCCAAGTCCCACTCGCGCTCTAAAAAATCCCTGTGTCTCCGTCATCCTCCGCTCCCTACGTGGTTCTTAAAAATAAAGAGCTTCCACAAATTTCAGATCTGCAAATGCTGGATATGCCTCAAAAGCTGGATCTTCCCCCACCGGGAGCTTAATCACAGGTCTGGAATTCCTGCTTCAGATGCCCATGGCACACCTGCCTCTCAACGAAAGAGAACCCTGAAAATTCCCAACTGTTGCTTCTGATTCAAGCTAAAAAATAAACATGAAATCCCACCTCAAGATTATCCACCTAATAAAGCACTGATAAATCAGAGCATAACACAAAATATATATCATATACATGTTTGTATACTGATTTCATTCTCTCCCTCTGCCCAGAAGCCAACGTTCTCAAAGCTTTAAAAAAAAATAAAACTAGAGACTCTTCTTCACCTGTGGCCCTTTGAAACCTGGATTCAAGTGCCAAGGGAATGCCAAATTAATTGGGCAGGTAGGAAATGCAACCACATCATCCTCACTTTCTCCAAAAATCAGCTTTACACAACTTTTACTGGGAAAAAACTCTTCCCTGTGAGGGTGGGGAGGCCCTGGCACAGGTTGCCCAGAGAAGCTGTGGCTGCCCCATCCCTGGAAGTGCCCAAGGCCAGGTTGGACGGGGCTTGGAGCAGCCTGGGATAGTGGAAGGTGTCCCTGCCCATGGCAGGGGGTGGCACTGGATGATCTTTAAGGTCCCTTCCACCTCAAACCATTCTGGGATTCCGTGAACTTGCATAAATAAACACAGCCCTGGCACTGCCATTATTCTCTCATATTTAAGGATATCAATGTTTTCTACACAAAAATAGGAACTGAGGGATTCAGTTGAGTGGAAGGAACAAGAAGGTGGCACAGTTTAGACAGCTCTGCAGAACTGTGTCTGTCCAACTGGTAGCTGAGTCACACGGAAACAATTCCTGAAAATTTATTCCCAGTTGTAAACGGTGGCAGATTAAGAGTCAGTATTTTTTAATTAAGAGACTTAAAAGACCATCAACAGGTAAAAAAATGGACCAGTGGATTTTATTTCTTCTCATTGAAACAAAACACTCCATCTGTTCCCTGAAGGGATGCACAACACAAGAATCCAGGAACATCCAAAGGAACCAAGGGACTGGCATTTGAAATCGGCAAAAAATGCTGGATAAGTAGTTTGGAAAATACTACAGAGTATGAGAGGAGCCCTTTTCCCACTCAGTCATTTGGGATCGAACACTCCTATGGACTGGACATGAGAACTCATGGATTTTAAGCAGCAAAGCTGAGCCCAGCTGACGAGGAAGATGAGGGTGCAGGCACATCAGCAAGCACAAGGGAGCTGACTCGGGAGCGAAACAGGGATAGGAGAGACTCCAGCACACGGAGAGACTTCAGGAATCGCAGAGGAAACAGAAAGTACACGGAGCACTTGTGCTGCGGAAAGGGAAACCGGGGCCTCTGCAGATACCATCAGGCCCCAAAGGCAGGGCTGGAAGACAAATGAAGATCATAATCCGGGCTGAAGGGAAGAGCGAGCTCACAAAGGAAGATATAAAAGTTGTGTTTCCCTTTCGACAGCCTCGACGACTGCTCCCGGCCCGAGAGCCGGGAACGTGCCCCGAGCTCCCGGCTGGAATCGCGGAGGTGTCCGACTGCCTGAGGAGAAAGGTCTGAAACGCCTCTGCCACGGCAACAGCGGCGGAACACCTGGATCTGGAGCCAGATGGAATTATGCTCGTGCCACAGCTCTCACAGCGGGTGACCCAGCGGTGACATCCCAGTGGTGAACGTCCCGTTTTCCCGGGAAGGAGATCGGCGCCAACCCCGCGCCTTGGAGAACTTCCCAAAAGCAGGCACTAGCCTGGATTGAACGCACGCCCCCCCTGCCCGAAGAGGCTGCGCTTGCACCTCCACGTCCAAACTGAGCTTCACGGGCTCTGCCAGGCAGATGGGATAATTCAATTTAGCCTCAATTTAATTATCATTTTAATTATGCTTTCAGTGCAGGTACCGAAGGCCTTTCACAGAGCTGCTGCTCCAAAGCGTTTCCGCTCTCCCAAGGAATGTTTCCAGGAGCACCAGGGGCAGTATCACCTTTCTTCCCTGTTCTTCCCTGTTATCCCTGTGGTGGGTGACAGACCTAGGGGACCAGGAAAACTGAACTGCAGAGTGGGGTTTTGAAAATCCCTGGATAGTTCACCTACTGCAATGCAGGCTTGCCACGGAATTTGACAGATGAGCATCAACCAGGATCAGAAAGGATCTCCACAAATGTTCTCCCTAAATGACCGTATCCCACGGTTATTCCACATAAATTTTGATGCAATAGGTGTACTGCAAGTGGTTTCTCACTCCAAGGAATATTTCCCGTTACTGAATAAATTCCAAACCCCTCCACGGCACACAGTCATTTTGCTTCCAATCCCTTTGTTCCAGAGGATTTAGATCTACCTCTCCAAAAAAGTGCGTCTGCACTGACAGCCAGGAATTGTAATGGGCTGAAGAATACATCCCAAACCCCCCAGATCTGGGGCATAATATCTGTAACACTTCTCCCACATTCCCTAAAATAAAGGCCACTATTAGCAGGTCACCTGGGAGAGAAAGATTCCTTCTCAAAATTATCAACATTTGCTTTGGTAAATAAGGAGTTGGGATACATAACTGGGTAAGCTGATATTTGTAACTTTCAGAACAAAACTCAGTCAGATTCAATTCATGTATTTCACCTGAAATGCACATTGTTGAAATATACACTGTTGTCCTTTTAATAACTATACACATAACAAGAACAAATATACACACCGTAGTTGTTGTTGGGGTTTTTTTTTAATAGACTCAAGCATAAAGGTCAAGAGAATCCATGAAACAGTTAAAATTCAGAATCGGAAAGAACTGAAAAAAAAGAAAATAAGCATTTGGCCTCCTAGCACTAATTTCCTTTTTCTTTACATTGCTCAACATCGCTCCTCAATTTGAGTTCTAATCAACAACCACTTCACAGCTCACATTTTATGAAATAATGCAGTTGATGCAATCAAGTCTAGCAAAATGTTTCCCTAAAGATGTTTCCATCATTCACATTCCTTTAAAAACAACCACACACACCAAAAAAAAAAAAGCCTTGACTTCCTCCATCGCTATTTAACAAAAATAAACACACCACTGCATCTTAAATCATATTTTGATTAAAACATAAATAGAATCTTTCTGGGGTTTCTTTCTGGTTAGCACAACATGTCTTTGTCCAGGAGAGGGGAAAAAAATGCCCTCAACCTGCTCATTTTTCTACACTTGACAATACTGAGCACCAAATAAATAAAATTCAGCCTACGAAAATACAAACCATAGCCCAAAAGCTCATCACGATGTGCAGTGGGGGGAAAAAATGCCCCTAAAGCCCAACCCGGCAGAAAACCTCTTTTTTTGCTAATGAATATTTATTCCATTTCCATACTTCCAGGCTGCTCTGCTTTCTATAAAGGACTGAAACCAAGCTCCTTTTTGGCATTATTCACCCACAATATAGCCATGGACTTCGCTGCCCTGAAAACCGCGATGCCAACAGCAGAGCACTCAAACAATCATTACCGAAGAGAGATTTAAAACACCGGAAAATAACCCACGTTCCTCTAAAAACGAACGGAATACGCATTTTATACAGGCGGAAAACGTTAACACCGCCTTGCGTTTCCCAACCTGGATGTCCCCGCTTTCATTCCTCTGG
>VZRJ01004330.1:1066839-1080467 GCA_013397565.1 Ptilonorhynchus violaceus
GCGGGGTCCGGCCGTGCTTGCACCCCCTCCGCGGGGCTCTGCCCCGTCCTCCTACTCGCACCCAAACCACTCATCACCCTGCTCAGGGCAGGAAAGGAGTATTTTGGGGAAGAGATGGAGAATTCCTGTGGTTCTGCACCCAGGGACTGACACGAGCAGGGCGCGTCCCCGTGTCCCCCCTCCCCGACCTGTCACAGCGCTCGTCGCTGTTCGGAGTATTTTGCTGCTTTTTTTTGGTGAAGGTTCGCGCTGTAAATCGCGTTTCCTGAGCCATGGATGTGGAACGCCTCCCCTGGGAATCAGGGAAGTGGGACAGGGGTTACAAGGGTCTGTTTCCCACCCCTGGGACACGCTGGGATGGGATGGAGGGGGTGAAAAGCACGTCAAAGGAAACATTTCTCCGTGTGCATTTCTCCTGCAGGATTCCAGCGGCACCAATGGGACGTGCTCAGCTATGGGAAAAGGAGCCTCCAGAGGGATTTGGGGGGGTCTTTAACCAGGTGCGAGCCTGTCCCGAGTGTGGGAATGACAGAAATAGCAAATGCCGGGGGTGTCACCTGCAGCTCTGAACCCCCAGAGCTTCTGTCTCCACAGCAGCACGAAATCAGGGGAGACCCCCCCCAGGGAAGACACGGATTTCCTGAGACATGGGAAGAGTTTCAAAATTCCTTTGTTTCCCACCCAAAACCCAAGGGTGGGGCTGGGATGGGGGAGATCCCCACCAGGCACGAGCCACTGCAGACAGAGCTGGAAGAAAGACAAACTGGAGGTATCAAATTCTTTTATTTTATTGAGCAGCACCCAATTGCTACGGAAAATGGGAAATCCAGCATTTGCTCTCCTGAGCAAGCGACAGAGTGTGTTCCCACATGGCATCCTCTCCCTTTGCTGGCTGAAAGTAACTTCCTGGCTGTTTGGATCGCTGTTTCCACCCAGCATGCTCCAAATTTATCCTGTTTAACATAAAAAAACCCCACCCCAGTTTACAAAAAAATGAATAGACCAAACCCCCCAAATCCCACACTTGGTGCTGTTTCCTTCCCAGCAGGAAAACCACAATGGAAAAGCTTTGAGAACAATTGATGCCAACCTGTGGCACGTGTCTGCATGGAGGGAAAGCCCAATGCCAGTGGATAACCCAGGATAAATCCAAATTTCAGCCCAAAACTTTTTTATGGACCCATTGCAGGACGAAGTCTCTGGCCCAGCCTGATTTCCAAATAATTCCCCTGATTTCAGAAATATTCAGCACCACCAGGATGTTTTGCAGCCCCATAACCAGCGCAAGGCTGTGGGGTGATTCCAATTTAACTCCCTTGGGATCATCCAGCGCACTGCTGGATTAATTTAATTCCCTCTGCTGTTTGCCACAGCAAAGCTGGCACTGAAGGGAGAGGAGGGGAAAGGGCTTTACATTGAAAAACCTGCTGGAATAGAATTCTTTTTATATTAAGGGCTGCCATGTGCTTAATAAACATCTTTATTAACAGCTCAGCCTCAGCTCTCGCCTGACTTGTGCCTTTACTTCCCTAAATAATCCAACCTCATGTCCCAGAGCCTGGGATGGTTCTAATTCCAGCAAAATTCCTGGATTTTGACCCAGAGGATTGTCCACTCCACTCGGAAATTCAATTCAGATGAGCACTTTGGTGCTTAAAATTTGAGTTGTTCCGGATATATGCTTCCTGGCATGAGATGCCTCTTCCCACCCGTTCCCAGCACCGGAGGAAAATCCTGCATCCCACAAGCGTCCCCTCTCGCCATGCCCAGCCCCAAATCCGGGGTTCCCGTTCGGGCTGAGCCCCCTCCCAAGGGCACCCACACTGCTGGATGTGCTCCATGGCCGGAGGAAAAGGGGAGCTGTGAGAGAAGGCGAGGATCGGAGGCGCCGGATCACCCAGCCCGGCAGCGTCCCCGCCGCGCAGGCGCCGGGCAGCGGCTTTCTCGGGATAAAGCGCCGGAGAGCGGGATTTTTCCCGGCGGCCGGCACTTCGGGATGCTGGTGCCGGACTACAGCTCCCGGCGATCCGCGCGGGCGGGCAGAGCCGGGCGGCGGGAGCGGAGNAAAAGATGCCACGGGATGCGGGATGAGGGCACCAGATGTGGGTACCGAGGGATTGCGAATAGAGTGGGATGGGGGCAGCACGGGGACGGGAGTGCGGAGGGATGGGGGCACCCGGAGGTGCGAGGGCAGGAGGATAAGGGTGCCAGGGGATGGGGGTATCCATGGGCTGTGATTTCCCAGGGATGTGGGCAGTGCAGAGAGTGCCAGCGGATGGGGGTATCCATGGGCTGTGATCCCCCGGGGATGTGGGCAGTACGGGTGATGGTACCGGGGCTGCAAACTCCATGGGGACCTGGATACTCAGGGATTCAGGCTCTCGGTAACACAGGCACAGAGGTACTGGGGGGGGGGTGTTTGTGCCTTGCTGTGCCCCCAGACCCGGTGGGGATCCAGCCAGGAGATCCTGGACACCATCCCAGGGTGCCAAGTTCCCATCACTGAGACGCTGGGATTCCCAGTTGATGGGTGGATATGGGGGCTGTGGCCAGGGAACCGCTTCTGCCTGTCCCTGGGGTGTTGGCTCTGCTCGGGGACCTGGGGAGTGATGACTTCATGGCCTTATTAAGGACTAATTTCCATCCAGGCAGGGAAAATAAACAAGTGTAGGTGTCGTTTACCATGGAAAGTTACTGGGGCTGGGGGGAGGCACTGCCTGTTTTCATAAATGGCCCGGATTTCTCCACTTACCTCCACGGGATGATAATCCCTAAATCCCAATGAGATTAAAGGCAGAAAGAAAGGTGGCTGGAGTTCCTCCTTCGCGATGTTTCCCAGATGACGAAACCCCGCGTCTGTCTAACCCCGATTAACCCGGGCGCTGAGCTCATCCCCCAAAAATACCGGGAGCAACAAGGGTGAATCCCCATCCCGCTTCGCCCCCGGAGGCTGCGGGGAGGTGAGAGCCATGGGAAGAGCCGGAGGCGAGGCAGGAGCTGCTATTTTAACCCCGTTATTTTTCCCATCCCAGCAGATCCGGTGAACCCTCCGGCAGCCATGGCGCTGGTGAAGAGCGGTTGGCTTTGGCGGCAGAGTAAGTGCCACCCCTGGGCTTTCCGGGTTGGGAGCCCCCAGAAAGACCAAGGGAGGTTTGGTGGGAAGAGGTGGGGTGTGGGGGACACAAGGAGCCCCGACCTGGGCGGTTAATCCACGGCAGCAGGGAGATTGTGGCTCAGCCGCTCGCGGATTTACGTAAGCGGAGAGAGGGGCTGCCTGCCATGAGAACAGACACGGCTCCGTGTCCGGCGCTGGATCCGCTCCCTGCGCCCGGTGGGGCACCACCGAAGGCCCTGATGGCTTTTTTGGCAGCCTCTGTAAATTTAAAGCCACCTGGTCACTCTGCCCCGGATGCTCGTGCCAGGCACAGGTGTCCCGTGGGATGCAGCGGCTCACGGGAGCTGGAGGGATCCGGCTGCGAGTTTGGGGGATGACATCGGGTGGCCGTGTCCCACCGGCATTGCTGGGGCCCTTCACCTCCTCCTTGTCCCACCAGGCTCCATCCTGCGCCGCTGGAAGAGGAACTGGTTCGTCCTCTACCTGGATGGCAGCTTGGTGTACTACCACGATGACACGCAGCGGGACATGGACGGCCGCATCCACATCAAGTACAGCTGCCGGGACGTGCGGATCGGCCGCGAGTGCAAAGGTGAGCCCAGCCCCGTGTTCCCGAGCCCTGCATTCCCAACCCTATCCCACACAGGGCTCTCCACGTGGCTGTACCCCTTTTAAACGATGCTCCACCTGTGCACATCCAGCATATCCCGAAAATAATCCAGGCTGCCTCATTCAGCCCTTCTCGCTCCCTGCCAGCCCCCGGGAGACGCCGCATTGTCTCCTCCATCGCTTTTCCTGGGGGAAGGAAGGAAGGAGGAACTCTCCTCCTGGTTTGTGCTTGTAGCAAACAGGATCCCACGGCCCTGACTCATCGCTGGCGTCTCGCACAAACAAGGGGAACAAAGCAGCAGCTTGGCTGGGCCCCGCAGCCCACGGCCGCCGCACAAAGCGCCTTTCTTGGGCTGGGAGCGGCGGTGGGAGCACAATCCCAGAGCTTTGTGCTCACCGGAGGGTCCTGCCAAGCTTGGAGAACAGGGGGAGACGCAGGAGCCTCATGGATTTAAGATTTTGCTCTTGCTTGAGCTCCCATCCCACTCCAGCAATGAGCATCTCCCGGATCTACAAAATTTGGGTGCACTCTGGCAAGTTCCAAGCAAAAGCAGCTCAGCCTCGCGGCCTTGAGCAGGTTTTTGGCAGTTTTCTGCCCTTCCATGTTCCTTCTGCCATGGGGGTGGAGGTTTGTGCCCATCAGCTCATTCCTTGTGGTGGCTTTTAACCTCTGAGATCCTGACCGGATCCTGCACGGGGAGACGGAGCCAAAACGAAACCCTGATTGCATCCCTCAGCTCTTGTGCCAGGGGGAGTTTGGAGCCCGGGGAGGGTTTCTGGGATATCTCCCTGGCTGAGGCTGGATCCCACCCCTTCCCTCCCTTTTCCAGATGTGCAGCCGCCCGAGGGGAGGAGCCGGGAGTGCCTGCTGACCGTGGTGCTGCGGGACGGCTCCAAGACCACGCTGTGCGCCGAGAGTGAGGACGACGCCGTGTAAGCTCAAATCCCCTCGGCCGCTTTTCCATCCCCATTATCCCAGCCTGGAAAGAGCCTGTCCCACTCCCACCACATCCCACCCTTGGCTAAATCCACCCCCCCCAGCCCCTTTTCTCAAACGCACTCACAGGGCAAAAGGTGCAGGAGGAGATTTGGGGTTCCCGCTGAACAATCCAGAGCCCAAAGCAGCTATTTTTAAGCAGTCGGTCTCCTGAGGGGTGGGTTTTCCTCCTGGATGAGAAATCCTCTCTTGGCCTGTCTGAGGATCACCGGAGAAGGGTTTTCATCAGTATTTGCAGATAAACAGTGTGAATGTGAAGCCCTCGCTGGCTTGAGGCAAACCTGCCTTTTTAGCACTGCTCCCCTTCTATTTATTTCTAGAAGAAATTAGAAATTAAATTTTAAAAAGAATTTTATTTTTATAAAAATAGATTTTTTTAAAACAAAAATTTTAAAAATTAAAAGTGGCAAACCTTCAGCTGAACTGGGATGCAGGGAAATGTTCAGCTGTGGCCAAGTGGAACTTTATCAAATGAGCTTGAATGGAAATTTCTCTGAATGGAAATTCATCCATTACCCAACTTTCCCCCCGAATTTAGGAGTCATTTCCTGCCTGCCCTTCTTTTAGCCAGGGCCATTCCCAGGGACTGCCCTGTGCCCGTCCCTGTGGTGTCAGGTACCTCCTGGCACGTTCCCAATCCCACCTGTTAGCCCAGCACTCGTTAATAGGGAATTAAAGATCAGTGCTGGCTCCACGGCCACATCCAGGTCCCCAGGGGAGGAAGGGGGACAATTCCCACCCCTCCAGTGCCCACCACAAATGAGTCCCTCTGTTCTGTTTGCAGTGCTTGGAAGATGGCCGTGCTGGAGGCTAAATCTACCCCGGTGAGGCTTTGCTCCCTGGAGCAGGGACCATCCTGGCACGGGATTTGGGATTTGGGCACAGGGAGGTTACCCCAACCCTGATCCCTCCTGGGGCTGACACTGAGCCTGGGGGGGCTCCCCAACACCCATTGTGCAGCCTCAGGGCACAGGGAGTAAAGCCCCTGGAGCTACCAGGAAGACGGTGGGGAAGTGTTGGATGCCACCACTGATGGCAGGTGACAGAGCTGAGCAGTGGTGGAGGTGACGGGGGCAGAGTTAAGGACATGGGGACACAGGTAAGGTGACAGGGACACCACTAAGGGGAATGGGGGCAGAGCTGAGGTGACAGGGACATGGTTAAGTTGACAGGGACATGGTTAAGGGGAATGGGAACACAGTTAAGGTGACAGGGACACTTAAGGGGAATGGGGACACAGTTAAGGTGACAGGGACACGGTTAAGGTGACAGGGACACTGTTAGGGTGACAGGGACACAGTTAAGGGGAATGGGGACATGGTTAAGGTGACAGGGACAGTTATGGGGAATGGAAGCAGAGTGAAGGCGACAAGGACACTGTTAAGGTGGCAGGGCAGGGTCAGAGTCAGGGTGACCCGAGCACAGGCCACCCCCAGCCCTTGGGATGTCCCACCCAAGTGACCCAGGGCCCTGTCCCCCCCGGGGGAGCCGCGGCCCCGCCCCATCCCGGCCGCAGCAGCCTGAGCCCGCTGCCGCTGCCGCAGGTGCACGTGTACGACCCCTACGACGACGACTACTACCAGACCGTGCCCCTGGACTCCCACCAGGCCGCCTACATCAGCTCCGGCCACTACGGCCACCAGTACGGAGGTGGGTGGCCCCGCGGCCCCGGGGGGGGTGCCGGCAGGGCGCTGCCCCCGCTCACGCGCCGTTCTCCCCGCAGCTCCCGGGGTGACCCACGTCGTGGTGCGCGAGGATCCCTACCGCGTCTCCGGGGACCAGATGGCCCTGGGGCTGCTGGCGGGGGCCGCCACCGGCGCCGCCCTGGGCTCCTTCATGTGGATGCCCTGCTGGTTTTAGCCCCCCCCTCGCTCCCCGGTTTAACCCGGCCCCGGCTTGGAACCTGCCCTGAGCCCCCCTCGGCCTCCCCGAAACGCCCTGGGGACAGAGACCCCCACGCAGCCCCTCCTCCCAGCCCCAGCTTCTGCATTAAATAACCCCCACGTGCTTCAGAGCCCCCCGAAACCCACTCCAGAACCCCACGGCATCGGATTCCCGTCGGCAAAGGGCCCGGGGAGCTGCCGGGGCTGTTGGCAGAGCTTCCCCACCCCAGATCTCCACAGGGAGCTGGCTGCAGAAATACCGGGTTTGGGAGCAAGGGGGAGTTAATTTGGGGGGAAGTGGCTGCATCTTTTTTGGCTGGGTGAACCCCACAATGCAGAGGCTTTTTAAGGGCTTTATTTGGGAGAGGGTCTGACACCGGAGCAGGAGCTGACACAGGGGACAACCACAGGGATGCTTAAGAGGTGGGTGAAAGATAAAGGAGGATGAAAACCTTTGCAGGATGTCCACCCCCTTCCAACCTCACACTGGTCCCCTGGGCCTGGCCAAGTTGGAGAAATGGTGCAAAACCCCCAGGAATTGGAGTTAAACACCTGAGAACTGGGCTGGGAAGAGTCCAGGGATTATCCCCATCTCCCCAGCCAAGTGGGAGGGACACACAGCATCACAGCATCCTCAGTTTCACCCTGATTTTTGGGAGGGGGAGAAGGGCAGCTCACCATGGGGACCAGGGAGTCTTTCTGGCAGCCAAGCCGGGATCTTCACAGCAGGGATTTGGGGTGGAGGGGGACACACGGTCAGGCCAGGGGACAAGCAGCAGCTCAGGGGTTTTGTTGGGAAATGGCGAGGGAAGGGGTGAGGAGCAGCTGCCCAGCATTTGCCCCTAGAGCCAGGATTGATCCTGGAGACACAACTGACTTTAAAGAAATTTGGGATTTACAAACAGACCCCACAGCTGGATAAAAAACCACCAGTGACACCAGCACCCCAGCCTGCTCTTGCCTTTAGAGCCTCGGGTCAGTTCTTCCCTGCGCCCCACGGTGGATTGGGATATCCCAACACACCATCCTCATCCTCTCCTGCATTCCCTGCCTCCCTCCTGCTGCGCACCCGCTCCCAGAAAGAAAAAAAAAAGTACAAAAAACCCTCTTTGCAGTCTAATAAAGGCAGCGAAAAACCAGCCCTGGCCTGCGGGTGAGTGAGGATGAGGAGGGAATGCCCAATCTCAGCCACCTCCAGGGGGTGGGAAGGACTGTGTCCCCTGGAGAGCTGCCCAGGGATGTCAGCGGCTCCCCCACTCCTCCTGCGCCCCTTTGCCTCCCTTTCCAACCGGGAGCTCTGGGGGTCACACCCTGGGGTGGCACAGTGACCCCAAAGAGACACAGAAAGGACAGAGCTGCCCCAAAAATCCTGCTCCCATGCGAGGGCACCACCACTGTGTGCTGGCAGGGCAGCTCCTTCCTTTGCATCACGGATTCCTGGGATGAGGCGTCTCCGCTGGGGAAGGGACCAGCGCAGTGTCAGGCACTGCCAGCCGCGGTTCAGGCCTCGGGATGGCTGAACAGAATCCCCACTTCTGTTCAGTTTGCAAAGCAGGAGCCGAGCCTGGCTCCCAGCTTCTAGGCCAGGGGTTCAGGCCCCTCCATCCCTGTTAATTCCAGCACAAACCCCAGCTCCCACGGGCTGGAGAGGAGAAAGATCTGGCCCCGCACACCCCACGGCATCCTCATCCCTTGTGCCTGTCCTGTGACCCCACCAAGGTCCCACAGCACCCACTGACCGGCACCTCCCCCTGGCACCGCCGCTTCTGGGCCACTGATCCAGCTCCTGTGGCTATTCCTGCTGCGGGGGGGGCACAGGAATGAAACAACTCCTGTGACATGGGGCCACTGTCCTGATTTCCAACCTGTGACACATCCCAGCCCTGTGTTGCCATCCCAAAATCTCCCGTGTGCTGGGCTGATCCCCCAGCGTGGGCAGCAGCAGAGGGGGGGGATTCTGCCCCTCTGCCCCACTCAGGTGAGACCCCACCTGCAGAGCTGCTCCAGCCCTGGGGCCAACAGCAGGAGGACGTGGAGCTGCTGGAGAGAGGCCAGAGGAGGCCACGGAGCTGCTCCAGGGCTGGAGCCCCTCTGGAGCCAGGCTGGGAGAGCTGGGGGTGCTCACCTGGAGAAGAGAAGGCTCCAGGGAGACCTCAGAGCTCCTTCCAGTGCCTAAAGGGGCTCCAGGAGAGCTGGAGAGGGACTTGGGACGGGGGGATGGAGGGACAGGACAAGGTGGAATGGCTTCCCACTGCCAGAGGGCAGGGTTAGGTGGGATACTGGGAATCTTCAACCTGTGCCAGTCCCTCACCACCCTCATAGGGAAAAATTTTTCTGTGATATCTAAACTGTTCCAACCCAATATCCATTCTATCATTCACTAAACAAGGTGCACAATCCCAGGTGAGACACACTGGGAGATGGAAACTTCTCAAAACTTTTCACCAAGAGCAACACGACCTAGAAAATTGTCCCTCCTTCCCATGCCATGTCCAGCTGCTGACCTGTGAAAGCTCCTTTTCCCCAGTTCAGACTCTCATGCTCCTCATCCCTGACGTACCTGAACATCCCAAAGCTGTTCCTGCTTCTCTCCTGCTGTGCTGGTCTCCCAGAGATCCAGGGACACGGAGCAATCCAGGCAAGGAAAGCAATGGAGCAGCACGTGCCTCCAGCAGCAGTTCCCGGGGTCTTCACGCTGCCGGTGGGGACAGCTGGTGGCAGCCAGGCCCTGCACTAGGGAACTAAACAAAGGAGCAATTAAATATCTTAAAAATAATTTTGGAAGCACAAACAACAGAACCACAGTCCACAAAATTACCTGGCTTGGTCTGCCCCGCTCTTCCCAGGAGCTCACGGTGCTGACCGAGACCGGCGCTGGGCCCAGGGACAAGAAGTGGTGAGGGACAGAGATCAGGGCTCACCCGCTCCATTCCCAACTCCCATCCACACTCGCAGGACTCCTCTCTCCCAGCAGGGAGAGCTGCTGAAGCTCCAAACACGGAGCAAAGCTCAGGACAACTCCAAAACCCCTCGGAAACGAGGGGATCCGCAGTAAGGACCAGGCACGAGCCATTAACGCCCGGTCATGCCCACAAACCGCCTGGAAAAATGAATCCCACAGCAATCAGGAGGGGGCCACATGACCCTCGCTGTGATCCAAACCCACTTCTCTGGAAACCAAGCAGCTCAGGAAATGTCAGGATCAAACCTCCAATTTCCACTCGGCCCCTCTTCCCGAGCTCGGATAAAGCAGGAAAGGTCAGTGCCAAACCACCAGAGCTGGGAATGTCAATAAATCCTGTTTTGTCCCTTCCCCACCCTGTATCCAGGGACATGCAGCACCACGGATGAACCTACTGGCTGTGGGAGAGACACTTCAGTGCTTTAATTAGCGTTCACTTTAATCAAGCCTTTAATAACATCCCCGTTCCAGACGCGCTCTCCGGGTGGCTGACAGCGCGCACTCGAAATGGCTCTGATTTATATCCAAACCCTCGGAAACAGGTGGCAAGCCTGGAAAATTCTATTTGGAAACAGCATCCCTCCCTCCCAGCCCAGCAGGGTAGAACCGTGGGGCAGCAGGAGCACCGTCACCCAGCTGCCTCCAGCCCTTCCCTGCTCCTGATCCTCCCGGGAAGGGCAGAGCTGCTCATGGCACTGCAATTCCACCGGCGTTTAATTCCCAACACGCCCGAGCCCGGCTTTTAAGGCATTGGTCTGGGCAGAAAGCTCCGTTTTGCTCCTACAAGAGGATCCTAAATATCCTATTAAGAGCCACGTTTGATTTTGCAGCGTGCTGGGACCAGGGTGGGGAAGGGAAAGCTGTTTAAAGAGGGGGGAAAATAAAATCGGTATTTTTGCCAGCTGATGAAAAATCAACTACACTGATGAAAAATCAATTATATTGGTGAAATCCCAAACCCAGCAAGCCTGGAAAGGCCAGCTCAGGCAGCGGGAGAGCAGCAGAGGAGGAGGCAGCGCAGATGGGAGGGAGAGGCTGCTGTGAGGTCCGGGTGTCTGCAGCTGCTTCCCCGGCTGCGGGAGCGCTGGCAGCCTGTGCCGCAGCCTGCCCGCCCCATTCATCTTCCTCTGGAGCTGGGACATGCCCAGCATGGAAAAAGGTGCTGCTGCAGCAGGTAGGGAGAGCCCTTGCACTTCGGTTTGCTGAGGATTCGGGCGCTGGAAGCAGAACTGCAGCGAGGAGACGGCTCGGCTGCTGCAGCAGCTCTGCAGATGCTGCCAGAGGGATGCTGTGGCTCCTCCAGCCCGGAAAAATCAGGGCTGATCCCACCAGCGAGCAAAGAAACCAACAGCACCATCCAACCCGAGCCAGACACTCCCCTCCCTCTTGGATTGTGGAGGCAGGCTGGGGGCAGAGAGCTGGACCCACTCCAGCCTCCGGAGCTGGTGGGTGCCCCCCGCCCATCTCTGCAGTTCAACCCAGACCCCCTTCACCAGTGGGAAGCTGGGATAGCAGTATGAGGTGACAGTCCCAAGGCCACCCAGGGCAGCAGCATGGGGAATCGAGGCTGGCTGAGACTGTCGAGCTCGGGTGCTCCCAAGGGAGCTGAACCTGGTGTTTCCAGAGGCTCCCACCGGGGCAGGACCTGGAGGTGCCAGGTACAAGGAAGAGAAGCTTCTCCCAGTGACAAAACCCTTCTCCAGTGACTTGTCCCCCCCCACATGACTGTTTCCATATCCCTAATTCCAGCACATTTCCACAGCTACCTTCCGGTTTCACGACCAATTTATTCACAGTCCTTTTAACAGTGAACAGCTTGACCAAGGGACCAAGGCTGGCTGTTGGTGCTCCCACACCAAATCCAGGTAATTCCCCTTCTCTGCTGGCCAGGTTGGACAGCACTTGGAGCAACCTGGGCTAGTGGAAGGAGTCCCTGCCATGGCAGGGGCTGGGACTGGATGAGCTTTAAGGTCCCTTCCAACCCAACCACGCTGCGATTCCACGATTCTCTCCCTCAGGAAAGCAAAGGATAACTCATAAAGAGCATCTGTTACTCACCTCCCTGGCCCCGCTGCCATCTCCAGCAAGAAGGAGGCTGAAGGAGGATCCTCCTCCAGGAAGGTGGGGTTGGTGCTCCCGTGTCCCAGGGAACCTGAGGCCGCACGAACGGCCTTTGGGAAGGGAAAGGAGGAAGAGCTGGCTGCAAGGAGCGGGAAAGGAGCAGGAAGGCACCGCTGCAGCTGGCAGAGGACGCGCTCCGTGCCCGGCATTGCTCCTCGGGCGCTGGAAACAACGGCAGAGACAGCGCAGCGACAGCAAACACACGCCTCTGCCCTCTGAAATCCCCCAAATCCCCCCTGCCCCTACAAAAGCCTCCTGCAGCACCTCAGCCCCCAGCGAGGGGCTGCACCTCGCGCCTGCGCTGGCCGTGCTGAGAGAAGAGACCCAGAGCTTTCCAATGAGACAGGTATTTATTTAGTTCAAGCGCTAAGGATTTGTTCTCGTTGTTGTTGGTTCATATTATCAAAATGAGCTGAGGTACCAGTGACATTCCAACATGAAGAAAAGGAACCTTTTGTTTCCCCTTACACAATTTCTTCAACTACTTGTATCAAGACAAAAAGTGAGGCATGGAATAGCGGCATGATGGACTGTACAACGAGCAAGCCAGAGCAGGGAGGAGAAAAGAAACAGAGCCGAGACCTTCACTCAAAAAATCACACAAAAATCAGCATTAAAGAAGTTCTGTTCCCACGGTTCCACTGGCCATGTCCATGGAGCAAAGGAAAATTAAAATCTAAACCCTGACAGACAGATAGATGGTGCAAAAAAAAAAAAAAAAAAATTATATAAAGACCACATAGCTCCTGTGCTCACTTTGGAAGTGTGTTTTTTCTGGAAAACTGGGATCAGGACAGGACTGAGCCCTGTGGTCACGTTAAGCACGGACTATCAGCAAGGACGTGCGCTGAACGTACCTGGCTGTGCTGAGCAGCCCCAGGGACCTCGTCTGGAAGTGCCAAACCACAGCCTCCTCCACGCTCCTGCAGCCCCAGGGCCGTGCTGAACACGGAGCTCTGGGAATGCTGCTCTCCAGACCTTTGTTTCCAGGGAGTTCTGGACAAACCTGCTCTCAGGTCTTCCAGGAAAAGCAGCCAGGCTGCTGGTCCACCACAGCCCGCATGGGCTAAGCCAGCTCCTTAAATCCAGTGCACTTAAAGCTTGGGACTGTGGGAAGCAGAGGGGGCTGGTTCTGTCAGAAGCAAGAAAAAAAAAAGGATGTGCTTTGGGAAACAGCCAAATGAGGACCAACAGAAGCTGCACGGAGAACCAAAGGAGAAGAAAGCAAACCAAAGCAAAGGACGAAGCAGCAGGATGAAGCATTTCTGCACGGTTAAGAACAGTACAACAAAGGAAAAGCAGCCAGGTTTCCTTCCCCCAGAGAGTTTCTTTTAAATAAAGAATGATCCTTTGTCACATATCATTGATGTTTATTTCAAGACATGCCACGTCAAAAAAACTCGCCTTTAATATTGCATTAGAAAAGCACTTTTACATCTCGTTCTGCCTTTAAGTTATTGTTGTGCAGAGTTGCTAGAAACCCAGGGCAGGGCACGAGCCTGGCATTCACCTCAGGAATGAAGAATTCCAACTCTTTTATGCCCGCTTCCTGGGGAAAGTGGTGGTGAGGACGATTCCCTTCCTCTCCCCCAGTTGGTTATTTTGGATGGTAGAGAGAGGGGCAGAAGAGAACCAAGGAGGAGCCTGAATATTCCCTTGCAATTGTCCATGTAAGCAGCAATCGCAACACAGACTCGAGAATTCCTTCCTGCACTGTAACTCGGCCAGAGTCGCCCAGCAAACAATGTATTTACAATTGTGTTTATTAACTTACACAGCAACTTCACAATGACTAGTAAAGATTAAAAGGGTGCACTTCTAGTGTGTTCCATTCCGTGTTTCTCGGGTAGCTACATCTCGCAACATCAGCAAAGCTCTACACAGATTCCTCAGCCAAAGGAAAAACAACAAAAAATCAGCACTGAAAAGAGTAAAAAAAAA
>VZRJ01004330.1:1080475-1121347 GCA_013397565.1 Ptilonorhynchus violaceus
ACACAAAAAAAAAAAAAAAAAAAAAAAAAAAAAAAATCGAAGCCGAGAAATAAATATCAAAGAAAAAAGGGTTAATCGTGAGCCTAATTCAACAGAAGACTAAATTACTTATTATTTAACCAAACTATACAGCTCTAGAGAACCAAACTAAACCAACTTGGAAGACTGAACATAAAAAAAAAAAAAAAAGAGCTAAAAAATAAAGGCATAAATCTGCATAATCAGAAGTTGGTTTCCATCCTACTCAAGTCCCTCCCTTTCCATCTAAGATGTCTCAACTAGGATTCTGTAGGATCAAAGTAAACACCCCTTCCCCACCGACCTACGCCCACACTCTGGAAAAGCGGGTGCCATTCCCCCTCTGCTGGGGCAGCCAGCTGCTCTTCCCTCTTTCTCCCAAACTTCCAAGGTTTCAATCGGCTTCGGCAGGTTTTAGTGCCAGTCCTGATTTCAATATTTCCCCTAAAAATAAAGAAGCAAAATGCTTTCTCCTCCAAACAGCTGAAACGTTCCGTTCCCACCTCTCGGGCAGTAATAATTCACTTCATTGGTGTTCTACTCAAAAAGGAAAAAAAAAAATGCTCTGAAAACTCATTTTGCACTCGAAACATTATTTCCCTGTTTCCTGCAAGTGTTTTGCTAATGCACATCCACCCTTTCCTTCCCCCCCAAATCCTCCAGAAGCCACTCATCCCAAAGAGCCCCTCCGTATTTCCCAGTATGCTTCCTTGGAAATGTGTCCGCGCTGCCTCGGCAAAGAATTCCCAGCTCCAGCAGCCGGTGGTGTCCAACCCCCCTAAGGCCGGGCTGGGTTTGGACACCAGGCAGACTCGCTCTGCTCAACGCAATTAAGAGCTTGGGGTTAATTTGTGTTTAATTATCACGGATAAGCGTTCACCCCTCGGCATCTGCCGCCTCCCCCCGTGATTCCGCCTGCTGTCTACGCATTCCCAGTTTCTGAGAGAAATCCAATGGGTCGGATTTGCAAGCCTTCTTCTGCACATACATCTCGTCTAAGTCCAATGCCAAACTTACTCGGTTGCCATCATTTCAAAGTGCAATATCATAACATATTAAAAAAGGAACAAATATTAAGAAATTGTACCTATTTTTTGTTTGGGTTTTTTTTTCTTTTTTTTTTTTTGTTTTTTTTTTTTTTTAAAGTTTTACCTAGAAAACCGTGGAATATTTTGGCTTTTTTTTTTTTTTCTTATAAATAATGAAGACACTGACATTTTGTTGGTGTGTGTGTGTGGGGGGGGTGTGCTTGTGAAGCTAAAGATCATCTCCACGAGACAGCCAGCGATGATGAACTGCGATACGTTATTACGGAAAGGGGAAGGTTCAAGCCAATATTCACACTGCAGTCAATGAAGAGGACAGGGAGGGAAAGCAGTGATGTTCTGGAGAAAGGTGGAAGCCACATGGTATTAGCAGGAACAGCCTCCTTCACTGACAGGCTGCTCTTGAGGCTTTTCCAGTTTTATGTCAATCACTGGAGGGAGGAGGTTAAGGCAAACAGATCTCCGACTCCGTTTCCCTACTGAGAGCAGAATTTTCACCTGCAGTTTCAGTGCTTCCCACTGAAATACTCGGAAAGACCAGCTCCAAACTGAAGTTAAGATCAAGGTTTCTCACCTGACCCTCTTGCCCTGGCACTGGGGGGGTTAAATACGCAGCAGAAACAATGTGGGACCCCAAATGTCTGTCTCCAACCAGTCTGCTCTTCCCAGTGATCCCCCTGATCTCTTGCCGTAGGAATTAAAGATGCAGGATACACTGAAGGGTCTAACCATTGTTTCTGCAGAATCACAGAATCACTCAGGTTTGAAGAGCCCTCTGAGATGGAGTCCACCCACTCCCCCAGCACTGCCAAGGCCACCACTAATTCACGTCCCCGAGTGCCACATCCACACGGCTTTTAAACCCCCCCAGGAATGGGGACTCTACCACTTCCTGGGCACCACTGCAAACTGCTAACCCCCAGAGCTCCAGCCATGCCATCCCGACCTCTCCATCAATCCTTGCCTTATTTAAACCTCTCTGCTCCCACCAGCAGCCAACAAAGCCCTGCCACGAGGCTGAACTCCCCCTTCCAATGACAGCTAATATCCCACAAGGTCACTGCAGAGCTGGCTGCTCAGAACCTGCCTGTGATAAGCTACTCCCCCTGCAGCACTCGAATTCCCAGTGGATGCCCTCCAGTTACAACCTCACGGAGCCGTTCCCAGGAGGAGCTTTGAATACTAATCCCCAGCTCAGAGCAGTCCAGCACAAGTCTCCAGCGTTCCCCTTATCAGAGAACACAGAGGCAAAGAGATCACACAGCTGGTACTTGCAACTTATTTCTTTAGGGGGTTGAAGTTGCTTTTTGAAGAGGTTTGGAGAAAATAAACACCGAAAGGGAAAGCAAAGACCAACAATTAATCTCAAATGTTTGGTCCATCTAAAGCTTGAAGTGTATTTATGTTGGAGATGCTTGACATGAGCTTTGTCAGCTTCATCTCTGAGCACGAGCGGTTCAAGATCCTTGAACTCTCCATGTTCTGCAGAAGAGCCCCCGTTAATCCCAAGGCAGCTGCCTGGGAGACAATCCTATTCCATCCCTGCTATCTGCAGGCTGCAGGAAGCCCAATTCCAAGTGCCCTTATTGCACTCCCATTTGGAGACTGGTGATCAAAATGCCTGACACAGCCCCTGCCTGTGCACTCTCCCCCCCTCATTAATAAAGATTGTTGCTCATTAACCTTTCGGGGAACTGCATAACGAAATATTTCTGATCAGTCAAGTCCCTGTGGCACAAAGCTTGTGCCTCAACAGCTGCAATCCCCAGCTTCCCAAATCCTTCTTTTCCCTATGCATAAGATGCTCTGATGGAATTTCAGTTCCTGCGACTTCCTTTCTCCAAGGCACCGTTTCTCCTCTATTTACCAGCTACACGATCTCTGCTGCAAATAAAACCAGCAGCCCTGGAAAAGCTCCTATTCCAAACACACCCACCTGGCCAGGTCAGTGATTCCAGTGCAGCCATACTGCTTGTCATCCTTTTTCCATCCCTCATGCCACCTCCTTTCCCTTGGCTGAGACTGGTCCCATGAGTTGAGCCTTCTTCCTCCCACCACAGAGATGCTGCCTGGGGTCCAGGCTGTGACAGGCTGCCCTGGGAGGTTTTGGGATCTCCATCCTTGGAGATTTCCCAAGTTTTCCCTGAACGTGACCTGGAGGAACTGGCCTAATTTGGGGGTCAGCCTTGCTTTGAGCAGGAGGTCAGAAAAGGGACCTCCAGAGGTAGGATTTGGGTTCTGTCAGTCAGGCCTGCAAGAGCCACGGGGTTGGTTTTCTCCAGACCCTTCTGCAGCTGTTTTCTCCCACCTCCCTCCCCACATCCCACACGTTCAAACAGCACGCAAAGAACCCTTTTGGATCATCTCTTCCCCTGCTGCCTCCACCCTCAACAGCCCTGCTCCCAGCCTTCCAACCCACCAATCCTTCTTCCTCAGCACTTCAAGCTCGAAGGTTACTTGCCCCTATTCCCCCTCTCTTTGGGGTGTCCACGAGCTGAGCGAGGGCTGCAGCGGATTTTCCTCGTCCAGGGTAATGCCTGGCACAACCACAGAAAGGATACTGTCTTCTCTACTTTTGTCTTGTGTGCTTTCCATCCCAGGCAAGGCAGCTGCCACGCGTCGGAAAAGCTGCAAAAACCACACAGGCAACAGATGAAAACAATGGCTCCCCCCCAGCTGAGACAGTTCAAACAATGATTCAACACATCCTCCAGCACTATTTACACTGCTCAGCCCCAAATCCTGACTCCAAACATAACCTTTATTCCTAGGAAAGGGCAAACCACAGCTCTTGTTATTGGAGATCAAAGGGCTGCGAGCAGCAAACCTCCTGCACCTTCTCTGCAAACAGGCTGGGCGGGATCCAGCATTTCCAACTCACGCCTGCCATGGATGTCCATGGACCCCAACAACTTCCCCATGTCAGTGGGAATTCCATTTTCACACTTCCACAGGGGATTACACCCTGATAAAGGCAAACACCATCCAGGAGTCTGTCACCGGTATCAGCCGAGCTGGCACACACAGAAGAGTGTCAGCAAACAGGATGTATGGGATGGATTTCTGCAGGCCTCACCTATCTGTGGCTCGGGCTCTTATGAACCAGACAAAGGAATTTGCCCAACCCTAATCCTCAGCTTTTGGTGCCCACTCCATGATATCCTGTGTCCTCATTCAGGGCGTCAAGCACAGTACAAGCACAGCCAAAGCATTTACTCTGCCTCGGGCTTGGAAACCATCTCTGGTTTCCCAGCAAGGTTTGAGCTCCAAAATGTCTACACTTGAAAGACACAAGAGGGAATGGGCCTGATTCCCTCTCCTGCATTTCCTACCTTTTCCCCCTGAGCCTCAGGCTTTTAATTCCCACCACACGGCTTTTCCTTGGCCCTCTGGGTGAGGACCCTACAGATCTGCCCACCATTAATGCAGGAGAATTCACCTGAATTCCCTGAGCCGCCTGTCCCCTCCTGCACGGGATGCTCTCCATCCATCCCCGCATTCCCACTGCATCCCCGGGAGCAGGGCGGGAGCCCCGGCTCGCCCGGTGCGGCTCTGACGTCAGCCCTGGTGTGCTCCATTACTGCACATTCTCCTGCCTCTCCTCAAATGACACAAAGCTAAACCACTTATTCCCAGTGACCCACTTTCCACGGAAAACCGAGCCAAGCCACTGCCAGCCTGTTTACATCAGGAATGTGGGTCCCCGACCAGCCCTGCCCGAGGGCTTTCTCCAGTTTGGCTCCCAGTGCCCAAAGGATGCTGGGCAGACAATTCAGACACTTTCTTGGCCCCCTCCAGGCTCACCATGAGCAAGCCCTCAGGTCTGTCTGGGACCTTTCCTGGCAGGAATGTGGCACATGGTGGAATCTGGTCCAAGATAAGGACAGCGGTCTGAGACATCGGTCCTTCATGTAACTCCCTAATTTCAGCCAATAATTTCAAAGTGAAAATGTTTAGTACACCCCTCTGTGTTTCCATGAACCTCTGCCATTAACCTGGACCTTCCAGCCTCCCTGAAAACCTCAAGGAAATCCTCATGGGCCACCCAAGAAGTAACAAAGACCAGGTCAAAATTCCAGGTGCTAAACCGTACCTAGACCGACAGCAGGAATGCCCACCCAGGGGAAGTGTGGGGAGTCTCTAAAAAATCCTCAGCTGATGGAACCAACTGGAATTCCTGCATTTAAACCACACTGCTGACAGAAAGGCTGTTTAAAATACAGTAATCCTTTCTTTACATTAAGACCAGGAATAAAATGATGCTTTTAGCAGTATTTCTCCCCTAAATTATCCAACTAAAAATAGGAATTTGGCAACTAAGAAAATCAACTTTCTTTCTTATTAGCCTTCTGCTTATCAGCCACAGCATATGTGAATAAATCCAATTAGGGAAACTTCCTGATGGTTGGAAAGCAGCCTTCCCACAGGGCCCTCAGAGCTTCCTGGTGCTGTCAGCCCCAAGCCAGTGTGTGTCTATACACACATGTACATGTTGAAATGTTTGTGTGGGTATAAAAACACAAGTATTGATGAGCATCCAGGACTCTTTTTCCAAGGCAGGAGTTAAATGCAGCAGCTGAAAGACTAAAAGCCACACGAAGTCTCCTCCTTGTTCCAACTCTGCAATCTGTTTCCCGATTGAACTCTGGAAAAAAGCCTCATCTCTCACCATCAGTTTCCAGTCATTTGCCAAACTGTGCCTTTCCTGCTCCTCCAGCCAGTGAATCCCAAGAGCTCAGGTCACAAAGGACTGCAGGCATGAGCCAGTTTTCAGCCACACTCCAGCAGCAGTATGGAAAGGACAGGAGGATCAGCGTCCAGATGGAAAAGCTGGGCAAGAAAGCTGCTCCTCAATGCAAGGCAAACAAAAATCTTTCCCTAATTCTCATTCTCTGCAACTCTGAGGATAATTCTTGCCCATCAGATGGACAAGAATCAGAAGACAGGAGAAAGAGCCCAGCTCTGTGAGAACAGGGTCACCGAGGGGCTGTGCTCCCTCAGCTGCTGCCGTGAGAAAGTTCTCCTGCCAAGGACCACATTCATCCCCCGGCTCTTCCAGGGCCAGTGTGGAGTGTGCCAGGTACTGCTGGAAGGAGGAATTCAAAGGCTCTCCCTCCCTTCTCTTTCTACAAGACAGCAAAATGAACCCTGACATATTCTGGGCATGAAATCCAGGGACTAACAATAAGATTCCCTGAAATACAGACTGCCGAGACACAGGAGGAATCACAAAGTCTTTTAAAGCTTATTCAGGGCTGACAAAATGAATCAGAGACTACAATTCTCTGCATTAAATGAAGCAAGTTATCTACTCCTCTCCTCCAGCTTAAGGCTCCCCTGGCAATCAGTCTTTGCAGGATCCAAAAGCCAATCTTTTCCCCTCTACTGCATCAGTTTAACCCCACAATAACACTACCACCGCCTTTATTCCCTAATATCCACTCATCTTTCCTCCAACACCCCCTCCCCAAAGCCAGAAGGAGCAGCAGGCGTGAAGGGCCCTGGGGACTGCAAACAGCTCTCCAGTCACAGATCCAATAGTACACAACATCCTGGGAGCTCTCCCCTTTCCTGGCACAGGGAAGGGCAAGAAAAGCCTGGCAGCAGCACATTCCCCTTTGCCGGTAGAAGATCCTGGCACCGGAATCCCTGCTGTTGGAAGTACAGTGCATCTCACCTACTGGAGCCCCAGCACAAAGCCAGGCCCTCTGGATTTGTAGGACAGCTGCAGGGAGCACAGAGCCGAAGGCAGTGCCCTTCCCTCTTATCTGCGCTGCCTTCCAGCAGGAAGGATGAACCAGAAGCTAAAAGCAGCACACAAGGACAAAAGTCCTCTGGATTCCCACTGATGAGGAGGAGCTGGAAAAGTCACAGCCACTCCCTCCCCGAGCAGAACAAGAAATTCAGCTTTTCCCATAGCCTTAGTATGACAAGCACTGATCCTGAAACCCCATAGAGAGCATCCCTCGGAGAATCCTGGTGCCTGGGCCGACACCACCCAAGAAGCCAAACCTCACAGAGAAGGGGATGGAAATGAAAAGAAGCAAACAAGGGAGGGCTGAGGGCTCAACTTCATCCCAAGTCTCCTCTGCATTAACTTGTGCCATTCCCTACCCCAGAGTTTGTGCTGGGAAGAGAGGACAGCAGGGAAACTGCAGCTTTCTGTCTGTTTTCCTGGACTGCTCCCACAGGCTGGGAAGTGAGGCACTGACAACCTGGGAAGTTTCAATACTGACGGGCAGGAGTTTTGCACGGAAGTAAAAAAAATTCAAACCAAACCAGCTGATATTCCCTAATCTACACATTTCAGTCACGTGCAGTATCCAAGCTGTTAATTAATTCCTACATTTGAACCTACACCTTTAGTGGACAAACCAACAACTCCAAAATTCACCTTTACATTAATATTTAATATCTGGAAGAAGTGTCTTAATTTTGACATCAATGTGTTTAATTATATATAATCAAAATAACGGCCTTTGAGTCTAAAATAATCTGACACTTGAATAAAAAATCCTGTATGAAAATTAACTTGGACAGTGATTGTTCTGCAGGATCAGAATATATTGTGGATACAAGTTATCAGTTATGGGAAGGTCAAATTAGCATTCAGCTTATTAAGGATTTCACACAGGTGAAGTGTAGGAAGTGGAAGAGGATCCATTCTGCAGTTGTACTTTCCCATTTCACCGGGAGAGAATTTATTGCTAAGTTAGTAAAATAAATTCACACAATTCAATAGAGAAGCTGCCAGGAAACAGGAAACTATATAAGTAGTGGTATTAAAAGTCTTATCCTTTGAAAATCGCTTAAACAACTACTTATAAAACTAGTAAAAAATTAGAGTTACGAATATTCTAGAGTATGGAACAGCTTTCAAATCCTTGGACATCCCAGTCCATGCCTGCAACACTTGGATCAAAACTTAGAAGAAAAATCTCTTTTTAATTCTTTTTGAATAACCACTTGCGTCCTCAAATGCTCAGGGTTCCGAGTGGCCCTGAAAGCCACAACTCCCTCCCAGGCTTGGCTACAGAGCTCTGGAAATGTGGGAGTGCACAGAAACTCCCTCAAGGAAAGAGGGAGTGTAGAGCTTCATCACCATCATCACCACTCCTCTCAGTGCTCTCAGTGCACACCCCCAGGTCTAAGCACTCAGTAAGGATGGCAGCACAGAACCCAAACCTTAATTACAAGGCAGCCTCTGTTGTGGCAGGGTGATTGGGGGACCCTGGAAGCCAACAGGTCCATGATGGGTGAAGCACTGAACCAGCTCAGAGTTAACACTGCTGTAATTATCCCATTATATAGGGAATCATTCTGCTACTTACAGACCAAGTCAAGTGACATCTTAATAACAGACCCTTTAGTCCTGTCTGTAACATAAAATACTTTATAATCCTATTTTATTACTCCTGGTACCACTCTGCATAGAAACTATTTGAGTAACTACATATATAAAATATACATGGAAAGTCATCCATACACACAGAATACCTGGAGGGTTTGGGTGGGAAGGAACCTTAAAGCTCATGCCATTCCAGCCCCTGCCATGGGGGCTATCCTTCCACTATCCCAGGTGGCTCCAAGCCCTGTCCAAGCTGGCCTGGGACCCTTCCAGGGATGGGGCAGCCAGAGCTGCTCTGGGCAACCTGTGCCAGGACCTCTCCACCCTCACAGGGAACAATTCCTTCCCAATATCCCATCTAACCCTGCCCTCTGGCTGTGGGAAGCCATTCCACCTTGTCCTGTCCCAAGTCCCTCTCCAGCTCTCCTGGAGCCCCTTTAGGCTCTGGAAGGGGCTCTGAGGTCTCCCTGGAGCCTTCTCTTCTCCAGGTGAGCACCCCCAGCTCTCCCAGCCTGGCTCCAGAGCAGAGGGGCTCCAGCCCTGAGAGCATCTCCATGGCCTCCTCTGGGCTCTCTCCAGCAGCTCCACATTCTTTTTTTACTGGGGGACAGGGAGCTGAACACAGCATTCCATACATGTGCTTGCTCTGTGGAGACACCCAAGAGTTTATGTCTTCTCCAGGTCTGAATTTAAAAAGAGCCACAGCTCATCTCATGACATAAACCCTCCTTTTTCTGCAGTCCCTTCAGCTCAAA
Source organism: Ptilonorhynchus violaceus (assembly GCA_013397565.1). Lineage (NCBI taxonomy): Eukaryota > Metazoa > Chordata > Aves > Passeriformes > Ptilonorhynchidae > Ptilonorhynchus > Ptilonorhynchus violaceus. The sequence continues at coordinate 1,089,643 of VZRJ01004330.1, forward strand.
AGACCTTTCACTGCCTTCCCCAATTCAAAAACAACCCCTCATCTATCAGAAATAAAGAGCTTTGGTTGTCCAGGAACATTTGCTTGCACTTCCAGTGCCTTCCAACAGAGTGGGAACAGCAGTTCCACTGTCTCCCTGTGCACTGAAGCGTTTTAAGCCATCACACTCCTCCTTCACCGGTTTGACCACGTTCATTCACTGAAACAGGAACACAAACAGTCCTCAGACCTGTGTTTCCCCAACTTTTTGTCCCACTCTCAGTCTAAACACCCAGTCTGGATTACCAAACACCCAGGAAGGTGTGATCCTGTACTCACAAAGCTTCTTCCACAACTCCTCTTTTTTTAAGGGGAAAATGTCCCAAGTCATTTGATGCAAGGTCAGGGATCCTTCTGAACCTCAGCCAACAATTCAGCTCTGAGGTTCTGCCTGCTGTGTGTGGACTGCACTTCCCTCTGGGACCCTTTGCCAAGGCTCCCCAACATCCAGGGAAGTGCTCCTCGCACAAGGATGTGTTAACAGCAGCCACTCACCTGTTTTACATTGTATCCTGCTTTTGCACTAGTTTCAATGAACATTACATTCAACTCTTTGGCTTTCCTTTCTCCTTCCTCGATGGACACTTGTCTGGGGAAGAGAACACAGAGTCAGGGGGAAAAACAAACACCTTAAAAATTAAGATTTCTTGCAGTTCTGAAAGCATTTAATGGGTGTTTTCCCTGCACAGCTGCAGAGGTATCACCACTTCAGGTACCAGACCCACTTCCACGGCACACCTGGCTCCCAAGGCAGAACTCAGCATTCCAGTGGCACAGCCAAGTGAGCCTCCCCCAAATCCCTGTCCAGAAAGCTGTGCTTGTATGTCTGAACAATCAGCAATCACCACACTTTAATGTCCTAAAATAATCATCAACAACAAACTGTTTTAACAACGGCCCGAGTGTTACCATCTCCTATGGCAGGAATTTTGTCCCGTTTTTCCCTGGATAGGTGTCGCACCCATTAAGCAGAACACGATTAAGAACAAGTATTTGTAACCAGTCTGTTCATTCACTGATGCAGGCTGTAGTTAACAATCCCTTCTCTCCTGACATCTGAACAAGTTGGTGATGGTTTTTCAACTCATCCACAGTATTGCAATGGACATTTGGCTTAGCCAAAAGAGAGAGGGGTTAAAATTGAGATTTCTCTTGTCCAGCCATCTCCAGAAAACAAATACATTTAAAATACCCCTTAAAAGAGGAGCAGACAGCAGCAGAGTAAGAAAAGCACGTGAAAGCTGAATGATTCCTCCATACCTCTTATCTGCTAGATCTGTTTTATTGCCCACCAGCATGATGATGACATCGCTGCCCCGTTCCGTTCTGACGTCATCGATCCACTTTGTGGTTTGCTGGAAGGAGTTTACATCTGGCAGAGAACAGAGGATTATCACTGCAGGTGCCCCTCACAGCTCACCAGGAAATACAGCTGTACTCGGAAAGAAAAGCTCCATATTCTGTGGAGTCGGCGGAAGAGGGTGATGAAGAATCAGCGAGTGAAACCCTAAATGTCCCCCACTAAAGGCCACGGAAACTCTGGCATTCATTTCAGCTGGGCAAGTGCTTCATGACAGGTGGGTTCAAAGCCAGGGAGGGAACTGAGTCCATCTAGAATTTGGATTGGACAGCACCTAAAATGAAAAGTCTTATCACTGTGTTTCAGTTCCTTGGTTTTAGTTCAACTTAAGTACATTTTCTATAGAGAACAGGGATTAATTTTTGCACTCTACACTGCTCAAGGCTTGGGTACCTACAGAGCTTCCTATAGTGCCATTACTTCCCAAAAATCCTCAATCCCAGCTTTGCATTTTGTACACTTTAATCACTTTTTATTTTCTCCAGGGAATCCCAGGGTTATACAACACACCAGCAACCCCTGTGGCACTGAACACTCGCCTTCAAAACAACTTCCAAATCTTTGCATAGAACCAGAAGTAGAAATTTAACTTTTTCACAGGCACTTTTCCTTAATGCTACATCCTTAAAAGCTGCAAGGTAAGAATTCCAGGCTGTATGGTGCTTGAAAGTTGCATCCCATAGGGAGAAAGGAGTTGGAGGGAAGCTGCCACAGAGCTCGGCGTTTGCCAGTTAGTGACACAAAGAGCATCTGAGCAGCCAAAGCAGTTCCAGTACTTAAAAGGGGGGGGGCTCTGCAGCAGTTCTTGAAAAGTATTGATTTTTTTTTTTAATGGCTTTTACTGCAAAGTAATATATTGTGTGCTAGACAGCCAAGACTTGATCACTTGCCAGTGTCTTAATTCTCTTTACTGCTTGGCAATATTGAATTTGCTGGGTCGGTAAAAAATTCAGAGTTCACAGCTAACCTGTAATTTTAGCTCAAAGGAAAGTGCCATTTTTAACAATTAGAGCTTTTCTAGGTAAAGCCCCTATCTAGTATTTATAAATCAAAGGACAAGAACTTCTGCATTTATATAGAATTAGGCCATTGCTCTCAGTCAATTCTGGTTTAGAACTGAAATTGTCTGAAGGTTTACTTCCCCTAAAATACGATTTCTGCTCTTTGTCAATCCAGGAACTGGTAAGTTAAGGGGTGTCTGGACTGAGGGGAGGGACAGAAGGAGGAGGGTTGAAGAAGCACTAATATTTTAGTTGACAAAAATGTACATACCTTAGTAAGAAATGAAAGAGCAATTGTTAAAGGGGAAGGGCTTAGTGGCAAGTTTTACACATTGCAGCGTGTGAGAGTGGCTGATTCCAAGGCAAATGTGATGTTAATGTGTTCTCCCCGCCAGCCCGTGCCCAGAGGTTGTTTGGTGGGGGAGGAGAAATGAAGCGGAGCAAGCTACAAAAAGTCTCCAATTTCAGAACTCAGATACCCATGGACATGTAGACCAAAAGTCACAGGTGATGTGATGACCAAACAGCAGATGGAGGAGCGCAACGAGAGCAGGCAGGACCGAAGGACTGAAGAAAACGGGGCAGGGAAGGGTTAAAATGGTATTTGTGAGACACTTTATACATTACAACGGCAGCAACCAAGGGGCTCGTTTCAAACAAGAAAAGAAACCACGTTTGTTTCATGCCAGGATGAAGCCCAAGCAGATGACGTGAGAGGACATGCAAAGCTAAGCTAGAGGATGAAAAGGGCAGAGGATTAGAAATGCAGAATTCCCCCCACTCACTTGTGATATCATAAACAACAACTGCAACAGTGGAGTCACGAATGTAGCTAGGAATCAAGCTCCTGAACCGCTCTTGACCTGCTGTGTCCCATAATTGCAACCGTACCTAACAAAATCAGTCAAACAAGCAAGAAAAATAAGAAAAAAGGTCAAACCCAGTGCAAAATACCTACTTGTGATATCGTAAACTACTACAGCAGCGGCAGAGTCACGGATGTAACTGGGAATGAGGCTACGGAAACGTTCCTGACCCGCAGTATCCCACAGCTGCAACCTGATCTGTGGGTGGGAGAAAATCAAAAAAGCCAAACTGCCACTAAAAAGAAAAGAGTAAATAAATGGTTTACTTTTTTCCAAAAAAGCTAAAGAAAAATGATAAACTCATGCAGGAGGTGCCTGGGGAGTGGGAGCAGCAGGACACGGGCTCCTTACAGCCATCTCTCCCAAGGGATAACAGCAGCCAAACTGGGGGGGGTGCAGCTAGCTCAGCTTCCCAAAAAATGCTTCCCTGCCAAAAGGAGAGCAGTAGAATGGCTCAGCTTCCAAACTGAGAGGACCAACGAGAAAGCTATGGCTAAAGGGATGGAATCACCAGTCCTGGAAGCGTTCAGAAGCGTGTGGATGTGGCACTTGGGGATGTGGGTTAGTGGTGGCCTTGGCAGTGCTGGGGAATGGCTGGACTCGATCCTGGAGGGCTTTTCCAGCCTCAGTGGTTCTGGGATTCTGTGAAATGTTCACCTGCAGCTCTCCCTAGACAAGAGTTTCATGTTTTGCTCTCCTTTCTCAGGACTCACACAGGCAACCTCCAGCAGCACGAGGATGGTTGCTGGTGGAAAAGCTGGAAAAGCTGCTCTTGTCAGCTTTTCAAGGATAAAATACTCGCTAGAACTCTAAACTGCAAAGTAACATGCACAGAGAGGCTGAATGTCTCTTACCAGCAAGGTTCTGGAAGAAAAGGCAAGACATACTAAAAGCAACATGTATGGCAAGGTGTGCAAGAGCCAGTTTGGCCATGGAAACCACATCTCATTCCTCAAGCACTTTCCATGCAATCCCCTTTACTGGGGGTTTTTCCAATCCCATAAGTTCTGCAGCACTGCAGTTTTGGTTCTGCAAATAGCTCCACAGCTGAATTTCTTAATTAAGAATCTGAGCTCATTTTAAACCACAGGTTTGCTTGCACAGAGGAGTGATTTCATTTGAGGAGCTAGAACTGCATCAAGCTGAGAAACAAGTCTCATTTGTGAGCTCATCAGAGGCCACCTTCTTTATAAACAAGGAATATTAAGATGGAGCCAGCTATTAACTGGTCACATCTGGCAATTTGTATTTTACCTTTCTTGTGGCATCAACAGCTGGAAGGGTTAAGCATGGACCCCCTTCTCCAAATTGACACCTCAAAAAATTCTGTATCATTTCTTTCTTCACAGAGGATGACACTAAAGCACCTTGTGCCACCCCCAAACTGCACGTGAGAGCCCTCCACACACGAAGCAAATGGAGATTTCCCACTCCCCACCGCTGTGTCTCCACAGCACTTGTCAGTCTGGAAGCAGCTCGGAGAGGAAGGCTCAGCCTGTGCTTCCAAGTGATCTCAGGAGTGTGGGCTGCACAAAGCCAGATGCTGGTCCTCATTCCTACTGTACATGGAGAAGTGCAACAAAATCTTACTCACTGTTCGATCCTCCAAGTACATGGTTTTCGATAAGAAGTCAATGCCAATTGTTGCCTGTAAAGAGATAAGAAAACCAACAGCTCTTAAATAAAATGTCTGAACACCTGCAGGGATTTTCAGGGGAGCACCAGCACCTGCAACAAAAACAGGCTGGGTTTCTGACTTTTAAGATATAGCTTGATTCAATAAGCCATTTGTTTAATATACCCACAACCAGAACAAGTTCTCAAAACACAAAAGGTTTTAAGCTTAACTTCAGTTCATGCATATTGACAGTTTAATCCACACATTTATTTGGGCAGTAGCAGGGATTTTTATGTATATGGCATAAACTGGTGTCCCCCAGCTCCACCAGGATATGTGAGCACACTGTCTTCTTCCCAACTGCCAAACACCTTCATGGATCTTCACTTTTCCAGGCAGATTAAGGCAGACACCTACATGACCCCTAACAACTAAAGACTGGTTCATCCTAAAGCAGCACCCAGCCTCCCAGACACCAGTGGGAGCTTCCTGCAGAATATACACCTCCAGCTGCCTGGTTTCATTCCAGGTGTTTGGGTGTCTGACACAGTACAGCAAGTTCTTATCAATAAGACAGAGGGACACAGCTGAATTCCTCTCATCCAGCAGCCAGCAAAAGGAATCCAATGCACAGCACGGATTTTACTAAATGGCAGCTTTCTATTTTTAACAGCTGAACATAAAAACCCGTGTTCAAATGATGGGTTTCAGAAAAATATGCATTCAGAATTTGCCAGAAACATCCAGAATGAGCAAATTGTCCATGAACTCACCTCCAGCTCCAGTTCCCCATGATCAGGGTGTGATGGGGCATTAAATACTGGGCTCTGAGGGCTCTCTAGAGAATGCTGGGCATCCAAAAATGTCTATTTTGGGTTGACAGCAACACGCAGGATGATTCTGGCCAAATTCCTGGAGCTTTTGTGAGTGATTCCTTCTTCCAGCTACAGCACAATAGGATGTATGGCCCCACCTCGATCACGACTCCAGGAAAATTGAGGATTTTGGATGAATGGCACTGCCCCATGTTCATCAACACCCAAACTAGGCAGCTTTAATTTAGGTATCAGTGCTGCCAATCTTGGAAGCCCTTAAGATTTCCCACTGTTTTAAGTGCCACTCACTCATTTTGCAATCATTTCATATATTACATCAGACCAGCTTTCCATGGAGACAACCCCGTTATCCTAAAGCACAGAGGGGCAAAGCTCCTCAAGGAAGAACTAGGACACAAACTCCGTAAGGAAAAGGAGCAGACCTGAAAGAAGAATACTGTGGGAAAAAAACCCCCAACTTAAATAAAAGAATGGCCTTCACATGCCCATGTAATTACAGTGGGAAGAAGCTGCAAGGATGTTTGCTCCCTCGGGAGCAGTGACGTGTGCTCCAGCCCTCCCACACTCTGGAAACCTGGCTCTTCCCAGAGTTCAGTGACAACTTCCCATCCCGTTTTTCCTAGCAGCAGCAAGGAGGAATTACTGAAGAGGCAGGAGGGAAATCACTCAGTTAACTGAGATCCTTGGCTAGACACTAAGGAACAGGAGAATCACAACGTTTTCCTCCTTTTTTTTCTATTACCTCCTCCTCTCACCCCTAAAAAAACCTTCCCAGGCACCAGGGAACAGATTTTTCTCAGTTTGGTGTATTCAGACCATCACCAACTGTAACCAAGTCATGAAACATGTTCTGCTTGGAGGAGACACTTCATGAAACTGAAGTGCTTTTATATCTTGCACATTTTGAGCTCAGCCTGAATTCTGGGAGCGGGCAACAGTGACTGTTCTCCTGGAGTGGACAATGCTCATTTGATTTTCTTCTAAACTTTCCAAATTTTCCTTTTCTTTTTCGTATTTTCTATGATTTTAAAAGAGGTGGGTGCCTGATACGTGATCCCCACACAGGGATTAAATCTGTGATGGTCTGGTAGAAAATAATGGGAAAAAAAAACCCTGGGAGACTTAACAACTGCTATTCCCTGGCTGTGCCTTGGGTATTCCTTCAGAACCACAGCTCATCCTGCTGCGAGCAGCAACTCCTGGAGCAGAATCTAACCTGGAAGTACCACTCTGGCAGATGATTTAAGATTTTACCATCAGGAATGTCATGGTCAGTGCCCCAATTCTTATGGAATGACTTTTCCTGCAATGGAATGAATGGCAGCAGAGGAATCTTACACAGGACAATAACGTGGATTAATTTACCTGGTAGGTGTTGTCAAAGCTGTCATACATGAACCTGGTGATCAAGGAAGTCTTCCCCACTAAAACAAGGAAAAAAAAAACATGGATTCAAGGAACAATTTCAGAGCAAGTTTTAAGCAAGAGATTTAAAAATGGTTTATTGTGTCCAACAGATCCAGAGTGTGCGCTTAAATTTCCTGCAAGGAAAAGAGCAGTTACTTGACTTTACAATTGTAAAGTCACTTTTTTTTCCATATCATTTCCAAGCATCAGTTTTACTCTTAAATACTTGTGATTTCAGATGAAATTTTAAATGATTTCATTGCTCCAGTTTCTACTGAGTCCTTCACAAATTTTAGTTGAACTAAACGAATGAATTTACAATCCCTATATCGAATTATTAGCAGCAAAAAGTTCTTCTCCCAATAAAACATGGGAATTATTCCCTTTAAAAATTCACCATCTCACAAGAGTTATTTTCTACTCCCCTAAGACACAGCTGAGCTGGGCCAAAGCCTAACTCATCTTTTATGAACTTTTTCCTTCTCCTACACCTTCACCTGGGAGGGATCAGCAAGATACACAAGAACTGGAACATCTCCACCTGCCTCATTTTGATGTGTATAAATCCTCCTAATTGCAGGCCAAATATTTAGGAAGCAACTGGAGTTACTCAAGGATACATCCCCTCCCAGTGTTTCTTCCAACCCCCTTGCAGCTGGAATTTGCCATCTCCCAGTGGCAGAGGAGAGGAGCTGTGTGACTTGTGCTGGACACCAAACACTGCAGGTGCAGATAAAAGCAATATTCCAAGGATTTCAGTTCCCTGGGAGAACTGAAAGGGAGATTTAAAGGCAAGATTAAGGTCTCTCCAACCTAAACCATTCTATGATTTCTGGGGTGGGTTGGGGGGGTTTTGTTTGTTTGTTTTACATCTTAACACGAAAGTGTCACCAAAATCTCCAGTATCCCAATTAAGCAGCATTTTAATCTTTGGTTAACTCAGCACAGGGACTACACTAACAGAATCCAGCAGACAGCCTTAGAGAGAAGAGATTTTCCCAAGTCAAAACTTGAATTCCCACGTGAGTTTCTAACATATTCCACTCCGGAGGCGCAATCAGGTTTCCCACGAAGTTAAAAAGCTGCCTTCACGAAGGTAGAGCAAATATTCCCTTTGCTGAGTAGGATTTTGGAAGCAATGCATCCCAGACGGGCAGGATTCCTGAATCCCTTATTCATTTGTCTCATGGATGTGCTGAACAGCTCGAGCTGGTGCAGGACAAACAGCCACGAGGTGCTGTGAGGGGAGGAGGGATTCATTCCAGACCCAGTGACAATCCTTAGGAGACACAGCCAAGCACATCCAATCCCTTCCCGCTGCAGCGCAGGCTGAATCCCGGGAATTGATTTGCAGTACCACAAACAAGCTGGTTTTCCTCGCGTGGCCACTGATGCAAACAGACACGTTTAATTCTTCAGAGGTCCAATCTAACCCAGGAAATTATTGGCTTTGCTAAGTCACGACCCCTGAAGGACACTGAAGTCTTCCAGCAAATTTTTCCCTTCCAACTGACATGTCTTGGATGGGGTTTGTCCACAAACTGTAAAATCTGAAAATATTCTGTTTATTCCCGCAGCCTCCCTACCCTACCTTCACTCACTGCACAAAAAGGGGGGGAAAATAAGGTGCTGCTTGGCTTGTTTATATTTAAATATCTGCTTCAACCAACATTTGGAGAGAGAGTCTCAATGCACTTAGTTCCAAGACATTTCTTCTCCGAGCACACTGAGGTTTATGTTGACAGGCACCAGATCAAGTTGGTATTAACACCAACTGCTCAGAGTTTTAATTCCATGAATACTGAGGCACTGCCATTCCTCCTCTTCAAAAACCCACCCCGACTCCTTTTAGAAACGCTGGCAGGAATTAAAGCCTCCAATTCCCGCTGTATCTCTAATTTCTGTTCCGCCTTGCCGGCCGTATGTTTACAGAATTCCCAGAAGGCATTAATTTGGGAGTGATTGCAAGCAAGGCAGAGGACAGAATCAGAATTCAAATTCATCTTGGAAAATGCCAAAGTGACCTCAGGAAGCAAATGAAGCTCAGCAGGGAGAAGCAGAACAAGGTAATACATGGAGATAAGAACAACCGGCCGCTTAAAATCCAGATGGGAAACAACTGGATAAGTAATCCGGGGGCCACAGCCCAAGGAAGCAGATAAGACACTCAAGGCTTCAGCTTTGTTTCATTAAGCAGTTGGTTTGGTTTGTTTTTTTTTTTTAAATCTAGTGAGTTAATTTAATCTCTTGGAAAAATTTCCACACACAAGTATGCCAGGGCAGCATTAGTCAGCAATGCAATATCCTTTAGGCCAAAATATTCCTGGTATGCTGCTGGAACAATTCCAAGAAAGAAGTTAGCATTATCCTTGGAGGGATGGAGGTGGGGGAGGAAATGCTGAGAATAGGGTTGGCTTTGGCTGGAGCAGGGTTCTGCTGGACACACTGACAGCTGTCCTACAGAAATTGAGGGAAAACCTCAAACAATTCAGAAGCCAGGAAGGAACTTTTTGGCAGAAAACTCAGGCAGTTTGGTTGGTTCACACCAACCAACTGAAAGGTGAGGGACAGAAGTGACAGAGCGCTCAGGAAAAGTGCTCCCCGGCCGCTTCTCCCTCTGCAGGTGAAGATCTCACAGGTAAAGGCTGAGTCCAACCACAGCCCGAGCAGGAAGGGCACAGAACGGGGGAACAGAGGTCATTAAACTCTGAAATAACCTCTTCAGCTGGGCAGTGGGCTCTCCTCCCTGCCTCGGCAGGCAGAGCTGTCAGATGTCATTCCACTCCGGGAATTTACATCCAAGGCATCCGAGAACCTTTTGAAGAGGAGGGAAGCCAAGAAATTAAGTGATTAACCAAAGAAACCTTTTGTTTCAACACCGCACCTGAACGTCAGTTCTGGACATTTTGTGTCATTAAGAGGCTGAACAACGGCTTCACCAGATGAGCTCCTGGCTCCTTCCAACTTTCTTTCCTACAAAAACTCCACATCAAACAGCTCCTAATCACACAGTTGTGCCTCAGACACCATTGCTTAAGTGCTGGGAGTATAAAATCCCAGAATGGTTTGCATTGGAAGGGAACTTGAAGACCATCTCATTCCCACCCCTTGCCATGGGCAGGGACACCTTCCACTATCCCAGGCTGCTCCAAGCCCCGTCCAACCTGGCCTTGGACACTTCCAGGGATGGGGCAGCCACAGCTTCTCCAGACAACCTATGCCAGGGCCTCACCTCCCTCACAGGGAAGAATTCCTTCCCAATATCCCATCTATCCCTGCCCTTTGGCAGTGGGAAGCCATTCTCCCTTCTCCTGTCTCTCCACCACTTGTCCCAAGTCCCTCTCCAGCTCTCCTGGAGGCCCTTTAGGCACTGGAAGGGGCTCTCAGATCTCCCTGGAGCCTTCTCCAGGCTGAACACCCCCAGCTCTTCCAGCCTGGCTCCAGAGCAGAGGGGCTCCAGCCATCGGAGCATCTTCTATCATCTAAGTATCAATGCACGCTTCCAAATGAGTCCTGCTCCAATAGGAATTTTTAGGCTTGGATTTGGTGTGCTCCGATGGTTTTCTTTGGCTAAATCAGCTCTGGAAGAATCTGGACATGGTGGCTCCCATAAAGAACCGGCTGCTCACCCCATCCACGTGAATTCGGGTAGGCTCCGGCGTTTTCCTACGTTCTGGGGCAGGAAGAAGTCGGCTGTTCTGATACACAAAATCAGGAAACTCCTACAAGCAAAGGTTTGATCACTGGTGATGCCCAAATATTAACACCCTCCTAAACCAGTGACTGACTCCTGGCAGCAAAGTGACCAAACATTGTGGAGTTAAAAGCCGGGAAGCTGTGAAGTTCCTCTCATTGGAATTGCCATTAACCAGGAGGGGCTGAATTCCAAGCCTTCAGCTCATCGAGTCAACCCGATCAATCCCCTTTGTTCGGAAGCCTTGAGCCACTGCCCGGCAGGGATTTCACGGAGAGAATTCAGCTGCAAGATGGAATCAATACGCTGATCTCGTGCTTCCAGCGCCTTTGATCCGGCAGCAGCCGCTGGAGAGATTCCAAGGTCGTTCCAGCTGATTCTCGCAGGCTGCCTTTTTCCTGCTCCTGGGGAGAGCGGTGTGTCCGAGGCCAGCCCCCAGGAACGACACTGATTAACGGTGGGCTCCCACGGCTCCTCCCGCGCCGCGCCGGCCGCTCCAACGAGGCACTGGGGAGGAAGGAAGGGACCCATCGGATAACACGAATCATCCCCCGGCCAGCACAGGATTAGAAGGTCATTCCTTGGCAGAGTCTGCAAAGGGCTCAGGAAACAGCCAGGAGCGACCTACCCAGGAAAAGTAATTGGGATTGTGCCACTTGGACTGTGGGATACACCGGGAGCAGGCCTGACGTCCCCTTCTCATTTTCTTAGACCTGAGATTCACATCTTGTCCAAGGATTCTTCTGCAAAGTCATATTTAAACCACTGATTTCATCCCAGTGGTTGTTTAGGACTTTCAAAGCATCAGCAATCAGGAAGAAAAAAACCAAATCAAGAAATATCTGCAAAGCAGTATAATCTTGAAAGCCATCTACACATCCAGCCTTTTTAACTGGAAAACTGCACTTGGCCTCTCCCAGCTCTCAGAGGCAGCCTTGGCCAAGAGATCCAACCTGCTGAAAGCCAGAGGGAAAGGGAGGAAGGTGAGGAAAGCCTTCTCCTCACATAAGCAGATAAATCTCAGTGTAATCCCAGAATTTCCCTTGCCCTTCGCATGACTCCTCTCGGATCTGATGGAAGGATAAACCCCAGTGCCACCACAATTTTCTTTCATGGATAAGCTCACCTCAAAATCTTCACTGGAATTATTTTGCTGGAAAAAAAACCAACCCAAGGCAGTGAGAAGAAAAGCATTGCTAAGAACAATATACTGAATTATGGATGCATCCAAACCATTTTTAGATTTGTGTTTAAAAAGAAGCCCCAAAAGGAAGGTGCACAGGGTTGACTTAAAATGATCTGTATGAGCCAGTAAGAATATTTTTAGGTATGTCAGTCTCAGCACTGAAAACAGAAATGCTGTATTAAAGTGATTAAAGCAGCTCCTTTAAAAAATAATAAAAAAACCCCACATTCTCCTCTGCTCTTTGCTGTCAAACTGTGGAAATTTCACCTGGTTCCCTCAAAGCACGGAACAAAATTCATTCATTACCCGAAGGCACTGACAGAGCCAGCAGACTGCATTCATCCCAGGAATTCTCAGGCAGGTGAAGTTTATCCACAGTCACAGTGAGGAGCTCAGAGGATGGAATTCAGTCTAGTCCCAGACAGCAGAGGGAAAAAGCACAGTTGAGGAGGTCTCGTCTCCTTGCTCTAATTAAAGGATTTTTTTCCCCCTATTGATTCCACTCCTGCTCTATTGTCAAACCTATTTTATTCTGCCATTTCTTTCCTGATGGGAGATGAGATCACACCAAAGCACCACCTGAGCCAATTCTTTACATTCTTAAGTCCCCCATAAATTAAAAAAAAAAAAAAAAAAGAGAAAAAATAAAACCAGTAAAAAGCCTGCAAAATAAAACCTTCTTGAAATCCATCCACGGACCCCTAAGTATTACAAACAAAATGGTTCTAACAGCCTCTTTTAAGATAATTTATTCTCAGCCTAGGTTATAAATTATATTGTTGTCCCATTATACACACATGCTTCTTTAAGAAGGAATTTAAGATTTTGTTTAGGAAGTTAACATAGAACATCCAGAGAGTTACAAGGAAACAAGACCCAGAAAAACATGGAACAGCTTATTTTAAATAATTTCTGTAATTAAAGAGATGTTCCATCATTTCCTACCTTAAACATATTTCATTTCATACCTCCCAGAGAACAACTCCCCCTGATTTTAACCAGGTCTGGGTTTGATCCTCGCTCCCAGCAGAACAAACCACGGCCTGAAGTGGCACAGACCAAACCCGCGGGGATCAGGCGGCGGCAACGAAGGCACCGCCAGCGAATCCGTCAGCTTCGGAGGGAGCGGAGCACAGGGAGCACAACCTTCCTTCCACACTTCCAGCACTTTTATCCCTTCTATTTGAGCTGCAATTCCCTTGACAAAGGACATTTGCAGCTGCACTGCTCCCCACAGAACCACGGGCCAGCGAAGACCTGCACACAACGCGCTGATGCCAAACACGGATGTTTAGGTGTTGCTTTGGCAGTTCAGCACAGGTTTTGGTCCACAAGGATATTTCTAAAAAGCAAAAAAATCATAAAATCATTTTAGTTGGGAAAGACCTCCAAGATCATGGAGCCCAACTGTTCACAAGGACATCGCTACCCCATGGCCCCAAGTTTGGCATCCACACTTTAATCCCTCCAGGAATGAGGATCCAGCGGCTCTCACAGGGCTACAAACAACACCCACATGGGAAACCTCAGCCCAAAAATAAGTGAAAGCCCTCCAAGAACTTACACACAGATTCCACAGCCTGCAGAACCTGCCCCAAACCTGCTCCAGCGAAAAACAGCCACAGGGATGCTGCTGGCAGCAGTTTGTCCATGATTGTGGGGAAAGGACAGACAACAGAGCAACCACCTCAGAAAGGGGGTTTGGCAGTTCATCTGTGGAGCTTTGATGGCATCCTACCTTGAAAAGTAACTCTAGAAAGGCAGACACAATCAATAACAATGTCAAACAACTGCAGCTGAACATTTTAGGCCAATGAATCCCTGCCAATCCTTCCTTCCTTTTCAGGTCACCACCACAACAAAGCTTTTATTTTGCCTTTTAATTAAAAGCACTATTGAAATCTGTTTGATATAGCCCTGGATCAATGACTTTGGCTTCAGGGATTGCTGGCAGCCTGGAGCTCTCAATTTGAGAATCGCTGGCCTGTACCCACAGAGCAGAGAGAAAACACGTGCAGAAACCCCAAATTCAGGGTGGAATTAATGTCAGTGCCCAACCCTCTGGCTCAGGTTAAGATCATCAGTGAGCTCCTGCTCAGGGAGGAGCTCAGGGAAGCTGTTCAGCCTCTTAAAATTAATTAATTTTTTTAAAACACACACTTTAACACCTTTCCAGCTGATCAGTAATAGCATTGTCCCAGTGCTCCACACAAAATGGGGATGAATTTAACGAGATGCAGCATGTGATCAATGAACCAGAGGAATAACCACATTGGCCTCAGAAACACCTTCTTTCCTCTCCCCTCTATACAGAGCCCCAAGTATTTTAAAGTAATGAGAGATCCTGAACAAAAAGTTGATTACTTTCTCATTGTAAATTCAATTCCCTCAGTCCTTACAAAGATTCTATCCAAACTGGACTTTTCAAGGCAAGATGAGACAGTTTTATTAGAGCTTGTGAGAAGAAGGTGGAGAGACGAGTTTTACTCATTCAATTAAATAAGGAACAGCATGGCCAGAGTTTTGCTGCTGAAGAGATTTCCATTTTCCTTTAACCCTGTGACAGTCAGGTGCCTTGAACTTCGCTCAGCTCTTTGTGATGGGAGAAATTCTGAGCAAAAACCTTTTAAAGCCTTAACATCCCAGCAACTTCCCAAAGCAGAAAGTGTGACATCAGCCTTCAGCTCCCCGGCCAGCCCTCAGCACTGTTAAAAAAAGCTGCATTTAGCAAACTGGAACAGACCCTAAGCCAGGGATAGGAGCCTAAATGGATGGTGGGAAGTGTGCATGAATATTTATGAGTGTCTGGTGCAGAGCAGCAGGAAGGGAAGCATGGAGTGGAGTGAAGTGGCATGATGTAACAGGGAATAACAAGGAATGACACCTACCCGGCAGATGAACACACAGAAAGCTGTTCTGTGAATGGCTGGGATCATCTGCAGCTCGTTCCCACGTGCTGCAAGAACAGGGATACAAAGGAAGGAGCCGGGCTCCTTGCACAGGAGCACCATTTTAAACTGTAAGGATGCGAAAAGAGCTGCAGTGATCCTGCATTTCACATGCTCTTCCTTTCCGAGACAGAGGGTATAATCTGATTTTCCCAAGAGTTACACCAAAAAAGATCTCCTCTATTTGTTACAGCCCCAGGAAAACGGGAATTTGCAGCTCCTCGAGGCTCAGGAAATGCCTTCAAGCAGCACCAGAGCTGTTTGTCACTCAGGAGGCAAAGATGCAGCCCTTCTCCCTGGCCATCACCAAAGGCTCATTTCAATGGCTTCCAAAAGAAATTCATAACCCTCATTTCAAGCCAAAATGATGCAAGTTTCACACGCATTTGGGACTGTGTTTAAAGACTTGCCCTTGATATTGAGAAGCAACTAGGAAATAGAATTTTGTCACAACCCAAATGTCACCAGAGCAAAGGGGTTTTAGTTCCAGTCAATCTCTGGGCAACAATCCATGGAAACAAGAGTTTTCATGGCTGCCCCTTCCTGTCAAGCACTTCCATCATTTACAGAAAGGGACCAATTACTCCCTTATCTACAACAACCAGTAATCAAATGATTAACACTTCAGTAACTGCCTTATAAAAAGATGACTATGAAAATACGTGTTAGTCTGAAAAGCTCATTAATTCTCATTCATTCTTCTCTTTGGCTATCTCAGAGCACGTTCCCAGTGTTGTTTTCCACAGTAATTCACCCAAGGCAGATGGAAATGGAGGTTGATGCACTTTTCTGACCTAGAAAGTGTTTTTTCCCAGGGTGTTGCTGACAGCAGTGCCCAGCAAGGCCTGTAACTCCACTCTCCATCTTGTTTTTAAGTCAAATTCAATACAACACAGAAATCAAGGATTTATCTTCTCTCTTTCCAAGAGATGCTTTTCAAAACCTAACAGTTTCAAGCTGGTTCATGTCTTAAATTTGAAGCTCTCAGCCTTGCTTTAGATTAGATACACACTTGGGATTAAATCTAGCTGAACTAGGAATAGTTAAAGTTATTACAAGTCTGCTCTCTTTTTCCTTAAATTAGAAAATTTTCATTTTATTCCTAATCTCGCAGCAAACATTTTCCTGGTCTAATTCCTGCTGTGCACTACTGCAGTTTTCCCCAAATATTCAGCCAAAGAGTTATCACAGAATGGGTTGGGTTGGAAAGGACCCTTAAAGATCATCCTGTCCAAACTCCCTGCCATGGTTTTCATTCCAAAAATCTCAGGTGAGACTTGCCTTCCCCAAGGGAACCTGCTCTTAACCTCAGAGAGGAATTATGAATTCTGCCCCTGTAAAAGATGTGAGCAGACAGTGACAAGTGGAAAAGCCCCTTGTGCCTCGTGGTCACATCTTGCCTGAAGATTCCTCCTGGCACTCAGGCAGCTGAGCTGGCTCACTGGTATTTACTGGTCCCATTTCTGGACAAGAAACTGCCTCTAA
This sequence comes from Ptilonorhynchus violaceus, assembly GCA_013397565.1. Classification (NCBI taxonomy): domain Eukaryota; kingdom Metazoa; phylum Chordata; class Aves; order Passeriformes; family Ptilonorhynchidae; genus Ptilonorhynchus; species Ptilonorhynchus violaceus. The sequence continues at coordinate 1,106,082 of VZRJ01004330.1, forward strand.
CAGGCAGAGCAGCAATTCTCCCAAAGGATCCTTCCTTTTACACAACCATTCCCAGGCATACTATGTAAAAACCCAGGAGGGTTTTACAGCTGACAGCTGCATATTGAAGGACAACTGGATAAAAGCCTGCTCTGCCACTGATCCAAGCATCCAGTGCCACATGGATGTGTTTTATGCTGTCCCTGGGCATTTTAAAACCAGCAAGAGAAGCACAGAATTGTCACTTGTATTTAAAGCTGGGCAGTAGCTAAAGGGAAGAAACAGAAGAGAGTATTTGCTATTATCCATCTTTTCATAAAGCAACAGCCTGCTTGCTGTCTTTAGGCAACTCAGAATCCTATTTTATTTAGCACTACACTTTTTCCTTGAGGGAGATGCCAGTTGGTTTTACCTGCTATCTGTTTTTATCAGGAATAACTAAGCCACAAGTGGAGACTGATCACGACTGGCTCCAAGGCAGAAGGCACAGCCCGGACACATAAAGCTGGAAAAAACTCCCCCTTGTATTTTGGGATATGAAAGGATCGCACAGATCAATAAAAATGTGTGGAGACTCATTACAAGTTTAATGACAAACTCAGAACTCCCTTCTGCTAAGCAAATCCTAATCAGCGCTGGCAGAGGTGATAAAAGTAGAACAATATCCCTGATTATTAATGCACGGGCAAGATTTCCTTCGGGATCTGCACCAAGCCTTTTGACAGGGACAAAAATACCCAGTGATAAATAGCTTCATTAACTCTTGTGGGTTTTGTCAGTAATTAGCTCCACTCTCCCTCCCAAAATGGGGAATATATGAGAGAGCACAATGCAAACAAGTCTTGTTCTGTTTGCTCAGTCAAAGAAATGAAACAGTAAAAACGGGGCAGGCCTCTGGTTCTGTCTCAAAATCACTCACACTCTGGAGCTTTTTTAAACAATGAAGGTGCACACTGCAAAGTTTTCATATCAAAACTGGGGTGGTTTTTACCATCCTGTTGTAGAAAAGAATAAACAAGAGTCAACCCCTCACTGCTGGACAGGAAGGAGCAAATCCATTAAATATAATAATTCCATTACTCTGTCAATATAGTAAAATAAAAAACCATGGAAATGTTAGCTCCTAAGCACAGCTATAAAAATTCATTTTAAAACCTGGGCCTTGTGTTCTAGAGATGGAGCCCCTTGTCTGGCTTTCTGCAGAGAATTCCAAGCCAAGCCTGTAACACAACCAGTGCTATTTTCACAGTTTGAAAGGTTTCTAAAAGCAACAGAGCCAGAACAAGTGTCACAAGTGGAAGACCTCCAGGCAATCCCAGTTCTCCTCCCCCAGTGTAACACCCAGAGAAGTGACACAATGCCATGTGAGGAGCCAGACTCCCAGTTTTCTGTTGGAGAGAAGAGCTATCATCTCTCATGTTCACAGCACTGAACCTCCCATCATTTGGTACAGAAGGGACAAATATTCTGATTAAATACGGCTGAAAGTAACTGAGGTCTGAAGAAAAGAGTCCTGTTCATTTCTGAATGCTGGATGGTTTTTTTTAATAATTTAATTTAATTTAGGTTAAGATGGTGTGGAAGCCAGAAACTGTCTTCAACTTCCTACAGCCAAGCAAAGTAGGAGCTTTGGCTTGGAGGAAGAGTCTTGGAATCTTGCAAAGAGCTGTGATGGGGTGACTGAAACATGAACATGAACACCTGGAACAACAGGGAACAGCAGGAGGAGTGAGGGAATCTCAGGTGCCAATCACTGCAGTGTGTAAATGTGGCTTCATTCAAATGAGGAAGAACAAACCCAAGATAAGGTAACCAGAAGATCAGGCATTGGAGTAAATCTGCAGATAAGGAAAACAAAAGAACAGGGAGACTCAGGAATTTTGCCCAAGCCATAAGGGATGAGACAAAACACCTAAAGGAAAGGTCCCAAGCAGTTTTGACTCCTAAGAGGTGCAGGACAAGTGTCACAAAAGCACGGAAAAGACAAAATGAGCATCCAACTGTGTCCCATCCTGCATCACAGCATCTGGGCAGGAATCTTGTCCCTTTGGAGGACAGGGATGAGACTGGATCCTTCAGATCTACACTACAATGACTGTGAGGGAAATCCAGACTAGGATGCCTTTCACTTCCACACAGATGAGTTTAAAACCAACCAGAGAACAGGAATCATGGATGATACGCTCATGTTTTCATGGATATTAAGCCTAGTTAATTAACTAAAGGGTACTCGCAGGCCATCTTTACATTTCAAAGACTCCTGTGCAGTCTCTCATTATTTGCCAGGAATACAAAATAACCCCAAAATTTATGGACTCACCAGGATATTTTTTCACCACACCCTGAGGCTCTTCCTTTCCTTCATATCTTACATAGTTCAGAGTTTTTTAAAACAGTTTCCAATCACGCTTCAAATATTCTCCAAAGGACTTTATCTCTACTCCTCTCAAAATGCCTGAGGAGCCTCAGCCATAAACACTGGTAACAAAAAGCAGCACTTTACAAAACTACCACAGCTCTTGGAAACATTGGAAAGCACATCCCAAGAATCTTCTGACCAGGTCTGGATGACCACGGAGCTAAGGAAGAAGGAAGATTTAGCAGTACAGAAGTCTCAGCTCAAAACTTCTCAGGAGCAAGGCACAGTGAGCAGAGAAGCAGCTCTGAGCTGGAGCAGGAGGATTTACAAGACTCAGTTGAAAATCAAAGAATGAATAAATCTTATGCAACTCCATTAGTGCAGACAGGCACTGAGGTAAGCACATGGAAAACAGTTCTAGGAAGTCCCACTGGAGAAAGACTAAATATATTTTATATTCCCAGCAAGTCAGGGACTAAAAGTTAATGTGAGCTCCAAAACGACAGCCGGATGCCGAGGCAAGGCACGGCACACTCTGGTACTGCACAGCTGTCTCCTGGCTGCAATTCCCACTGGGAAGGGCTGAGCCATAACCAGGGGTTCCAAGGGTCAGGTGACATTTACTATTTCCTTCTGCCCCAAACAGCCCGGTCAGGATTGCTCCCACAGTCCCAACAGCACCACTCCGACTGAACGTTTCCTTAGTAACTCGATTTTAGTGCACAAAGTATCAATTTTGGATCCTGGTGTTCGGGTTGAAATTTCAGAACAATTTGATTTAACTTTGTTGCAGGTTATTACAGCTTTAATGTGAGCACATACAGATAAATGCTTTTAGAGGCACCTCCAAATATTCTATCTTATTCTGGTTCACTTGCTTCTCACACAAAAATTCGACCTATCACATTTCAGAGACCAATACTGAAGTTTTATTACTGTCATGCAAGGGTGGCTCAATATTCACTTTATAGACGATGGCACTTCAAGCCCATGGGGGTGAAGTCACTTTTGGAAGCATCTAATGCTTCCAGGCTCTATCATTCCAACATTCCATTAAAAACCAGTGCACGACTAAGAAAAACCCACCAGGAGACCTTCAGTAATTAATCATTCATAAGATCCAATTTTTACATCCCAGTATTTTATTTTTAAATACCTAATTATCTGCTTGTAAAGGACTTGAAAGATATAAAATGCTACGTATGGAGATCAAAAGTAATTAAGTCACTCTGGACAGACATTACGTTGGAAGGGTGGATCAGCTCTTCCAGGAGTGGTTCTGGGAAGTGCAAATTCCACACAGGCAAAAGGGGAAGGAGCAAAGAGCTCCTCCATCACCTGGATACACAAGATATTCCTTCAATTGATTTCCAGATTTTACAGCCACTTCAAGTGAGAAACTAAACGCTACCAAACCATCTTGAAAACATGAGGCAGACGCTGAAAATATAATTACAAATCTCTGGTTTAAATACCTTTAACACAGAATTTGTTTCCATAACAAACCATATTCATGGGCAGTTTACACAGAAATCTGCATGAAAATCCAGGCAGCTGGACTGGATGGTCACTACAGGTCCCTTCCGACTGAAGCAGCCCGAAGTCTCTGATCCTCACGGAGCAAAACTATTCCCAGAAATCTGAACTTCATCTGTCCTGCCCAGGGTGACTCAAAAAGTGCTGATTCAGCAACATTTTTCCCTATTGTTATTCCTGTACACTTAAAATGCTGGAGCACCTACCTTCCATTCTTGCCTTCACTGTTGGTGGGAAGGTGTCTCCATCCTCTCTCACCTGGAAAAAGTCTCTGTACCACCGTGGCTAACCCTTAACCTTGGATGACAAAAAATATCTGTACTACCTTCTCTCTAAAGCAGAGCCAGATCCACTGCTGTGAGAGGAATAATCTGAATTGTCCAAAAGCAGCTGACCTGTCTCTCCCTGCCCTATTGCCTTTGGAGAAAGCCTGGGGAAGAAGCCATATTGCTGCAAAAAGCAGCTGAATGTGCTTTTTCAATCCAAGTTTTTCCTTAATATTTGATTAGCTGAAGCTTGGTTCATCACTGCCTTCCTAATTAAACCCTGCTCTCTGCAGTCACCAACAAATACAGATAAGGACATCTGTCACCACCACATCTGTCCTGCTGCTTGAGCATTATCCATTCCTGTCATTCCCAACCCACGAGGCTTCATTAGGGCTCCTCAGACCCACAACTACCTTACTGCCACAGTGCCCAGGCACAGCTGGATCCCTTCCTAATAAATCTTATGATTTACAGCACTTCAAGTAGACAACTTCTTCAGCCCAGCTCCAAGCTGGCCAGAGATGGATAATGCCATTCATCCTGCCAGGAGCTGGTTGTGCAAACGGGAAGTCTGGCACAAAAATCTTGGGAAGTATTAGAAAGCATCCCCCACTACGAGGCTCTTCCAATTTCCCTCCTGCCCCAAATTAATGAGCTAAAGTGATAAATCAAAATAACTGTATTGTAAGATGCAGCCAACACAGGTGAGTTAGAGAAAAACAGGTAAAATCCCATGGAACAGATTGCAGGGGGGAGAAGGGAGATGCTGGAGATTGAGCCTGTCTCAGGAGAAATTCCTCCTTCATGGTGCCATGGTATAGGACATGAAAGCTCCCACAGGTACGGACAGCAGTGTTGCAATGGCAATATCCCAAGGCAGAGAGGCAGCAGGGATAAAATGGGCAGCCACCTGAGGATACATTTCTGAAGGGAACATTCCCTGCTTTGAGCACTGAACACAAGCTAAACCAGCAGATGCCAGTATCCAGCTGAGGGAATCCAGGCATCGCTTCCCTGCACCACATGCCAAATGAAGCCCTTGGAACAAGCTCCTGCTCTCTTCCCAAAGATGTTCTGCCCTTGAAAACACAACAGGCAATGCTAAGTCAGCCATTCTGAGCCAGGAATTAGAGAAGTTTCAGGAGACCCATTAAAATGCAAGGGATTACCATCCCCTTCCCTCCATCCTTTAACTCAGCTAAATTCCGCCTGATGTTTCCCCATTATCCCAAAACACGCAGATACTTCCTCCTGCTCCCTCCTCTCGTGACTACCTCCACTGCCACTAAGAAATCTCTGCTCTCTCACACTGTGGTGACCATTTTCCTGCCTGGGGGAAGGAGAAAACAAAAAGAAGAAAAAGAAAAGAAAAAGAAGGAGGAGGAGGAGGAGAAAAAGAAGAGAAAGAAGGAGGAGAAGGAGGAAAGGAGGGGAAGAAAGCTCCACATAGCTTCCTTCTCAGCGATTCCACATTATTCCCAGAACCTACCATCTCCTGGGCAGCACTGGAAGGACTAAGACCTGCCCCCCGCTCTTTCCACACAGGAGGTGCAGAACAGCTTCCACAGGAGCTCCCTCAAACCCGCTCTCCAGGCAGGCACACAGGTGAGCGTTTCTTCAGAAGGGAGATCGGACAAGATTCTAAAACAATCCCAATTTGAGGTCGATGCAGCCTGGCTTACGAAGAGGCAGCTTGTAAGGAAGAAAAAAAGCCAAGGATGCATTCATTAAGCACAGCTCTCCTCCAAGCATCCGCTGATCCGAGCTGACAGGGATGGCTGTGGAGAACACCTGGGGACTGCCGCGAAAATAAGCGGAGCTGCGCCAACGCACACGCGTTTGTCCACATGACGCAACTCCCCGGAAAGGCAGAGGGAAAACAGCTGGTAGAAAACAGAGGACGTGGATACCAGGGCAAGGGCAGCACAGGTTCCTGGGGGTTGGCAACAAAAACAACACAACCACAATTTGGTTTTTAGCAACAGAAACCCAAACCGTGTAGAAACTGAGAGAGCGCAGCTGAAGGAGCTGCACGCTCTGGGCTCCTGACACCCGAACCAGTCCAGGCAACACATGGATACAAATCCTGGATATTAGGGATTCAAGGGAAGGATATCCTGATACCACACTACCCCTTTATCCCTCACAACTCTGCTCCTGAGGTGTCCCAGCTTTCCTTCTGGGAATTGGGGCCGGACAGAGGCCACAAACCACTCAACGCTCCTGCTGCCTTCTCCACCTGCACTACGAATTAAGAACTCCAAGCTCAGAGGATGTTAAACCAGCACAATTCCCAACTTTTCAGTAGGAAACCTTTCCTCTAAAAACTTCCTGAGACACAGACCTCTCCATGTGGAGTTTCAGCCAGCTGATGATAAACTTGTTCCTTCCCAGCTGTCCTTCACACATGCCTTGGGAAGAGGTCATGGAGCCTGAAGGGTCTGCAAACCAAAGGTTTGATATTCATCTAGAAAAATTTTAAAAATAAAAACAGTAAAGTCTTTAAAAGATAGAAATTTCGTTCCAAATAATAAATGGAACAAGTTTTGCTGGTGTTTATTTTATTCTGATCTTTTCTAGAAGAAAGGATATTCCAGAAAGAATTGTGGGGTTCAACTACAGAAAAAAGAAAGTGTTTATATGAGAAATAGGGTTTGGAGCAGAAAATGCTATAGAGAAGAATTATCTACACTCCAATTGGGATACAGTACCTTGAAATAAACACTCAGCCACACAATTCCCTTGGGAAATTTTTCTCTAGATGGCAGGACTGATTGGAGGGAATGTGTATAGTAATTCACACAAGGTTCCTCTTGAGTTTCCTAAAATCTTTCCTGTATTTTTCAGCGAAACTGTAAAATTCCTAAGGTCAAGGAATTTATTTTTAACTGTAAATTACTCACTGTGACAGGACAGAGTCCACCAAGCCTAGAAACAGAGGCAACCTATCAGCCCCTTGCCTTTCAACAGGGCAAGACAGGGGGGAAATATTTTAACACCAAACCAGCTGATGAGCCAAGATTGGAAAAGCTTTTTTCAAGCTACAGCATCCAAATAAAGAGGTCAATTTTATGGGACACAAGTGTTTGATCTGCCTACTGTTTATGCAGTGTCAGGGAAAAAAAAGCCATCCTCTTCTCCAAGTCACATTGTGGTTTAAGAGCAACTAAAAATAAAATAGAGTGGAAAAGAATTATGGTCACGATTGCACAATGGTCGATAAAAGCCACTCTGATGAGGGTCCAGTGAAAAAAGACCAAAGATAACTCAACCAGGGAAGAAAAATGGGAAGCTGCAAGAACAGAAAGAATAGGAACATAATTATGATTTGAATACATAAAGGATTAACACTAAGAGGCAGCTGGAAAAGCTGAGAAGAAATTACAAGAACCAGTGGGTGAGTCTGGAAGTGAGGGACTGGAATAGCCCAACCCTGTGAAAACCTCTTTGCACGGCATTCCAAGGTCAGGAAATGAAAAAAAAACCAGCTTGGGATTTCCTTGTGATGATACACCAAACTCCAGCTGTCTTCAGCCACTGGCCCCTCCTCTGGCTGTGTCCAGCTGCTCTGCTGAAGGATTCACCTCCAGCTTTATCCAAACCAGCAGCAGCAGCTCAGCTTGAGTGAAGCCATCCTGGGTTTTATGCAGACACAAGTGATTTTTCTGCCATTCCCTCCACCACCTCAGAAATCCATTGGATGATTCCATCACCCAGCCAGTTCTGCTAAGGCTTCCTTCCATCAGACCATTCAAAAAAATCCTCCTGTCACTGACACGAAGGGTTCTCACAGCCAGTTCTGCACCAGCAGAGGAGGAGGACAGGAATGAGTGAGTATTTTCTACTCCCAGAAAAGGCAACATGTCCATTAAGACAAAGGAAGCTGCAGAGAAACCCTCCTGCACCCACATTAATCCAGTGCTGTCTGCCCACTGCTGTGCAGCTCCACAGCCTCTGCAGGGCCAAAGTCCCAAGCTGTTAGCAGGAACTCACTCTCCCCAACTCCAGGAGCAGCTACCCCTTGGCAAAGATCACACGGACAGGGATCTTGTCAATCCTGCACCAGTCACTGCCTGGAGCTTTGCCATGGAGACTGCACCCCCCAAGGGCCCCTCTCCCTTCTCTTCCAGCTTTAATCCCCCTTCCCTTTGTGTTGCACATATCAAGAACATTAAGAAAATTAACTTGCTGTAACTCAAACCTAGACAGAGGCATGGACAGGAAGCATAGCAGGAAGCATTTAGGGGAAAGGAATAAACTGGCCTCTGCATTAATTACAGAAATGCTGGAGTGGGTTGTTTTTTTCTGCAGCAATTGCTGATTGCTCTTGTAGAAGCAAACCATTACAGAAAAGTCACTTAGCAGGATAAATGGCACTTGTCTATATGGTGCAAATGTTAATAATACAGAGGTTTAAAGACTCACTATTCAAGACAGAGACCAACTGAAAGTTAAAACATTTTTACCTGCCCTTTCCTGCTTCTGAAGACAAAATACTGCTCATCAGGATTGCTCCAGTGTTTCTTCCCAGCTCTTTCAATTCTGGGAAAAGATGCTTCAGAGTTAAAGCAAAGCCTTGATTCCGTGTGTTGGTAACACCTACACATGTCTGGATGAGAGAACACTACGAGCCTGCGAATCTCGGAATAGCTGGGTGCCATCTCCAGGGGATACTGGCAGCTGCTCCAGTCATGGAAACTCTCCCAAGTGAGCCCCCAAAACTGCTCATTAAAATGGAAGCAAGTGCCACGGGTGACATCAGCGTGTGCCTCGTGCTGAGCCAGGCACCTGCAGCCGTGGAAGCAGCCCAGGTCAAGCAGGACTCGCTCCTGGAGTTACCAGTCAGGCTCCAGAGCAGCAAAGGGGGGCATTTCCAGCTCTGGGGCTAAAGGAAGAAGCGACAGCATGGACAAAAATGCCCTAGGATAAGTAAAAGGGACTTCGGAGAATATACTCTCTTTAAGTGCTTCTAATCACTATCAAGAACCTCAAGGATTTTGTGCTTGGCTTCGTAATAATACTTTAAAAGTCAAACTCCAAGACATTCCAGGATATATTCCTCAGCTTCCTGTGTGCACACTGTAACTAAACCAGTTACCATCACACTGGGCATGCCACAATCCAAGGGATTGGGAAAACCATGCTCTGGCACCCTGGCAGCACAGACCCTTCCGGGTGAACAAGTCCAGCAGAAAAGACACTCTAACAGGGGACAAAACAAGGGAAGTTACACCCTCACTCTAAGAAGTCAAATTAATTAAATGCACTGTTGTGCTGGACAGCTGGATAAGGACTTCCTTCCCAACTGGAATGCTGAACTCCCTTTGCCAGACACAACAGGAGGCAGCCAGAAGCAAGCAAGGGGCTCGACAACTCTGAACTCACACTGAATTTATTTACATTTACTTTCACATAATATTTGCTCCCCAGATTACCTTTTTTTGGTTTTGTCATGCACTAGGCTGCAATTGGATAAGAGTTAAATAGTACTGAAACACACAAAAAAAGTCATTTTTTCCAGTTAATATCACTCAAAATATTCCAGAACATATTTAGTCCATCATGGTTTGAACATGAAAGGAAAATATCTGATGTAAAATAATTGATGGAATTGTTCACTGTCCCTGGGCCTTTCATTACATTAGAGCCAGAAGAGTTTGTTTTATGCTGAGGGGAAAACAAAGAACCCATTTAGCTTTTCAACTCTGTGTAAGCTCAGTAAATAAATCAAGCAGAGGGACCCAAAAAATTCAACTTTCACTGCAAGTCCACGTTTTGGCTGCTGTTTGTTTGCCAAGACACACATTTGTCATTTCAACTACTTCCATAAATAATTTATATTAATGTGTCAAACCCATCATCATTTTGATGGCATCTGTCAATTTTCCAAATAGTGCTTTGACAGAATCACAGAAGCATCTACGTTGGAAAAGACCCCCCGAGATCATCCAGTCCCTGATGGGTCAAGGGTTGGATTCGATGATCTCAGAGGTCTCTTCCCTGCTCCATACCCGGAGAGATGCATTAGCACTTCCATATCCATTCACAAACATTCACCTATCACAAGGTTACTCTTCTTACAGGTTACAGATTAATTTTGGAGGTTGACTTGAAAAATCTGACGGTGTTCATGTCCAGACAGCAAAGTGTGGCTTCTTCTGAGCCACGTTTCAAAGCACTGAAGGGTTTAGGTGGCTTGTTTTGGTTGATTGCTTTGGGGTTTTATAATCATTAGTGTACACAACAGGTACTTGTATATGCATGAGCACAACAAAATGCCTTTAAACATCTGGACTGAATTAGCAGGTAACTTGAAGGCAGCTATTTCCTCACAAACTGGTTACAGAGACAGACTTTTAACCACCACTGAAGCTGAGAGAAATGGCTGTTGGCTCTGATAACTCCCAAATGCTACATCATCCACTAAGGTGGCCTCAGAGGAGTCTCCCTGTCTTTATTTCTCCATTAGTCCCATTTACAGCTTCAGCAAAGCCTTCAGACATCAGCTTTGCAGAACCTGGATCGAGGACCAGGTACCACCACCATCACCCCAACAGCTGCAGATAGAAAATCCATTATGTCACATCAAGGGAAAGCTGATCATTTCCTTCCAAATCCCAAATTATTTCTGAGATGCAGACAGAAAAGCACACCAGAGTGCAGAAAGGCACAGCTATTCCTCCTTTCAAGAATAGATCCAGCTCCTTCAGAGGCTTCCACAAATAGACAGGGATCAAAAGGCACCAGGAGAACAGGCACCACAAAACACTGATGTCTTTTTCTCTGTGCTTCTTCCAGACAATGCCGTAAAAAGGGATTTTTCAGAGACAGAGAAGAGAAAGAAGAGAAATGGTGGAGTTCAAGACCTTTAGGACAGCGAGGAAGGATCAGACACCAAGCACATTGCGCTATGAAAGAATCACAGAAGGGTCTGGGTTGGAAGGGACCTTAAAGCTCATCTCATTCCAGCCCCTGCCATGGCCAGGGACACCTTCCACTAGCCCAGGTTGCTCCAAGCCCCGTCCAACCTGGCCTGGAACACTTCCACAGATGGGGCAGCCACAGCTTGTCTGGGCAACCTGTGCCAGGACCTCACCACCCTCACAGTCAGGAATTCCTTCCCAAGATCCCATCTAACCCTGCCCTCTGGCAGTGGGAAGCCATTCCCCTTTGTCCTGTCCCTCCAGGCCCTTGTCCGAAGTCCTTCTACAGGTCTCCTGGAGCTCCTTTAGGCACTGGAAGGGGCTCTGAGGTCACAGTCCCACCTCTCCAGCCCATCCAGGTCCCTCTGGATGCCCCATCCCTTCCCTGCTGTGTGCCACTTCCACACAGCTGGGTGTCACTGGCAAACCTGCCAAAGGTGCATCGATCCCACTGTCCCTGACAACAAAGATGTTCCAACAGTGCTGGTCCCGTGACTGACCCCTGAAGAACAAAGGTGAAGACTGAGGCAAACCAAATCATTGAGCGCCTCAGCCTTGTCCATATCCCGGGTAACCATCTCTCTTGTGGAGAGATCCCACATTTTCCCTAGTCCTCCTTTACCACCAACATCCCCGCAGCAGCTTTTCTTGTTGCCCCTGATGACTGGCCAGATTTCATTCTATCAGGGCTTTAGCTTTCCTCCCCGGATCCCTGGCTGCTCAGGCAATTCCTGTGCGTTCCTCCCAGGCCACCCATCCCTACTTCCACCCTGTGCAGGCTTCTGGTTTGGGTTTGAGGTTGTCCAGGAGCTCCTTGTTCATCCATGGAGGCCTCCTGGTGTTCCTGCCTGCCTTCCCCTTTGTTGGGGTGCGCCACTGATATTCCGCCCTTGGATGTACCCAAGAAGCCCAAGTTCAGACACTCATGGAAAAGTGATACAGTCCAAACAGAACCCCAAATATTTATGTCAGGGAAACCAAGACATTAGGAAATGAACAGGAGGGAAGGGGATAAGCTTTCAAACCACCAGTGCACCAAGGTAGGAGTGCTCTGGAGATGCAAAGCTGAGAATTCCCTAGAAATAAGGGAGTTTTCGGTAGCACAGGGATGTGGGTCCCTGCACAGTGTGTCACACCAGCCTCATGTTACACACCAAGCACCTGCAGCTCCCCAGTTACCTAATGAGACACATCACACTGCTCAGCACTGCCTGTACCAACATCGTTATGCAACAGAACAGCTCATTAGTGCTTTCCAAACAGTTATATTTCAAAAGTTATTATACTGCACTTATCAGTGGGTTTTCAATATTAAAAATCTCAGCTCCCGATTAGAAAAAAAAAAAAACCACACAACTGGTTCTAATTTCCTTCAGGATCTTATGCAGAAATGCCAGCACAGAGAGACAAGAGGGAGTTCTTTTGCTTTCTGTACATGTTGGTGCCCTTCAGACCTGCTCACCAATGAAAGCTGCAGCACAAACTCACGTGACAAACAAATATTTCTGTTGCAGTGTCCCAGCATTCAGTTCCATCCACTCAATCAAAAAAAAAAAAAATCCATTTATTAAGAAGTAGAGGTGTTCCCATGCAAGGCAGAACTAAAGAGGTTATTAATATTTGAATACGTATCATATTTACTACAAGCTACCCCAATGTAGGTGATGTGTCCACTCCCTGATGTGACCCAGAAACCAGAATTCCTTAAACCTGAGGTATTAGGACTGATGAAAATCACCTGATAAAACCAGATCAAAGGCAGTAAGAAACACACTTCCCCATACACAATAGCTCCATCTAATCCCTCAGCACAGAGCTCTCCCTGCCTTTTCAGCAAAGATTAGCATATTTAAAACTGCTAAACTCTGTATAATCTTCAATCATTGAGAAAAGTAATTCAATTAAAGGGAGTGCTGGTGAAGTTGCCTTCTTGCTAGCCAGCCAATGCTGTACCCTTGTGCAAGTTGAAATAATAAGAGATGGAGAGAGAGGAGAAGATTCTTCTGGCTAGACACGGATGATGTTGCAGGCTCATGATGCACCCACAGCACATGCGGCAAGTCCCCAGCCCGGGCCTGGGAGGGGCGTGCAGGATGCAAGCCCCGGAGACAAGGAGATTTTGGGGATCAAGGAGCAAGGAAAATCAGCATCTTAGCATGGGAAAGAGCATCTGCAGCTTGTGCTGAAGAGCACGAGGCAGAACCACCGCAGTCCACGCGAATGCTGAGGGATACGGCACTGAACTCCCACAATATGGCTGAGGGGAGCGGAGAAAACCACACACTGCAGCCACCGTGCAATCCCACCTTCAAAGGGAAACAGAACACCCAGGGATGCTCCCAGATCTCCACGGAAGGGCTGCAAAGCCTGCCCAGCAAGGAACTCCAGTTTAGATTTGCTCAGCCATAAGACACACATTTATTGGAGAGGCTGTGTACAGTCAGCACAGCTCTGCCATCAGCCAGCTCTGGATGCTGAGGCAGCTAATGGCCATCGCAGCCCTTTGGACCATTTCATTTGTCATCCTGAAGTCCCTGGGTGGAAATGAACCCGGAGCACTCAGCCTCCCCACCAGCAGCAGGAGGATATCTTTAATTATGGCCTTCCAACAGGGCAGAGAACCTTTCAGCTAAACAGGAAGCCAATGCAGCAATCCAGCGCAACAGTTGTACAAAGATCTCCCGGGTTATGAAAGCTGCTATCCTAAAAACTTTGATTTCTACATTCCTTTAACCTTCCAGACAAAGAACAACAAGGTGTGAGCAGAGCCCGCTCCAACTCCCTCTTTGCAACACCAGATTCTTCCGCAGTTATCCCCAAACATTACGAGGGCGTTCATTCTTCCAGGAGCCATTTGGAATGGGAGCTCTGCACCCTTTGGGCAGTAAAAAAATAAAAAATTACATGGGAATGACATCATGACAGAGACATCTGAAGAGCCTCAATCCAGGCAGGGCCGCGTCTCCGTGACAGGCAGACTCATCCATGCCGTGTCGGAGCATGCCCACGCTGCAGCACCCGCGGGATGCGCGGACACGGAGCCGGCACGGAGTCATCCCAGCATCCCAGACAAAGGCAGGGCTGGAGCCCACCCTGCAGCTGCCAGCCCGGCCCTGGATGCAAAGCAGCTCCCACCCACCCCTAAGCCCCAGCCGAGGCAGCAGTTGCAGGGCTGGGAATATTCAGTCAGGAGGATTTCGCTGTGCTGTACCCACAGAATCCCTTCTCTCCTCCCCAGGCTGGATGCTGTGGCTGGGAATTATTTAAAACTTTCCAGTATAAAAACAGATGATTAGCTGAGAGGGGGAAAAAAATCCTAGAGGAAGAAGATATCTGACGTTATGTCTGCTAGAAGAGACAAGAAATCCACGTGTAAGTGAAGAGCTGCTGAGATTTAAGATCTGCACCAAGCGCCACAACCTTCCACATAGGTATTTGAAAAGCTTCATAATACTGAAGCTCAGAAATACAGGTAAACAAACCAAGGCTTTTGCAAATGCATTGCTAATATTTAAGATTCCTATTATCAAACACCTGGGAAAAAAACCAACCAAACAAAAACCCCAAAAAACCTCCAGCATTTTCTACACATGACCCTCATCCAAAATCCTCATAAAATGGCTGGCCAAATAGCACCTCACCAAGCAAATCAGGTGACTCACCCAAAAAATAATAAATAGTCAAGTTGAACTCGTGCTCCTTGAATCCCTGATATGAGAAGAGCTGTTTCAACCCCAAAAACACAAAATAAAAAAAAGAATTATTGAAGGAACAGCCTAAAGGAAACAGCCAACATACAGGTAGATAATTTCAACACCTGCCTTATCACCAAGCTCATCCACAGCTGAGTGAGGAAACACCAAGATACAAGTAATTTGGCAAAAAAGAAAAAATACTGGTATTTCATCATCTCCTACCACAGGGACCAAAGGTGGCCGAGGCAGCAAATACCCCGCCCTGAGACAGAAAATATTTTGCACCTATTCATTATGTCAAAGATCGCTCAGTATCTACCCAGGGTTACACAAAGCATCTCACAGAGCAGCTTTTTTTATTATTATTATTCAGAAAACTCTTCCAAGGGAAAGATTTGGAATGCAGTATATGAGATAGAGGCCTTCCGCTGAGGAAGGAGGAGACATTGTTTAGGTTGGGATTTTTTTTCATTCCAAAAACAAGGAAGAAAACCTCATTGACTGA
>VZRJ01004330.1:1125095-1237263 GCA_013397565.1 Ptilonorhynchus violaceus
CGCGGGGAGGGAGCCGCGGGGCGGGGGGAGCCGAGTGTCGCCGCACCGAGGCACCGTGGGGGAACGGTTTGAGGGACGGACCCAGGCGCCGCATGATGGCGGCGGTGCCGAAGGTACCGGGACGGACACGGGGAACCGGGAAGGTCGGGGGGACACTGGGAAGGGGAGGGACAGTTCTGGTCCTTGGGACAACAGAGGCAGCCCCAGTCCTGCTGCTGGAGGCCCTGACCCGGCCCTGTGTCTAGTTCGGGAGGGAAGAGTGATGGGGATCCTGGAGGGATCCAGACCTTAAGATCGTGCCCTGCATCTGCCCTGCTGCTCCCGGACCAGGGGCAGAGACACTCACCCAGCCCTGCCACCCATCCTCACACACCAGCTCTGGTCACCCCATCTCTGTTATATCCCTCCCCGATCCCTGGCAGATCCCTGTCCCTCTGGTCGCTATTTGGGACATTGGAACACTTAGGACATCAGTATTTATCCCCCTGCCCTGGTATGGGGACAGCAAAGCTCTTTGCCGTGACGGATGAGCTGTGTTTCCCTTCACTTGTGTGGAGCTGGGACAAGCACGAGGGTTGTTCATAGAGTATCCCACCCTGTCCTGAGAGCATTGTCCAAATGCTCCCAACCAGTCTCTGGGGGAAGAACCTTTTCCTGATACCCAACCTAACCCCCCCCGAGACAGCTCCAGCCATTCCCTTGGATCCTGTCCCGAAGGTATTGTAATCCTGAGGTGCTGGTGAAAATTCCCAGAAGATCTGCCACCCCTAATGTATTCCAACCATTGCAGGTGCTGTGCTCGGAGAAAGGAGCGTTGCTCAGGCAGCTGTTTGCTCTCAGCAGGTGAGAAAACATACACGAAAAAAAGATTCTCTTTTTTTACCATGAAAATCTTGTAACAGTGAAGGTAAGGTTTTGAGCTGGGAGCTGCAAGGATGGTGGGATGGGAAAAAAGGAAAGTCTTTGTGCTGGTGGGATCTGGGGATTTGGCACACAGAATTTGTCCTTCCTTTGGGAAGGACATTGGCCACGCATTTTTCCATAGGTGGGGGAAATCCGAACTTTTCATTACTATTTTGTCTCTTACAGATTTTTTAATCATTATCTTGTTTCTTACAGAACAGCAACACCCAGGGAGAACCGTCTGTGTGCTGCAGGTAAGGTCTGTTAATCCAATGGGAGGCAAAACTTCACTTCCCTCAATAAATATTAAACATTGAATCATTTATATTTCCTTTTGGGGTTTCTTAGCCCGTTTGGACTGGTTAAATAACCTCAGCAGGTGCTCTTCCACTTCCATATGTTTTTTCCTAACATTTTCTTCTTTTTTCCCGTGTTCTTGGCTAAGCAAGTGGCACCAGCCATGGTGTTAAGGGACACGAGTGTGGGTTTGGGGCTCTCAGAGCACCCATAGATGTTTGTTTGCAGCTGGAAACACATTTGCTCTGCTTTCATTTTTTAGGTGGTGCACTCCTGGGTTGCCACAGATCCTACAGATCCCGACCTACACATGGAATTGGGAAGTTTAGATACCTGCTCCCAAAGGAGGTAAGCAGAAGGACTCCCCTCTGGGCTTGCTTTCCCAAGGTAATCCCAAAGCATATGGATGCTCCATCCCAGAAGGCCAGGTTGGATGGGGTTTGGAGCAACCTGGGATAGTGGAAGGTGTCCCTGCCCATGGGAGGGGGTGGGACTGGATGGGCTTTAAGTCCCTTCCAACCCAAACCATCCCATGATTCCCTGAAGTTCCCGCACACCACACTGCAGAAATGCTCATTTGGTCCAGTACATTCTTGTGGACGTTAGTGAGTAGCCTTGGGAGGTAGGAATCTCTTCCTGATGCTGATTTTAACACCTAAATTATTCCAGAATATTATGAGCAGGTTTCATTTGCATGTAGCCTTTTTACATTCCCTGAGATTTGGAAAGACATCCATTTTTGTGGAAGGAGGGAAAAACAACAAGCCAGCTGCTTTGTAGGCAGGAACTGAAATTAAAAGCAGGTTTATTTCTATTGTTCCTACTCCTTTCTTTCTTCCTCTGGAAGAAATTAATCACAGTGACTCCATCCAAGACCTGAACTTTTATTCCCAGCATTGTTCAAACCAGCGACACTTATTTTAATGTATTTGCTTTTGGAAAACAGGCTCCAAAGAAGAAAAAGGATAAAGTGCAGATGAAAGAGATCAATGCTGGCACCGAGTATGAGTTTGGAGATGTCAACATCCAGATGACTTCCTACGATCTGTGCCTGGTGGAGCATTTTGCTCAGTATGTCCACAGACTCTGCAACCGCCTCTCCATCCCGGTCACCGAGAGGTATGAGGAGCTCTGTCCCTGTGGATTATGACCCCCTGCACACCAGGGCACACTCCAGTCTCCCTGAGAGATTCCCATCTGGATGTAAATCCAAGTCTCTCACCTGCCCCGTGTTCTCTTTGTGTGTATCTGTACAATGTTGGATGCTTTATTCACATCAGGAAGGCTGAAATGGAGTTTTTCAGGCACTGACTTGAGCAGATTCCAAGGAAAAAATAGCTGTGACATCTCATTCCTCTGAGGAAAAGGCTTTAAGCTTGTGGGTGCTGACCTGGGAATGCTGGCTGGAGCATTGCTGACATTTGCTCTGATTTTCCTTCGCGGTGTTTGATCCAGGCTCTGCAAGTCACCCTGCTTGTCCAAACTGGAATGAGCTTGGGAAAGCCCTGAAGGTGCTGGGTGAACTTCCTCTTACTTCAGTTTAGGAGGAGACGATGCTTCAGGAGCATCCTACCTCTCCAAAACAGGGATATCCCAACAACAACTCCACTGGTTTTAATGCCTGAGGAATGTGAGGTGGCACCTTGATGCCTGAAGTGTTCCCAAGGAGCTGCAGGTACTGGGAGAAGCACTGAGCTGCCATCAGGGAATAAAACCAGTGGTGATTCTCTAAAATGTGTATTTTTAACTTGTGCCCTCTCAGGTTGGACTTGGTTCAGTGTGTACAGAAAGAAAGATTTGCCCTTTCAGAGTGGAAATTGAGGGGAAAAGGTGGGATGTAGTTTGGATGTAGCTGTGGAAGTGGGGATGAGGAGGCTGAGGTCTCCAAGTACTGAGCAAAGAGCAGTCTGATCCAGTCCCAGTCACATTCCCATTAAATTTGAGGTGAAAACAATGTATTTTGAGTGGTGCATTGCAGCAGCAGTTTTTAGCTCTGTCCCTGATGACAAAATAAGTCAGAACTGTTGCTTTCCTTGAACTGTGAAGAAGTTAAAAGTTGTCAGGCTGGTGTTTGGAGCTAATCCAGGTTTTTGCTGGCAGCAGTGCTGCAGAGCTTCTCCCTTATCTCCTTCCAGCAAAACACCCGGCCCCTGGCAGGGCCTGATCTGCAAGATACATCCTTTGCATAATTAATTTCCCATGAAAAGTTAATCTACTTTCCCATTCTCTGCTGTGGTGGTTGATTCATCCCTGTAAAGTAGTGCAAATATCCTGCCTGTCCTAAGCACTGCCCTCTGGCTCCTGCAGCTATGCCATGCCCACCAAAACCAACGAGGTGCTGTTCCTGGAAGAGAGGGGATCCAAAATGCAGGTGGATGCAGTCCTTACCACCCACCAGAGGGTTGTCCAGGTAGGAGCTGGGATTCTCCTGCAGCACTTCCAGGAGTAGTGCTCTCCAAACCCCTCAAACATTTAACAGATGAAAGGCATCGTTTGGGCGTAAATGGAAGCAAAAAGTCTAATTAGATTTTTTGCTGAGTGTTGCTCCTTAAGTAAAGCCCGGGAGGGTTTTCTGGCTTTATGTGTTTCAGGCAAAAGATTTATTATCTATTTTCTGCAGAATAATTGATATGAGGGGTAGATAAGTCATGTTTAAGGATGGGTGGTTGGAGAAACTGGATGAAATTAAAAAATACTGACAGTATCAGCTTCAAAAGGCCTGAGAGTCTCTTCCAGTGCTTAAAGGGGCTCCAGGAGAGCTGGAGAGGGCCTTTGGACAAGAGCCTGGGAGGACAGGGTAAAGGAGAATGCCTTCCCACTGCCAGAGGGCAGGGTTAGATGGGATATTGGGAAGGAATTCCTGGCTGTGAGGGCGGTGAGGCCCTGGCACAGGCTGCCTGGAACAGCTGTGGCTGTGCCATTCCTGGAAGTGTCCAAGGCCAGTGTTGGATGGGGCTTGGAGCAACCTGTGATAGTGGAAGCTGTCCCTGCCCATGGTAGGGGTGGAATGGGATGAGTTTTAAGGTTGCTTCCAACCCAAACTATCCCGGGATTGCTGTCCTGCAGCTCTGTCATTTCTCCTTTCAGATCAGCGGTTTGAGTTCAACGTTTGCTCCCATATTCCTGGAAATCATTCAGAGCAGCCAGCCTGAGGGGGTCCATCTCTTAGTGAAACAGGTATGTTTACATTTCCCAGTGCCTTTCCTTTTAGGAAGCAGAGATGATCCATGCCATGAATTTGCTTTGAAAGCAGTGACGTGGTCCCGAGGCTGCTGTCTGCTCTAGACTTAGGGATACCCAGGATCTCCCAGAGCCAGGCCCTCCCTGATCCATGAAAATCCATTGCTTTCAATTCTCAATGAGTGTTCATTTCCCATTTAGCCTCCTCTAATTGGTGCCACAGAAAGTGCCTTCCCAGCCCCTCCCAGAGATCCATGGGAGATGGCAGTTGCAGGTTTCTTTCCTTTGCTGCCACAGATTCCCTGTGATTCAAACAGAGCATTTCACTTTAGCAGTGCTTCTCCACCTCTTACCTGGGAATCACCAGGAACATCATGGAGCAGTTGGTAGCAAAGCTGGAACTGGAAACCCAAATGCTCTGCCCTGTTTTGATGGAATTCGCTCTGGGAGGAGCATCCAGCTTATTTTCCATGACAAGCCCAACAGTTTTCCATCACCGCGTGATTCCCACTGGGGCTTCCCACTCCACTGGGTGCAGTGGGCATTTAAGCCTTTAGTTTTTCCACTCTCAAGTGATTCTCTTTGGGAAAGGGTTTGTGTGATCCTGATTTGTAGTGGTTTTCCCTTTTTCCCTCCCTCCATAGTACACGGAAGCTGATTTCAAGAGCCGGTTGAAGTCTCGACCAGAGCTGGAAGAGCTGCTGGCTCAGATGTCCTGAGGTGAGGAACAGTGCTCCATCCATGGGCTCTTCCAGCCTCCAGATGGTGATTCCATGAGCACTGTACTGGAAGTAATTCCCACTGTTGGCAACCAGCTTGTCTCAGTAAAGATAAATAATGTGTTTATATCTGACTGGTTTGTAGTGGGAGCAAAGATGCCGCAATATGGTCTTTGCTTCAATTCTTCCTTTTTGTTTTTGTTCCTGCCTGTTTTGCTTTTGATAGGTGGGAAATTTTGCAGAAATCTCTGCAAGTGAATCATGTTGTGGTGCAACAATCCCAGGAATTGTTATAACCAAATTTGATGGATGCCAAGAGAAACTATTCCAGAAACTGGTTTGTGTGGAGGTTTTTCTCCCCCTTTCTAAGGATCAGTTCAGAAAGAAAAGAGGGAAAATAACTCATGCATTAACCCTCTTCCCCAAACTGGGGCTGTCCAGGTGTTCCTTGTGCTTCCATGCCTGCTGTGATTTTTGGCCAGCAGTGCTGGAATTGAGCCCCTCAGCATTCCCAGCACCCACCTTCCTGGGAAATAGCCTGGAACCTTCCTTCTGGCCAAAGCCATGGGAGCTCTTCCCTTCCCAGCCTCCAAAAAGTAATGTTATTTTCTTTCTCTTGGCTTATTTGCCAGGAAGTGGTGGTCAGATGAGAATCCCCTTTTTCCCCCATCCTTCATTTTCCTGCAGCTTCCCAGGAGATAAATCCCCTCCCCAAAAATCTTACTGCATGGGACATGAGGTGGTCAGTGCTGGGAGAACCCTTGGGATGGCACAGACAAGGACAGAGAGTAAACATCCATAGGAGGGCTGTTGTGGAACCAAGGTGTTGTGAATGCTCTTGGATTGGGACATTTTGGGCTGGAAATCCACAACCACAGAATCATTTTGGTTGGAAAAGACCTCTGGAATCATCGAGTCCAACCTGTGCCCAATCCCCACCTTGTCCCCAGCCCAGACCACTGAGTGCCATGTCCAGGCGTTCCATAAACACTTAAGGGATGGAAGGGGAAGCCCCTTTCAATGTTTAACAACCCTTTCCATGAAAAATTTCCTCCCGATGTCCAACCTGAACCTGCCCTGCAATAGTTTGAGGCTGTTTCCTCCAAACCAGCCACCCCCTCCAAACTTCCAGTTATCCCACTGGCACAGATGAAGGCGAGGGATGCCAAATGCCACCAGATTTAATTCCGTGTGTTTCCCAGCACTTGAATGAAAAATAAGATTAGATAAGGGGCGCATGGCGAAGCTTCCCCGTTCCCGTGGGGCGGCCCGCGTGGTTTCAGTCCGTGGGCTGGGCCGGGCTGGCTCCGCGCTCCCGCTGCTGCCGCCGGGCCATGCAGGCCCCGAAGGCGCGGAGCTGCGCCTGGCAGTGCCGCCAGTCCTGCCGCTCGGCCATGCAGTGCTGCAGCTCCCGGTGCAGCTCCAGGCAGCCGGTCCGCGCGATCATGGCATCCACGGGATCCTCGCCCTCCTCGTCCTCATCCCCGGCCCGCTCCGCCGGCGCGCGGCTCCACGCGTGCCCGGGCTTCGCCATGGGACAGCTGCCAAGAAGGGAGGTGGTGGTGGCGTCCCTTTGGGGGGCACCCTGAGTCCTCTGCACCCTCGCCGCGCACCCCCAAATGGGTGCTCAGCACCCGCCCCGTGCACCTTAACCCCACCCATGTGTGCCCAGCCCCTCCCTCAACCCGCACCCTTCACCCTCCGAAGGGTCCCCATTCTCCCATGGACACCCCGTGGGTATTCAGCGCCCACCCCACACGCTCCCATGGGTGCCCCTTCCCCTATAAACACCTAGCACCCCCCTTCGTACCAGCCAGCGCGGCCCCTTTAAGGCGGGAGCCCGGCACGGCACTTCCGGTGGAGGGCGCGGCCTGAGTGGCGCTCGTTGATTGGCAGGTTTCCCGCGTTCCGTTCGCGTGCGTTCCGACGGGCAGTAAGGAGGCGGAAGTGGGTGCAGTTGCCACGGTAAAGATGGCAGCGACGCTGCGGATCCAGAGCGACTGGAACCGGGCGTTGAGGTGGGAATCGTCCCTGTCTGTCCTTGTCCCTGTTCTTGTCCCTGTCCCTGCCTTGCTCACGGCCTCTCCTTCTCTCTGCAGCAGGGACGAGGGCGAGGCGTGGCTGAGCTGCCGCAGCCCCGGTGAGTGGCCTAAGGAGGCCTCGGGGGGNCCCTTTGGTTTAAAAGGGATTGGAGTGGTTTGGGGGTCCCTTTGGTTTTAAAGGGGGTGGGGTCATTCGGGGGCCCCTGTGGATTAGTAGGGAATGAGGGCGGTTGGGGGACCCTCTGGGTTAGGACGGGATGGCGGTGTTTGAGGTCCCTGTGGGTTGGGGCAGGTGGGCTGGGGTGCTCTGGGCTGTGAGGGTGCTGGAGCTGACGGCTGCTGTCCCCCAGGGAAGCCCACCCTGTACGGCAGTGTCACTCGGCGCGGGCTCAGCTCCGATGGCGTCCTGGACATTGCAGCCTCCGAGGGATTCGTGGTCGGGGAAGTCACCAAGGTGCCAGGGCTGGAGGGAGTGGGGTCGGTGACCACCCCCTGTGCACAGAGTGGGGATACTCTGATAGCCTAAAGCTGTCACCTGGTCCCTGTCCAGCCATCCCGAGCCTCACTGTGCAGAGCCCTGGAGCTGGTCCGTAACATCCCACTGGGCTGAGTCTAGCCAGGCTGGAGCAGCCATCCTTCCCATCTGCATCCTGAGAGGATGAGCCCAACACCGACCCTTCCATCAATTTTTAGGCTCGGGGATCTCACAGCTGGGTCGAGGTCACAGTCCTACCTCAGCAGCCTGTTTCAGTAGGACTAACAGCACTTCTAATTCCCTTTTTTCCCCTCTCTTTCCTCTCCTAGAAAAGCATCCTCATTTCTTGTCCTCACGAAAATGTGTCCACAAAGTTCCTGGCTCCGTACACAAGTTTTTGTAGGATTCATCAGAAAAGTGTGAGTAGCCTTGTGAGGTGGGAATCCCTGGATGTGACTGGGAACTCTCACAACACATCCCTGTCCATGGTGTCCTGAGGGGTGGCCTGGAGTGTGGATTTGTGTGTGAGGGGTTGCAATGGAGATGGAACTGTGATCTTGTGGTTTAGGATGGTGTTCCCACTGAAATCCCCTGGACCGTGTGCCACTCGCTCCTTCCCCTCTTCCCCTGCAGTGGGATGGAAAGGGGGATTGGAGGCACAAAAGCAAAGATCAGGGGTTGAGATAAGAACAATTTACTGGGAACAGCAGTGGAATAACAAAACAAACAGTAACAACAATATTAATTAACGGAATGTACAGGGCAGGGAATGGATCACTCACAAGGAACCCACTGCCACCCAATATCCCAAATATCCAGTGCCCCTCCCTCCTCCTGTAAAAATTAACCCTGTCCTGGCCAGAACCAGGACATCCCCCACCCCTTATTCTATCCCAACTACTTATGCCCAGACCCTACACCTCCCAACTGTATCTATACACACAAAAGCACGGGAATCATTCTCTTAATCAACAGCTGCCCCTCCTAAATGTCTCGAGATATGTATTTATTTATATCCATTATACTGCTTTTCCATGTCATCAGTGGTCTTCCAATCCCTCTCATTGATATCCAGGGGTTTTTTACCTATTTAGGTAATCTTTCAGACTTTTAAATTTACCTGATTTTCTTTTCTCCTGCTGCCATTTTTTCACTTGTACTTCTGAGTCTTAGGAAATCAATCCAGTCCATTCTTTGAGACCTCGGTGTCTTCAACACTTTTCTTCGGGAGCTCTTCTAAAAACCTGATCTTTTCCAAGCCCTGGCTTTGTAACGTTTGGAGTTGTTCCATGCAGGACGTTTAGGGACCTCCGTAGGTAACACAGCATAGACACGGCAGATGGGGCAGGTGCTGGAATGCTCCTGGAGCCACGTCCTGATGCACTCTCTGTGGAATTCATGCCCACACTCCAGTTCACACGAGTCTCTGCTTAGCTCCTCGTGGCATATTGTGCAGGGATCATCACTGGAGGCCGCACATTCCTTGGGCTGTGTGTGCCCATAGGAGAGGCTGTCCTGTGGGAGGGACGAGAGGTTCAGCGTGTAGTCCCGGACACAGTCCATCAGTGTTTTCACCTTTAGCTCCCTGTGCCAGGGGATGGCTGACAGTGCCTTGGCGTAGGGCGGTGGCGCGCTCTTGCGAAACTTCTCCCAAGCGCGCCAGCTGCAGTAGGCGTCACCTGGATTGTCAATGCACCGCTTGTCCCATGAATTCCAGTAGAGTATGTCCACCAGAGTTAATTCTGTCAGATACTGAATACCTTCCAGCTCATCGTTCCACCTGTCCCGGTACACGATCAGGTCATCCTCGAAGGGATACGCTTCCCTCACGCTCGACACAAGTCGCCTCCACAGGCTGCAAGTTCCTATCCTTGTCCCAAGCCTCTTGTCAATGGCCACGTCCCGGGACAGGGATCCCAGCTGCTTGGCTTCAGTACTGTTTAGGAATATATCCATGTTGGCCCCTAGAACCCAGCACCGGGACAGCCAGGCCAGTAAGGACTCACCCGGCTGGCGGGTGAAACATCGTCGGATTTCTTGCAGCTTACGTTGGGATGTGCTGAGTATCTCCGGCTCTTCCTCTTCCTCCTCTTCCTCCTCTTCTGAGGTCTCTGTCTCCTCTTCATCCCTCACTGAGCAAACTGATTGGGTCTTGTATGTCTTCTGTTTGGGAGCGACTGCTCGTGGCATGGGTTGTTCCTCTGGTGCAGCTGCAGTTTGAGTGGCCATGGTGCTTGTTGGTCTGGTTTCCTCCTCCTCTTCCTCCTGAGGGGACTGGCTGGTGTCCAGCAGTGTCCGATAAAGAGTAGCCAGGGCCCAGCACAGTGCAGTAAGTTGCTCTTCCCTGGAACTGCCACAGCGTTTCTCTTTCAGATACTCTGCCACTTTAACAGGGTCCCGTATTTGCTCAGGGGTGAACTTCCAAACCACTGGAGCAGAATACTCCTTCAAAACCTGGCCGATTTTCTCCCACCGTCCGTGCCACTCATCATTGTTTGATCTCTGAAACATAATCCTAAAAATGTCTTTTGTAGCTCCAAAGACGATGTAGACCACAGTGTGGAGAGATAGCACAGCAAGCACCAATAATATGTGTTCCTTAACATTCGGAGGGAATTCAGAATTCTCAAAAGCTGCTAGAAGAGGCTTGAAGGAGGAAAAGGTGGTGAAAGGCTCTTGAAAATCATCGTCTTCTGTTCCCCCCACGGACTGGGAACGATTATTAATGTTCTCCTGGAGGTAGTATATCATGTCAGAAGTTGTTACCACACAGACCAGGTACATAAGAATCCTGTACCATGTCCCTAATCTGCTAGAGAGCATTATCAGTAACAAATAGGGGAACACATAGCGGTGTAGGTACCACCACACTAAGGGCAGACTGAGCCACATTGTGACCAGCGACTGTCCTTAACGCACCAAACACCCAGAGCTGTTCTTATCTCAACCCCTGGTGCCGCACGATGGGCGCCGAATTCGGCAGTGGTGGTTTAGGAATGGTATTCCCGAATTTAGTGTTCCCAAGGTAAAACCCGTCCCCTGCGCCGCTCGCTCGCGGCACTCCCCCGCGGGTGGATGGAGAGGGGAATTGGAGGCACAAAAGGCAGCGATCGGGGCTTGAGGTAAGGACAACTCACTGGGAACAGCAATGGGATAAGGAGCGACCAGGGCCCGGCTGGAAAGAAGGAATACCGGAAAGAAGGAAGTTTTCCCGCCAGCGCATGGAGAGGTGGGATCGGGGAACATCCGGCTCCTGGCCCTGCCCCTCCTGCTGCTGGAAAACTTAACCGTGTCCTGGCTGGAAGCGGGATAGGTCTGTCTTTCCCACGGTGATCTGCATTTCTTATTCCTGTCCATGGGTTTTGCCATTGTAGGGTTTTCTTCCAATTCACAGCCTGCAACTGCAATTCAAAAAAACCAATGCAAATGCAGCTCACAGACTCACAGAATTCCTAGTGTTGGAAAAGACCTCCAGGACCATCGAGTCCAAGCTGTGCCCAATGCCCAGCTTGTCACCAGCCCGGAGCACTGAGTGCCACGTCCAGGCATTCCTTGGACACCTCCAGGGATGCGAACTCCAAACCTCTCTGGGCAGCCCCTGCCAATGTTTAACAACCCTTTCCATGAAGAAATTCATGCTGGTGTCCAACCTGACCCTCCCCTGGCACAGCTTGGGGCCGTTTCCTCTCGTCCTGTCCCTGTTCCCTGGGAGCGGAGCCCGAGCCCCCCTGGCTGCCCCCTCCTGTCAGGGAGTTGTGCAGAGCCAGAAGGTCCCCCCTCAGCCTCCTTTTCTCCAGGCTGAGCCCCTTTCCCAGCTCCTTCAGCTGCTCCTGGTGCTCCACCCCCTTCCCCGCTCCATTCCCTTCCCTGGACACACTCCAGCCCCTCAATGTCCTTCGTGTTGTGAGGGGCCTTGTGAGTCGGGCCAGTTATCTTGAGCTCTTTTCTTATTTCTTATCTGCTTACAGGACCTGCTAGAAAAGTCCAGATTTCTCTTCCCCCTGAGATAAACCTGGAATACAACTGCTGCTTGTGCAGATTCTGCCTCAGCGTTCCTTTTTCTCCCTGCCTTGCAGAGTCACAGGCAGAGAATGTACTTAGCAGGTCTGCCCCGTACAGGATTAGGCTATTGAGCAGAAATATCTGTGTACAGAATTATATAAAGCTAATTCTTGGTGCTTTTACCTTCCTGCAGATTACCTGTCTTGATATTTCCAGTGGTGGAGGACTGGGTGTGTCTACCAGCACAGACGGGACCATGAAAATTTGGCAGGCTGCAAATGGAGAAATAAGAGTAAGGGCATCTGGCTTGGATGTTCTGTGTTGTCTGTGACATTCCTGAAGTCCTGTGGCCATGACTTTGGTCAGGCTGTCCACACCTTGTGAAGAATATGGCATTTTAATGAAAAGCTAATTGAAATTGGGCGCCTTAGAGGCTCTAAGTCAAATCTGTTGGAAAAGGTGACTTCTCCCAAGAGGGATGTTGTTCAGACAGGTGCTTAGGAATAACAGCCCCTAACCTGCATGGTACAAGCACTGACTTGGCAGAGGATAAGGACATTTAACCTGTAATTAGAAGCAACTATAGTATCTTTTGCTATGTAATTAGCTGCTCAAATGGTAGAGGGAGGCCCAAAGTCACCCCTTTGACTGCCCCAAATTCTGACTAGTCCATTCCAGCAACACAAGCCCAGGGGATTTGATCTTAATCCTTTACCCATGTGAGAATGCCAAGTTTTCCGGTGTCATAACTCTTCAACTGCTCGGCATGAGGATGATAACAATGGCACTAGCACGTAGTTCTTTGTTTTTCCAGAGACTTTTGGAAGGCCATGTGTATGATGTGAATTGTTGCAGGTTTTTCCCATCGGGCCTCGTGGTTCTGAGTGGGGGAATGGATGCCCAGCTAAAGATCTGGTCAGCAGAAGATGCCAGCTGTGTAGTAACATTTAAAGGTCACAAAGGAGGTACAGAGCCCTTGAAATGCTTCATTTGCTGTGTGTGTACTTGCCTTGCATTCCAGGGCTGGTGTTCAGTCACCAGCCTGCTGCACTCTGTGTTTGATGTCTGGAATGTGGCATCAGATGCCAAATTGTCTGCCCCAAATTAGCTTGTCCCTGATCCACCAACTGCTGTGTCCAGGCTCTGGTTTTCCCTGTCCCACAAGGTGCTGGGTTTGATTGAGAGGTTAATAAACCCTGTGGCTGGCTGCCCTAGACTTGGTTAAATCACAAACCCATCCTGTGCTGAACCTGCCGTTGTTCTTACATGATTTGGGGGTTGGAACTAGATCTTTAAGGTCCCTTCCAACCCAAGCCATTCTATAATCTGTTTGTGGGGACTGACAATGCTTTGGCACAGATGTCCCCTAACCAAACTGTGGCAGGTGGTGTGACAGAGCCTTGGTCAGAGCGATGCTGCCAGTGGCTCTCAAGGTGACTTTAGTCCCTGCTTATACCTCCAGCCCAAAGTGCTGCAGTCTGTTTGCTTGGCTTAGGCTGTCATTTGAACTTCTGTAGGGAAACTGCCAATTAAATCTTCTGACCACCTGACTGTTCTCTGCTAAAAAAAACACTGTCATTTTTCAGATCCAGATTTGACAGCCCACAGTAAAATAAGGTAGTTAAGGGATCTTAGTGCCAGCAGAGACTGCTCTTTGGGTGCTGCTTTTGGGATTATCTGGGGGTGGACCTGGGAACATTTAAAAGTGCCAGGCTTTTTTCTGCCCAAATTAGAGGTTAATTTTGTGTGGGGTCAGCTCAGGCTGAGGTGAGGTGTTGCTGATCATTTGATTGATAATATCTTCCCTTTGTGCCGGATGGTGGTTCCACTCTGTGAGGTTTTGTGGGAGCTGCTGCCTTTCGCAGACTCCTCTTTCTAGGTGTACAACTTGTGTGTGTGTGCTTGGTGCCACTGGAGACAGTGGCTTGGAGCCAGTAATCGAGTTCAGCTTGGGAAATGAGGTGCTTCTCGTGTCTGTATGAACACAGTCTTCGCTTCCATGCAGGTATTTTGGACACTGCCATTGTGGATCGGGGGAGAAATGTCCTGTCCTGCTCCAGGGATGGCACTGCCCGTCTCTGGGACTGTGGGAAGTCTGCCTGCCTGGGCGTCATCGCCGACTGCGGCTCTCCCGTCAACGGCATCACCGTGGGCACTGCTGACAACTCCCTGAACCTGGGCACGCCCGAGAAACCTCCCAGTAAGGGCTTTCCCTTAAATTCCCCTTCATTTCCCTGTCCCAGACTGCTTAGGTTTGTCACCAGGAATCCCAAGCCTCTGGAATGCTGCTCTGTGCCCTTGTACCACCCTGGGAAGGGAACAGAGCGCTCCAGTCCTGGGCAGGAATTGAGTGTATCAGGCACTTTGAGTGATTAAGACTGAGCTCTGCTTAATTATTGGCCTTCCTGATGTCTTGGGATCTGGAGGAATCTTGCCACAATTCAGCAGGGGTGATCCAAACTGTTGGGTTTGGATCCCATCAAGATTTATTGCGTAGCCACTGCTGGAATTACCTGTTGTCCTCTTGTCAGGTGAACGTGAGGTCGGGACAGAAGGGAAGATCCTGCTGCTGGCTCGAGAAGACAAGAAGCTTCAAGGAGTGGGACTGCAGAGCAGGCAGCCAGTAAGGATCTGGGACTGTCAGAGCACTGGGATGGGGAACTGAGCCAGGTTAAACCTCAGCTGGAGGAGAGGCCAAAGCCTGGTGCAATAAAGGGATGGTTTCTCTCCTTCCTCTTGGACAGATTTTTATGTGAGGAGTAAGAATTGCTCAGGATTTAACCTGGGAACAGGGAAGACAGTATTTAAAATTAAACAGTGGCAGCTGTACTGTCTTCTAAAGAAATTACTGCTTCCCTTTCCTGGGTGTCCCATGTGTCTGACACTCGGTTTGTTCCCAAATCCTCAGGTGTTCCTCTTCGTGGGATCTGATGCCTTCAACTGCTGCACATTCCTGTCGAGCACCTACATCCTGGCAGGGACTCAGGATGGGAACATCTACCAGCTGGATGTGAGAAACACGAGGTGAGTGCCTGGAGCCGCAAGTCCTTAAACAACCAGGATTTAGTTGGAAAAGAGAGTCAGATACAGAGTGCTGGCAGGCAGTGCAACTTCCAGGGGGTGCATCCCATGGAGCCCACTGTGAGCTCCTGAGCCTTCCTCATTATGTTAATGTGCTATGTGTATTATGTTATATAAATATCTGTATGATTTCATATATATAAAATATCTATGTACACATATATGTAGCTAAATTTGGCAGAAAACTCCTTAACCTCAATATTCTCCCCTCCAAAAGCACAGCTCATTCCTTTCCTTCACCTGAGTGCCTTTGTAGGATCCTGACATTTACCCTGATCCTCATTTTCTAGCACAGGACTGGAACTGAGCTGTGGAGTTTTACAGGAACACCTTCCACTAGCCCAGGCTGCTCCAAGCCCCGTCCAACCTGGCCTTGAACACTTCCAGGGATGGGGCAGCCACAGCTTCTCTGGCAACAATCCTCATCCCTTTTTTCTGCTCTTTTTCCTAGTGCTCCAATCCAGGTCATCCATAGGTCAGGAGCACCGGTGCTTTCCCTGCTCCCGTACCGAGATGGATTTATTGCCAGCCAAGGTAATTCCAGTGCTGAGTTGTGCCCGTAGAAATCCTGTCATCAAATCAAGGAGCTTTGTGCTCTTTGGGCATTGTCCTCTTGCCCCTTTGCTTTGGGATTTCCACCCCCCACCTCCCCCATATCCCTCCAAAATGGGGCCTCCAAGGTGCATCCCACCTACTGGAGCCTTTTCCCGATGGAAATTCTGTTTGTAATTAGAAGAGTGGCTTGTTTCACTGATTGGCTGCTGTCCCTTCCTTGCAGGGGATGGCACCTGCTTCATTGTCCAGCAGGACCTGGATTATGTCCTGGATCTCACCGAGGCCGACTGCGACCCCGTGTACAAGGTAAGGATCACGGTGCATCCCTGAGGAGAAAGCGGGCAGGGAAAGCTCATTCCTGGCAGGAGCTGATTCCAGCCTTTACCTCAGTTTTTTTACCTCAGCAGGTTCCTTCACACAGTTGACTTTTGAGCTTATCTTTGTTTTTTCTACCTGAATAATCCTAATATTTGGCATAAACCAATCCTCTGCAGAATCCCCATGCTTTATCTCCATCGTGCAGGAGCTGAGTGGAACAGTGGAGTGTCAGCAGCTCTGGCAGAGCTGTGTTCCTATAAAAAGTGTGGATTAGGATGCTGGGACAATCCTGAGGGTTAAAGCAACCATGCTGCCTGACTCCTCTTGTTCCCTGGGGATTTGGGAGCAAGAAGTGTGTCTTGCTGTGTGATTCTGGACATCCCACTGCGCTTGCATGGATCAGGGAGTGATCCATGGACTCTCAACATGGAAATGAGCCCTTGTTTTTAACCTGTCCCAGCTCCACAGTCCAGTTCTCCCACCCAGCACAGCCCCTCAGAACGCTCAGGGGCATTGAGGTTTGACCTGCACAACTCAAAGCGGGAGGAATGTTTTTCCACACTTACTTTCCCCTCACCTTGTGTGAGGACTTACCTGCTCCCTAAGCTCCAGTGAAACCTGGAACTGTCCTTTAAAACCTGCTGTTCCAGGAGGCATTCCCCTCTTCTTCCCTTTGTAAAAGTCCAAAAGGAAAGCTCATCTCTGAGGATTTCACTTGGGAAACACTCTGTGTAAATACTGCCTTTTTTCCTGTTTCCTTCAGGTGGCTTCTTGGGAGAAGGAAATTTACACGTGCTGCAGGGATGGGATAGTGAGGAGATACCAACTTTCTGACCTTTAAGTGTTTGAAGGGGCCAAATAATAGAGAAACATGTCAGAAAGGCTTTTCCAAGCTGATTTTCCTGGAATGTGTATGTACAAGTTTGAGGCTGTTGTGACGACCAGGCTACATACACAGTGTTTTGGTAACAGGTCTCATTTTTTCCTACGAAACAACTGGGATCAATTTTTAATTTAGAGAGCAGCTTGTGTTGCAATGATGTTGTGGTTTTATTTCCAGCGCTGCTGTTTGTAGTGGGGGAAAATAAATAAATAAAATAGAGGGGGGGGGGAGCAGTGACAGTGACTGTCACCGTGTGGAATGAAATAAAGCCGCTGCTTTGATAACGCCTGTGTTAACACGTGTTTCTGTGAAAGCTTGGGGATTTTTAAGAAAAAGAGATGAGGGGAGGGAGGGGATTGGGGGGCAGACAGAGTGCGGAAGTCAGCAGACTACGCTTCCCGTGATGCCGCGGACCGGAAGTCCGTCTGTCGCCATAGCAACGGGACGCCATGGGCCTGGACTACTACGCCGTGCTGGAGCTGGACCGCGGGGCCACCGCCGACCAGATCAAGAAGGCGTGAGTGACCCCCGGCATCACAGAGACCCCCGGCGCCGGGGGGCAGCCTGGGGACCCGGGGGTGGCTGTGCGAGTGGCGGTGGCCCCGTTAGTGGCTGTCCTTGGCCACCCTCTGTGCCCCACAGAAAGGGTCTGGGGGGGCTGTGCGGGGCAGCCCGGGGTGGATGTGGGGATGGGGTCTCTCCTGTTCCCTTCAGTGGGTCCGGAGCGGCCGTGGAGATGCCCTGAGGGCTGGAGCACCTCTGCTATGGGATGGGCTGAGAGCTGGGGGTGTTCACCTGGAGAAGAGAAGGCTCCAGAGAGACCTTAGAGCCCCTGCCAGTGCCTGAAGGGGCTCCAGGAGAGCTGGAGAGGGACTTGGGACAAGGGCCTAGAGGAACAGGACAAGGGAATGGCTTCCCACTGCCAGAGGGATAGATGGGATATTGGGAAGGAATTGTTCACTGTGAAGGTGGTGAGGCCCTGGCACAGGTTGCCCAGAGGAGCTGTGGCTGCCCCATCCCTGGTAGTTGCTCCAAGCACCATCCAACCCGGTCTATTGGAAGGTGTCCAAAAAAGTCCCAACCCAACCATCCTGTGATCCGTAGGTATCGGAAGCTGGCCCTGAAGTACCATCCATTAAAATGCAAGGAGCCCTGGGGCACAAAGAGGTTCCAGCAGCTGGCAGAGGCCTACGATGTGCTCAGCGACCGTAAGTGGGGACTGTGCCCTTCCATTGATGTTAGGGGCAGGAGGGGCTGGAAGAGGGTGAATTCCTGATCCCTGACACCCTCAGGGAGGTGCCACCAGCTCTGTGACCCACAGCCCAGCTGGGAACTGGCACCCGCTCCCATGTCCATCCCCCATATTGCTGGGAACCCACTTCTCCAGCCTCCACCCAAGCAAATCCTGGATCTCAGGCTGGGGCTCTCCCTCAATTCCCAACCCCTCCTTGTTCCCTAAGCCATGAAGAAAGGCATCTACGACAAGTTTGGGGAAGAGGGGCTCAAAGGTGGCATCCCCTTGGAGCTTGCGGGTGACAACCCTTGGAGCGTCGGATACGTGTTCCACAACAACCCTGAAAAAGTCTTCAGGGAGTTCTTTGGGGGGGACAACCCCTTTGCAGGTAGGTTGGGAGACTTGGGGGGCGGCTGGGGGTCTGTCCATGACTGCCATGATTCCATGGCTGCTGCCAGCTCAGAGCATTGAGCTTTCCAGGAATGTTTCCCCGCCCAGCTGCTCCCAGATCCCTCTGGAGCTTGGAGGTTAGATCCTGACTTCCCCTGGTCCTGGCTGGGGGAGAGGCCTGGAGGTGCACGTTCAGGCTGTCAGCTTTCCCCAGCCACTCCTGTGACCCTTTCCTGGGACGATTCCCATCAAAAAGAGGGATCAGGGAGGCGAGGCCGCCATAAACACTCCTGGAAAAGACACCAGGCGGTTCTGGGTGGGAGCAAACGGGAGGTAAAGACCCCAGAGGACCCCCCAGCTGTGACCCGAGGGAGGGGCTGTCCCTGTGCTCCCTCCCCAGAGTTCTTTGCCGAGGACGGCTCGGAGGTGCTGCTGCCCTTCGGAGGGCCCCGGGGCCGGGGGGCGCTGCGCCGCGACCCCCCCATCGTGCGGGACCTCTACGTGTCCCTCGAGGACCTGTTCCATGGCTGCACCAAGAAGATTAAGATCTCCCGCAGGGTAGGGGCCGTGGGGGAGAAGGGGGTGGGTTTTGGGGTGGGCTCTGCCCTCGGTGTGGGACGGCGAGGATTTGGGGATGGCCCTGCTCCGGGATTGCCGCAGGGAGGGATCGGCACCAAAGCCAGCAGGAGCCAAACCAGTGTCCTGGGGAGTGGTTGGACTCTGATCTTAGAGGTCTTTTCCACCTAAATGATCCCATGATTCTATGATCTGATCCTGTTTGTACCCACAGCCACTTTGGTGTGGGCTACAAGCCACCCTTGCCCTCTTCTCCAGTGAGCAGAGCACTCCTGACCCTCCCTCTCTGGCCCTCCCTCGGTGTCCACCCCCAGGTGATGAACGAGGATGGCCAAACAAGCACCATCAGGGATAAGATCCTAACGATTGATGTGCAGCCGGGGTGGAAGCGGGGCACCAGGATCACCTTTGAGAAGGAAGGAGACCAGGTAATCACAGAATCATGGAATAGTCAGCTTTGGAAGGCACCTCTGGAGGTCACCCAGTCCAACCCCCTGCCCAGGCAGGGTCACCTGGAGCAGGTGACACAGGAACTCATCCGGTCTTGGATAAAACACTCCTTGTCTTAAAGGAAGAAAATACCTTTCCCTTCTCTGTAGCCAGCTGAAAGCAGCCACAAAAGAGCAGGAATTTGTGTCACCTTTCCCTGTATAAAACAATTTCCAGGTTTCCAAGGCCAGGTTGGATAGGGTTTGGAGTGGAAGGTGTTCCTGCTCATGACGGGGTGGAACTGAATGAATTTTAATGTCCCTTCCAACCCAACCCATCCTGTGATTCCATGACTCTGCCATCTTTTTTTCCCTCAATTTTAGGGCCCAAACATCATTCCAGCTGACATCACCTTTGTTGTCCAAGAGAAGCTTCACCCAAGGTTTAAAAGAGTCGACAACAACCTCATTTATGTTGCCTCAATCCCCCTGGGAAAGGTAAAGAGCTGAGTGAGGGGACAGAGCTTCCCTTTGGGCTCTGGGGCTGCAGCAGCAGCTCCTGGAGCCACTCCTTGCCCGGCAGGCGCTGACTGGATTCACCCTGGATGTGTGGACGCTGGACGGGAGGCTGCTGAACATCCCCATCAACGACATCGTGGAGTAAGTGCCGGGGGAAACGGGGCCTTTCCGTGGAGCTCGGTCCCACAGAGGTGAGCTGCTGCTCGGGAGGGACCTCCTCGGCACGGGTGTGCTCCAGAGCCTTTTCCAAAGGCTTTGGGGCTGCAGGAGGAGGAGGAGGATGCTCACAGTGGGCGACTCTTCTGGTCTTGGGCCACGTTGCTGGGAGCAGGGGCCGGGAGGGGGCTGGGCTTGGGTGGATGAGGGTGGATGCCTGGAAGAGGAGGAGCAAACTTGACCTAAGAATGCCACGCAGGGTCTGCAGGTGGGGCTGGGGATCATGGGCCTTTGTTGGGATCATCCCGTGGCTCCTCTCAGCCCCTTCCTTCACTTGGCAGCCCCAAGTACTATAAAGTGGTGCCAGGGGAGGGAATGCCGCTGCTCCAGGACCCCCAGCGCAAGGGGGATCTCTTCATCTACTTTGACATCTGCTTCCCCAGGAGGCTCAGCCCTGAGGCGAAAACACTCCTGAAAACCATCCTCCTGTCCTAGGGACAGTGACCTTCCACCTCTCGCCCCCGATTCCCCAATAAAGCTCTGGAGCCAGCACTGGGACTGGGCAGAAGTTGTTCCAAGTACTGGGAACCCTAAACCACGGGATCACCCTAAAACAACAGCCCTGAGGCCTGGGTCCACTTGGCTTTGTGGTCTCTGCTCCCCAGCAGTGGCTCTGCAGCCACAGGGAGGCCAAGGGAGGATTTTGGGGCGATGCAGGGAGGCACTCATGGCCAGGATCCCACCCAGCAGCCTTGGTGCTTTATTTTCCTAATCCCCAGAATCCATCCTTGCTAAAGCTGAGCCCTGCTGGCACAGAGAAGCAGTTGGATAACACCTGGGTTGCCTTTTCCAACAGCATTCCAGGGCTGGGAGAATGTCCTGAAAAGGCAAGGGAACCCTGACCCCTGCTGCAATCAGACCCCATAGGGGCGGTGTTTTGGTAGCACCAGTAAGGAATAACAGGAATCGCCACATCCACTGGCTTGGTCCTGCCTGCCCACACCACTGCCCCTGGGAAGTGCTGCTCTTCCTGGCTGGAAAACCTAAAACAACTTTTTTCTTCCTCCCTAAAAACTCCTCTCTGGAAACCTCCGTTCTCCCATGTTTCTCCTCAAAGAGCACCATTTCTCCTTCGATCTCTCTGGAAGTGGCATCGCTGCTTCCTGTCACTTGAACAATTAAAATTAATTAAGCCAATTAACTTTATTCCATGAAACATGATCCCAGAGAGCCCCAAGCCCTGGGACAAACTCGTCCCACACAGCAGCTGTGTCCCAGGTATCAGTTCCAAAGGACACACATCCCTGTGGACGCCACCTGACCCCGGTGACCCCTGCGCCGTCCTCTCTCCCTTCAGGCCGCTCCCCTGGAGGCACCCCTCACTCATTCCCAGCATTGCTGCCCCAGCTGGGGGATTTCCCCCCTCCCTGGCTCGGAACAGTTCCCCCTGGCATGGCAGGAATCAATAAGGTGCAGCTCATCCCACACCTGCCAGGGGAGACCTGACACTCTCCTTCCTCTGTCCCCGTTTCTCTCCAACTCATACTCTCCCACGGCAAAGCCTCTGTTTTTAAAAATCCACTTGAAATATCTGGAGCTCCCCAACACCTGCCAGGTGTGTCCTACCTGCCTTGAATCCCTTCCAGCCGGAGGACATCATCCATCAGCAGCATTAAAGCCAAAGGAATCTTCCCTCATGGAAATTAAATCCCAAGCAAGAATCCTCAGAGATGCCTTAAAATAAAAGATTATGGTTGGATAAAATGTTGTTTGGATTAAGTTTGGAGTTTTTCCAATGGGAACTGGAGAACCCGTGGAAAGCTTTAACAGGTGGGTCAGACCTGAGGGGCCCTGAAGGCAGCTATGTGCATCCCTTTCCTCAGGGAAAAGAACTTCCAGAGGCCACTCCTGAGGCTCTGGGATGAAATCAGCTTCTGCAGGGAGAGATGCCCTCCCCAGGGGCCGGGAGCGTGTCCGGCCACCGCCTCCTCCTGCTTTAAAGTACCAACTGGAGCCCGACCTCAGGGAGGCGAAATCAGCCACATTCCAGGGAACTTGGTCAGGTGCCCCACAGGGACAGCACGGGGCTGGGGGACGAGGGTTATAAATAACAAATTCTGCGGAATACAAACTTATCCTTGTCCTGA
The DNA here is from genome assembly GCA_013397565.1 of Ptilonorhynchus violaceus. Classification (NCBI taxonomy): domain Eukaryota; kingdom Metazoa; phylum Chordata; class Aves; order Passeriformes; family Ptilonorhynchidae; genus Ptilonorhynchus; species Ptilonorhynchus violaceus. The sequence goes on from VZRJ01004330.1 coordinate 1,147,001, forward strand.
TCCCGGCTGAGAGCTCAGATCCCCAAACACCACACCTGCAGCATCCCAAAGGAACTCTGGCATTCCCCTCTTCACCTGTACCCTTTTCCAGCAGACAGGGGTAGGGCCGGGCTGTCAGAAATGGCATTCCCTAGGGAGTTCATCCCAGCAGAGAGGAACAGAGGAACCCTGTGTCCCTCCGCCNGAGCAAGCCAAAGCCTCCCGGCCTTCACACTTCTGCTCCGACTGCTCACTACGGGGTTTTATACATGAGACGTGACACAAAATCAAATATAAAAGCGCCCTTTCCCACCATTTTCATTCCTGCCTATTTCAGGCACTAAAAGGATGCTCATTTTTCTTATTCTATTCTTTGCCTAATTTTAACAGAACCATTTTCATGCCAGACCCCACTTGTCAGTTATTCAATCCTTTACCAGTGGACTTTGCACAAAGTGAGGGACAGCCAGGACGCTGTCTCACAGGAAATCATGGAGAGAAACCCCTTAAAACCTGGCAGAGAAAGGTTTCAAGGCACTCCAGAACACACACATCTGTTCACGCCTTGCCAGGCCATCCCAATTCCATCCCATCCACCTGAGCTGTGCAGGTGAGGCCAAGGCTCCCCCTCCTCCTGGGGAATCCCTGTCTGAGCACAAACCCCTGTTGCCAATATCAGATATTGCCAATACCACACTTCTCTGCCCACCAAGGACACCCCAGCCAGCAGGGACATTTCTCCCACTCTCCAGCAGAGACCTCAGGGAGATATTCCAGCCTGGCTGGTGCTCCACTGGGAGCTGTTCAGGTCAGGGAGCTCCTCTGGATTTGTGCAAACAATTGGAGCCAAGGAAGGAGAGTTAACCAAGTATTCCAGGCTGACTGGGATTAAAAGAGGTGAAGGAATATGAGACACTCACTGGGGTGGGATGTACGTGGATAATCCGGCCATGAGAGGGCAGTGAGACCCAGCTCATAGTGAAAAACACCCATTTAGAGAGGAACAGTTCTGGCTTTCGCTCTGCCAGTCTGTTCAGTAAGAAATGACTCCAAAATTCCCATGACCTCTCTCCACTGAGGGGCAAATCAATACAAGGGTTTGCTCCTGCTCGTGCTGGGAGGAGAAATGAGTCCCAATGCAGGAAGCTTTTACAGCTGATGGGAAAGGTTAAAAAGAACAAACACTGCCCTGGGCGTTGCTTGTCATGGCAGTTGTGCCACAGAAGCTCTTCCAAAACATCAGCGAGCACCCCAAAACCATAAGCAGGGAAACCCCCAGGGCTCCCCATTCCCCCTCTGCATGTGGCCCCCCCAGAGGGGTCCCTGAGCCGCTGTCCCTCCGTGGCAGGGACAACTCATCCTGCCCAGCTCAAATCACTTTCCTTGACATACATTTTGCAGCCAAGAAACCCCATAATTAATTACCTTATCCCCAAAATGTTCATCCTCTCCTCTACGGATAAGCTAAGGTTTTCCCTCCAAAATATTCTTTGTACCTTTACAGAACAACTCATGTTTTACCCCAAAGTTTTCCCTCTCTCTCCACTACTGATCACCTCAGTTTACCTCAAAATATTCATTCTCTGCCATGGAGATTGCCTCAGATTTTATCACCATAATTTTCACCACCTGTCCCCTTCTGGTTACTTAATTTTTATCTAAAATTATTGGTTCTCTACTCTTCAGACTATCTGAAGTTTACTCCCAAAAGTTTCTCTACGTGTGAGAAACTGATTACCTCATTTTTACCTCAAAATGTTCGTTGTCTCCCCTACTGGTTAACTCAGATTTCACGTCCAAAGTGCTCATTTCGTCCCCTGCAGATTACCTCACTTTTTTCCTCCAAAATGTTCCTTGTCCCTTACACTTTGCAAAAAAAAATATATTCCATAATTGAAAAGATAAAGTTGCTGGAATTAGCAAAAGGATGGAAATAGCAAAAGGAGGTAAGGGCTATTAGATATTTTTTGTTCCCATTTTTTTTCCTCTGGTACGAATTTACTGTGAGAGGTCCAGGAGTGTTTCCTGTGTTCCACGAGGAAGGATGAAATAGTGGGCACTAATTCCAGCAGAGGCTTGGGCTGGGAGGCTGCTCCTGGCAGCCCTGCTGATGCTCCAGCAGAGTGACCCCGGCTCCCGAAACTCCCGGCACCTGAGTCCCTCCAGGAATTCCCGGGGAGGCCGGGAGAGGGCACGTCTCCATAAGGGATTTCACCGCCGATTAGGATTTTCCAGCTCACTCTGCTCACCCAGGACTTTGGGTTTTCACCACGTAGTGCTGCGGTTTTTGCTTTCCTTTCTCCCCCTCTTTGCTCCTCAGGATGGATTTCCAGGCTGGCCGGAGGCTGCCACGGCTCCGCTTCGCCACTTGGAAGTAGGAGGCTTGTGGAATAAAATCTCCTTAGACTCAAAATTGTTCAGATGGAGCTACAAAGGAGCCTGTAGGGCTCTCATCTGTTCCCTCCCCAAGGTTCCTGGGGGATAATGTTCTATTATTGCTGTGCTGCTTTCTGTGAAAAATCCAAACCCCTGAACGAGACAGATTTTTCTAATCTTGGGAGTACATGGGGCTCACATCTGTCTTTTGTTTCTGATACATGTTAAAGAAGTAATAAAATATAGCAAGCATTTAAGCCATACTGAGAAGCAAATTTTCACGATTTGACAGGAACTCAAACCGTTTAGCTTATCTTTACGAAGTGAGGTCGAAAACATGAAAACTTAGAGGTTTTATAAATAGACCATAATTGAGTTTTCGCTGGCACCGTGATACTCCAGAAAGGGAGCCCACAGCCTAAATTTTGAATGGCAAACTGCACACCCTTCAGCAGCAGCTAATTAACGCTGCCAGTGAATCTCAGACAGCCCCGGAGAGAACCAAAACATCAACCCACCGAGTATCTATTTAAAACCACCCAGGGACACAGTGACTTCGTGCAGCGATGCCTGGCTGAGTAACGAGAGGCTCTGCATTGTTCACAGGGCAGTTTTCTGCCCTTCTGCTTCAAAACACCGATTTGAGGGGCTCTGCATCCTCTCCGCAGCTGGGAGCAGAGGAGAACGCTGGATTTGAGGGAAGCCCTGGAAGCTGGTGGTTCCCTGGAAGTCCTGCCGGTTTTGCTGGCTGTTTAAGCCTTGCCTAAACTGAGCTCTGCCTCACAGCGGGCGGGGCTGGTGGGGAGGGAGGGATCAGCCCACAAAGCTCCTCGTTGGAGCGGGGATTAACAAGGCTTGGGAGCAATTTGCAAACAGACGAGCCCTTCCTGGCTGCTGCTTCCAGAACCTGTTCTTAGAGTATCTCCCGCCCAGCCCCGGGGATACAGAGGGCTTGGCTTGGGGGCGAGTCCCCATTCCCAGGCTGCTGTTGAATTCCAGGCTGTTTATTCCATCTAGACTCAACCCCCTTGCTGGGGTACGAACCCAGCCCCTAGGCAGCTCGGGGACACCACTGGCAAAGCCCTTTTCTGGGCTGGAGTTTGGCCGAGGTGCCCCAAAGGGTTTATTCAGAGATGAGTGCAGCGAATAACCCACCCAAAGGTGGGGGGACCACGTTCCTCTCGGGGCGCTTTTCCTTTGGCCAGGCAGGTTGCTCCTCACCACAAAAAGTTCCTTGAAGCTGAGAGGAAAAGCCTTTGCTTCGGCAAGGAACGGGTCCACAAGGCCCCAGGTAATCCGAGGCTCTGGGGCTGTCACTGGGATGAGGCAGATCCATTTCCACGCTGGCAGGAGGAAACACAACTTTAAGAGTTTGTTGAACAACGTGGTGTTTGTGAATTCCATCAGGAAACACGGGAGCACATCACCCTGCCAGGACACAGAGCAGAGCTGTCCAAGGCAGAGAGAGCAGCAATGACCAGTCCGAGACGGGGCTGTTATCTCATCCAGATAGCTCAGAAACAGAAACCCCAAATAGTTTAAATGCCAGGAAAATCCTACTGTTTCCTAGAATTTATTTTTTTTACATTTTGAACAGCCAGCTAAGGAAGTGGCTGCCACCACACAGGGCAGGAGATACTGAATCTGCTGGTGAGGTTTTATTCAAATCCAAAATGCTAATCCAAAAAGCACCTCCTACTTTCTGCTCCCTCTTTTGTTTCTCGAGTATACTCCAGGATATTTGCCTCAGGAGCCGTAGTAACTCTGAAATTGCTGCCTTTTCCCCTTAGAGAATGATCTGTCTGTCCTGGTGACATATGACAGGTTTTTTGGGGGATGATCACATCCTTCTCCTCGAGGACTGCTCTGTTTTGTTTTCCTGCTGTGCTTGGAAGAAATGAGTGTTATCTTTGAAAGCAGACAATGCCATGGTGAGGCTGTCAGAGAACAGCTTCACATCACTTGGGAGCCCACAGCTGGCTGCTGGATCTGGAGGGAGGAGAACTGAAATTCCTGAGAATGGATCCCTGAGCCCGGCTGGGACATCCTGAGGCTGCTTTACCCGAGGTCACATTGATGCTGATCAAAATACACAGAAGGAAAATCGACAAAGTGCCAACATTTTCAAATATCCTGTGTGAAACTTGAATAAAACTTAATTTTCGTCAGCATTGAACAGTGCAGTGCCTTCATTTACTTCTCTCTGCTTGGCTGTGTTTTGGTTAATCCATGTCTTTTGCCCAGTTTAACCTGGATTAAGTCCGGCTTTCCACTGAGGCTCATTCCTATTTCCTCATGCTGGTAACTTGGGTTAGAGCTGTTTGCAGTGTGAGCTCTGGAGTTCTGCTCCTGCTTCCACCCAAACTAGCGGGGATATTGCCAGTGGTGGCAGAGGAAGGAAGATCAAACCCTGTGAGCCTTTTGCTGAAGTGGACTTTGAAACCGCTCCCTAATTCAATCATTCCAGGCACGCTGGTTTCTAGCACAGCCACAACTCCCTTCCTTCCTTCCTTCCTGGGGAAAAAGAAACGAGGACACTCAGAGAATCAGATGGATTACAGACAAATTGGCATCACAGAGCAAAATGATGGTTTGCTGTGTGTGTGCTTGCTGCGGCGGGAACTCTTGGAAAGACGCAGGAGCCCGAGGAAATGTGCAGAGCCCAGTGCCACGTGTCAGTCAGCAGGGAGAGCAGCACGAGCTCTCTGTTCCTCTGGGATCTTCTGCACATCGCAGCCGTGGGGCTCCACCAGGCTGCGGGAACGTCTCCGGGCTGCAGGAAGGATGTCCTGCCTGGGATGCGCTCCCGGCAGAACGGAGCGAGTTCCGAACGTGCTCCTTTCCCCGGGGTGCTCCCCGAGGTCAGCTCCCCGTCAGGAGGGAACAGGGAGGCAGTTTCCTTCCAGGCTGCTCGACTTTGGTCTGCAGCAGCCCCAGGGCCTCCCTGTGGAAGTGGAGGGGTGGTTGTTTCCCGGGAGAGCCGGTGGCACTGCCTTGTCCCCTGGCTTTGGGTCTGCTCCGGGCTGGCCCTTGGGCATGTTTCACGTGCACTGGGCCAGCCCTGCTGTGGGATTTATTTGGGTTTACCTACGGACGTGGGCTTGCCTGTCTGCCTGTTGGTTTGTCTCTCCCTGCAGGAACTTTTGGTGGGAATTTCAGCCAGGTTTCAGGGGTCTCCGAGGTAACTGAGGGCTTTGTGAAACAGTGAGGAAATTATAGAGTCCTACTGAGGGACCCCATAGGCACAGAGGAGCTGCAGCACGTGACAGGTTTCATCTGGTGTGGGTGTGATGGGGGACAGGGAGCAGCTGGAGCTGCTGCAGCATCAGCAGAGGGAGTGGGGATCAGGAACATTGCTCCATAAGAAATCCCGGAGCTCTTATACTGTGTGTTTGGGTTTGTGTTCCCCATTCTGTTCAAGCCCAAAGCCTTTTGTTCAGTGCATCACATGGGTGTGGCAAAGGTAATCTAAAGATTTTCACAAGTCAGGCTGATTCAGTGACTGCATTTTCCAATGCCATCTCAGTTTTCATACTAAAGGAAATTAGTAATTTCATGTTGAAAAAAATGAAAGGGACACAGCCACCCAAGCTCCAGGAGTTTCCCTCAAGCAGAACTCGCTTTCATTTCCTCTCCAGGCTCATGGCCCTGTGGCTGCAGAGCCCTGTGTAACACAAGCCTCGTCACACAGAGCAGTTATTCCCTCTGGGAAGGGGGGCAGAGGGAGCCATGGCCGGTTTTCATGCCTCATGTCTGTCTCTCTGGAACATGTGAGGTTCCTGTCAGCGGCAGCAGCTGCTTCAGTCCGTGGGCTGAATAAACACCCTTCATCTGGAAGGAGTTAGCAGCTCCACGGAGCACAGGGGATCGCAGCTTTGTGAGCTGAAGGGCTCAGCAGCCACCTGGGGACAACTTCCTTGACTCCCTTTGCCTGTCCCCATGGAATGGGAGCTCCTGTTGTTCCTTCCCACTCACAGGAGCTCCAACTGCCCCAAAAGCACAGTTTTACTCTCTCTGTTCAAGCCTGTGAACACGCGTGTGCAGCCGCGGTCCCGCACGCTCCCACACACTCCCACGCACTTCCTCATGCTTCCACCCGTGCTCACGGACACCTCCAGGCACGTTCTCCCCCTCGGCATTCCTGTAGATCCCATGAGCACGCGCCCAGCGGTCGCTCCCAGCTCCTGCTGGGAATCCTGGGCTGGAGAGAGCCACGCCACGGGTGGGAAGGCTCTGTGAGCACAGATCTCCCCACTGACCGGCAGCAGGAACATCAGATAATGCCTGGAAGGAGCTTGCCCAGGCACAGGAACTTGCTGTGGGATCTGGGAGGGGTTAATAATGTAGTTAATAATGCATGGAAAGGTTTCTTTGGAAATGTTTCATTTCCAAAAGGCTGATGGTGCCTGACTGATGATGGATTTCACAGAGCAAGTGTCTCTTTGCCACCCCAACCTCTGGCATGCTTGGCTGACCCAGCAGGGCTGCTGGCACCGTGTGTCCTCACCCCAAAGCACCTCTCTGTCCATTTTACAACCACCTTCTCTCTATTGTACAAGTGTCAGGGCTATTTCCCAAATATTTGATAAAACCTGAGGGGATTGTCCCATAGTCTTTGCTGAGAATTACAGACTCCATCTAATGAAAGGCAAAAATAGCCATTGAAGTCCTTCTTGAGCTGCTTTTGGTTGGGGATTTTTGGTGTAATTCCAGTCCCAATAAATGCACCACGTGTGAATGGATGTAAATATGAGTTAGTAAAACTGTCAGCATCGTCTTCTCAAAGCATCCAGGTGTAATGCAAAGTCCTTGGGAAATAATAATTCAAGCAAATCAGTAAGTAAAAAAAAATCTTAGCAGATCCTTGGCTTGCATATCTGGGGATACTTCCATTAAATTTGTTACATATTTATATTAGCTGATTTTTTTTATCCAGGTGGAGCAAATAAATTTATAGGAAAATAATAAGTGTTTTGCAGACAAGTTAACCAGAAGGTGATGGGTGAAGACCATTTGCAATCTTAGCTAAAAGTGAATCAGAAAAACACGAACAGAAGGGTCATTGAAACTCTGCACGTCTGACAAACCTCTGTGCAGCAGGATTTGTTTTGTTTTCAGTTCGTGCTCAGGGGCTGAAAATCGAGCACAAATGTCAAAGGTTCACCTACTTCTTCAGTCTGCTTTTTTGTTTTGTTTTTTACATGCTAAAAAAAAAAAACCTGACAAAAAGAAAGAGGGAATGGCTGTGAGAGAGAGCTCTGTGAGCACACACAACCCTTTACAGGCAGGTATTTTTCCTTCAGACATCTGAAGCTTTTCTTCCTGGTAGGACGTCATTAGCATATAATTAAGGTGCCAGATCCATGCCATTTTCCTGTATTCTTAATGGGGTGAGTTCCTGAGGTTTCTTGGGAGTGTTTTCCTCCCAAGCTGAGGTCAAACAGTTAACCAGTCATTCCTTTCTCCCTCCTATTTATAAGCCATGCCAGGAGCAGGATGCAGTAACGTTCTCTTGTGGTTCACCACGAGGAAAATATTCCATTTCTCTTTGGAGACGATCCTCAACAGGCCCCCGCAGCAGAACTTCATTTATGGAGGAAAAAAGGGGGAACCCTCTCTGTGTGTCCTCCCTGCCGGTCCCACCACCAGAGGAAATCCCTGGAGAGACCCTCCCTCCCTTTCTGCCCTTCCACACTTCTCCTTCCTCCTGTCGCTGTCTCATCATTCGGGTGTTAAAGCTCTTCCTCAGACCAAATGCTGGGCTTTCTCCCCAAATCCATGACCTGTCCCCAAGGATGCAGTGTCCAGAAAGTTAAGCCAAGCATCCTCAGGAGTGTCTAACCGGGAATGACCCCGGCTCTGCCAGGGCGCCTGGAATCCGTCCCGTGTTCCTGTGAGAGACCTGCCAGGGCTGTGTCGGGGTCCTGGCCCTTCTCTGAGTGACCCTGTGCCCAGGGCGGGTGAACAAAAGAGCCGTGAAGGGCTCCAGAAAGCCTCCTCCTTCGCAGAGTGCCTGGGAAGAGCCCGGGATGCTGCGGGGCAATCCCGCTGGAAAAGCAATTCCTGCCTTCCCCAGCAAAGGAGCTCAGGGCTGAGCCCCGGCCCCTCCTCGGCTGCGGACAAAGAGGAGAGAGAAAGAGACTCTCTGAGTCCCAAATACCTTTTGAACGGCGAGGAGGAGACGTCCCGCGGGTTTTGTTTTTCCCTCCAGGATGCCAGCATCCCGTCCTTTGGAAACCTTTGTGTCGGGAGCGAGCGGTCCCCAGCTCCGCTGAGCACTGCTTTTCCCTGGGAAGAACCGGGGGGGAGGAAGGAGCACAAAACATTTTGTTTGTAAAGAGGGACAACTTCCCCCGGGTGCTTCTGGAGATCGCAGACTTCAGGCTACCCGGCCCTGGAAGCTCTCCCGCTTTTTCCAAGGCGCTCCTGGGTGTCCGTGTCCATCCCTCCTGCTTTATTCAGCAGCCCCCAGTCTGTGCCGCGTCCAGAGAAGGAGCAATTTGCCTTAATCTCGCCTTTCAACGTCTGTGCCATTAACTTCGGAACCCAGCAATGAAAATGCAAATATTGGCACTTTTCACTCCTTAGCTGCTTCTCGTTTTTGCGGGAGCATGCAATGTACTCATTCCAGATACATTCTTAGGCTTTTGGAGTGAAAAAATCTCAACCTTTCTCTCCCTGCTGGGCTGAACATCCAGCTCTGTGTGGCTGTTTGCCATACAACATCCAGCAGCATGTTGAGTACAAAACATGAGGGGGAACACGCAATTAATGCAATTAAGTAAGACACAGAATCGCGTTACATGCTAATCATTTCCTTAATCCAACAAAAGCTTGCCCCACTTTTTTTCTTTCTTTTTTTTTTTCAGTCTGGAGCTGCCACCGAGTTTCCAGTCTGCTGCACCAGAGCCATCCCAAATGTAGGTCAGGCTTGCCAAGTCCACTTCTGCAGGAAGCAAGGCATGTTCTCCCGCGGGGAAAGCACCCTCAGCACCTCTCCTGCTGCCGGGATACGGCCGGGCTCCTGCGGGAATTCCTGCTGGCTGCGGGCTGCTCCCCTCTGCTTTAGGGCTGAGGGCGAGAGAACAGTGGGAAGTCACATCCCTGCGGTGCCCTGGCTGGGTTTTGGTGGCACCAGCCCCGGGAAGGTGCCCATCCTCTCCAAGGGGCTCCAGTGATCCCAGCTGGGCACTGGGCACATGGTGGGAAGGGGAAGGTTTGAGAGCAGTTTCAAATCATCCAGCAGATGGTCTGAAGCGGTTCCTGGCAGCAGCAGGGAAGGGGGGCCTGGGCTCCTCCTCAGCCTCGCTGCTCTCAGCAAGGAAAGACGGGAAGCCGGAGAGGAAAAGGCCAAGGGCAGGCCAGCCAGGGAGGCAGCTGGGCTTTGGGAAGGCTCGCTGGGAGCAGGCTCAGGGAAGCACCCAAGGAAGGAGCAGGATACTACAGCCTTGTGTATGGGATGTGTGTGTTGCCCATCAGTGCCACAACGAGCTTGGGATCCTGGCGAGCCTTGGGGAAGGCCAGGGAGATCCACAGCTCTGCCAGGAGATCCTGAGCTAGTTCAGCAGGTTCCAGTTGATCCATCAGGAGTGACCACAACTCCTCGGACAGGGCGCTGTCCCATCCCTCAGCTGTGTGCAGCAAACCAGCCAGGGAGTTTCTCTGCTTCCAGCAGGAATTTCGCAGCCGGAAAAGGGGAGGCTTGCTCATATTTTAATCCCTTTTCATGGAGTGATGCAAACTGTAATAACTCCCTTGTGAATGATGTCATGTCCAGACTCCTGTTTCCCAAGACAGGGATGGATTTTCCTCACTGGTTGTGCTACACAAATTAAACCAGAGTGACACGATAAGCAGGGGTGCCCTGGGGTCAGCTCTGAGCCCCACGTCCTCCTAAAAGCCACAGTAATCAGTTGGAGCCTTTGGAATTCTGTCAAGTACTGATAGCACATCAAGGAGCTGCAAAACCCAGGTGAGACTTGGGAAGGAGTGACAGGATAAAGTGGAATGGCTTCCAACCGACAGAGAGTAGGTTCAGATTGGACATTAGGAAGAAATTCCTCCCTGTGAGGGTGGGGAGGCCCTGGCACAGGTTGCCCAGAGAAGCTGTGGCTGCCCCATCCCTGGAAGTGTCCAAGGCCAGGCTGGATGGGGCTTGGAGCAGCCTGGGCTAGTGGAAGGTGTCCCTGCCCATGGCAGGGGGTGGCACTGGATGGACTCTAAAGTCCCTTCCAAGCCATCCCTTGATTCTATGATTTAACTCCAAGGAATTATTGGAAATCCCTCTTGCAAGGCTGGGAAACTTCACAAACCACCCTGGATTTCCTTAAGTGCCTTTGTGGGGAGGGGACACACCCAGGAGGACACGAACTCCAGGGAACGTGCTGGGAGTCTGGCCCGGGTTCTTCCCTGTGTCCTGTGCACCGGAGTGGAGAAAAAGCTCGCTGAAGCTGCTCCTTCCAGACAAAATGTTCCTTACCCAGTAAGTCGGCAACATCAGGCTGATTCCATGTGGAGCTGCTGCTGCTGAGCCGGAAAGCTCATCCGGTTGGGAGAGGCCAAAGTGACAGACAGCTCTGAAGATGGTGCAGAAGGGAAAAAGAATGCAAATAAAGAGGGATGGGAGTTCAGGGAAAAGTCCCAAACTGAGCAAGCAACCAATCTGACAAAATCCATGCAGCGCTTGCCTTGCTCCCCTTGTCCCGTGTAGTCTGACGTGACACTGGAAGCAAAGCTGAGATTTCCTCTCTGCTGGCACAGTTCTGGTCTGTCCATCCCCTCCAGCCCCGGGGCTGGAGCGCTCAGCCTTGTGGAAAGAGGAGCTGTCCCCACGCCGCCTCCCCCGCCGCCCCTCCGGAGCAGGGCCGGGAGCGGGAGCAGCATTCCCGAGGCAGCTGCCCGGGGCTCTGCTGCTGCACTTCCCAGCTCATCGCCGATGGAACAGCCTGGGAGCAGGCTCCAAGGACGAGCCGCTGGTGATTAGCAAGGCACTTGTCACGAGATGTGCGGAGATCACAGAGGAGCTTCAGGAAGTCTGAGACCCAGTCCTGAAACGGGTCAGGGCTGTGTTGGTGAAGGTGTTACGAGGCAAGGTTTTATTATATAGCTGTAAACTCATTGCAACTTCCTTCAAAAGTTGCTGGGAAAGACGAAGTCCGTGTTGGGTCATGCAGAGCAGGTGAATAAAGGAGTGATGAGCCTTCACAGCCTCCTTTGCATCGTTCCCAGCTGTGGGAGCACCCAGTGCAAAGTTGTCCATGGATGGCTGTGACTGGCTGGGCTGACAAACACATCCCGAGGAGCTGCTTTCCATGGAATCACATGCCCCGAGCAGACAGCCATTTATAGAGCTCCAGAAGAGACCAAAAGTGCTGTGGGTTATTGCTGTCCCCAAATACCCTTCCCTCACAGGACACTGGAGCCATCTTTGCAGAGCAGAGCAGGGGTGAGCCTGACTCAGACCCCAGAAGCAAAGCACGCCCTGCAGATGTGGGACAGGGCTGCTGCCTTCCCAAAAAAGCTTTCCCAGGGCTTTGTGGGCATCCCAGGATTCCATCCCTGCACACACCTCTGTCTGCATCCCCCTGCATGCATGTGTGCCTCTGGTGCTGCAACCCTGTGCCTAATAAATCCCCGTGGCCCTATAAAACCCAATTACCAATGTGTTTAAAATAAAAGATGAATGTGTATTTATAACCATGTGTAATACTTTATATAACACTCTAGAACAGATGTCCAGGGAGCAGCAAAATTTTAATTAAGGTTTTTTTCATTGCTTTTCCTAAGGAGTCCAATCAAAGTCCCACTGAAAGGCAGGAGTGAGACATTAAAAAAACCCCACACAGTGACACAATGTTTACATGTATTTTATAACTTATTCTGTAAGGGACATCTGTGGCTCATCTAGTGCAAAAAAAGCCAAGACTATGTGGTATGAGGCTTTTTTCTACTTATGCTTCTGTCATGATCATGCCATGAGTAGTGTGGAAAAACCTTCGGCGTCCTGAATCTCGTGTTTGTCACATGATTTATCAGCACTTTATGAAGAGGCAGAAATGTATTTGATCTGTGGGTTGATGCATTTTTAAGGGGGTCTCTCAGCAAGTCCAGCTCTGCTGGCTGAGGGCCTTGCAAGTTCTACTGAATTTAAACCACCTTTGGACACAAATAAATCTCGTGCCCCGTTTGCAAAGAGGGACCCAAAAAGGAAAAAGGATCTGGGGAGTTGCCCAGTGTCCCTGGGGGTGTCCCCAAGTGGACACCACAGTGACCTTCTTGCTCCTGGGAGCTTCCTGAGTCAGGTCAGAGATGGGAGACAGCAGACTCCTCTTGCACAGGGAAAAGGAGATTTTCCTGAGTTTCAAGGAATTACTGAGCTGGTCCTAGAGGCTGGAATGATGGTGCTGGAGGCCACGCTTGGGGTCCTTGCTGCCTAAAAGGTTATCTCCAGACCCTTGCCGCCTTTTCCCTCACTCCATACTCAGCCTGTGGCTGGGGAAGCCCTGAAGGAGTGGGCTGGAGACAGGACAAAGAGAAAGAGGGACAACCAGACTGTCTTAATGTGTGCTTTCCTTGCAGATCCAGACTGCCTGTGAGCCAGGCTCCCCAGGAGAGCCATCAGCGTGCTCCAGGTGGAGTGGGAGAGCCCAGGAATCACGTGTTTGCTGCCCTAGGGCACTGCCTGCTCGTTATAGTTAAGCATTATTAACTATGATTAAGTGCACGATCAGCAGGCAGAGCTGTTTCCACGGATTGCATTCAATATCCAGGCAAGGCTGCGGGAGCATCACCGTGTGAGTGATGGGGTGGAAATCAATTAACAGGTGGAAAAATAGGCTGGAACATGGAACACTCTCTGAAAAGGGCACCCACTTCTTCCTTGGGATCTTACTCACGACACAACAAAAGGAAACCCACACAGACGAAGGCTGAACCATTCATTTGGAAGTTTTTAATTTCTTCCCTAAGGGAAGCTAAAGAATATTTTAAAGGTGTCTGCAGTGTTATAAATCCTCCTTTTTTGGTCTCGAGCCTTTGTTTTTATTCATCCTGCACGCTGATTTCCCACGGCTGCACCTCGGCTCCTGGCGGGGCTCAGGGAGGGCATCCGTGGTGTGGCCCTTTCCGGGAAGATGGACAACCTTTTCTGCAAACTGTTGTTTCTGAGGGGGACCTAAACTCTTTCTTCATTGCTTTCCCATCTTTGACTCCTGTGTTTGCACCTGTTCTGTGAATTGGGCTGCTTTATGGAGAGGGAAACTTCCAGACCTGTCCACAACCAGATTCCTTTCCAAACTCCTCCAAACTCCTCTCCACTGCCTTTCCTCCGTGCTAACCTGGTTTCTGAGGCTGTTTCCTAACTGCAAACAAGCTGACAAGCACCTCCTGAGATGCTCTAGGTGTTGTCCCTTCCAGACCACTTCCCTCTTTTCATAGTATCCTTACTGCCTCTTCTTTCCTTTAGCACAGGTCCTGCTCTGAGAGCCGCAGTCATTCCCGGCTGGTGCAGTTTGTGCACCTGGAAATGCCCTGGGAATCAGCCCTGTGGCACCAGTTTGTCGCTCCCAAGGCGCACACAAGTCACTGGGCACGCCTTGCAGTCAGTTCAGGCAGAAACTCCGGAGTTTGGTCCGGCTTTCCCGGGCATTTGGCATCCCGGCAGGTTCTCTGCAGAAGCAGTTGTCTCTCAGGCAGAGTTATTAGAGCTGACGGTGCACCAGGAGTGAGTGACATCGTGGGGACACGGGAATGCCACATCCCTGAGGAGCAGCTGTGTCCACAGGGATTTACACGGCACTGCCCGGTGATCACCTCAGGCCTCGACGGAATCGTGGGCGCTGATGTTCGGAGAGGGAGAGGTTCGTAATTCCTCTGGCAGAAGCAGGCCACGTCCACTCAGCAGGAAAAAAAGCGGCATTTCCCCGTCCCTGGCGACGTGAGCGCTCCGAGGAAAGCGCACCCAGCGGGATCTGGGGCAGCGCCGAGGGGCCGTGGCGAAATCCCCCCGGGATGCTCTGCGCTCCCATCCCTGCCTCTGCCCCGCCGAGCCCGCTGCCCCCTCCCCTCCCGGTGCCGGGGGTGACTCCCAACTGCACGTCCCACGTTTGTGCGGCCACAGCTTCCCGAGGGCACGACGCTCCACGGAGAGAAAAGAGAAAACACTGGGAAATAACCGGGCGGCAGATGGTCCGGCAGGGCCGGGCTGAGCGTGGGGATTAACCAGCCCACGATCAAAGCTGGCACTGCAGGTTGTCATCACTGGCGAGTTATTTATTAGCCCTAAACGCGGCTCCCTTCAGACACCAAATGTCAAACGTTTTAATATGTAGGACCCGAACGTTCCCCTCCCAGCTGCTCCCATTTCGTCCTGCCAGCTGCACTGTCTCATCTTCCAAGACCTGCCAAAGAGCCCAACATTAACATACCTTATTATGCACATTATTTTGCCAATAGAGGCCAGATGAGGCCAAATCATTCTGATAATAAGCCCTGCTGTCATTAAATGCTATTATGCATGCTACTGTTGATCCCAAAACCTTCACAGAATATTAATAAGGGCACGCTTGGCATTTGCTGCGAGGATTCTGGAGTGGATGTTTGGCACTTATTGGATCTGTCCGCAGTCTGAAGGGATCTGTGGCTGTCTCAGTCTCTTCTGTAACTCAGGAGAAAATTACGAGGTGCCTGGTATGCAAAATATTTCCAGTTCTGGGAAGATTTCTTTCTCCTTTGAAAAGGAACCATGGTTTGGGGGTTCGGTTTGGATCCTTAGCGGGAAAGAAAGGAAGGAAAAAGGAGAGAACTGCCTGAGGATGATCCAAATATTTCATTCTCATTTTTTGAAAACCTATTTTAAGGTAAATTTGAAACGAAAACGTCATTGTGAAATGAGGAGCTGAAAATGCCAGTGTGAAAATAGAAGCTGAAACATTTCAAATTCTCTGAATGTTTTTTTTTTTCACTGAAGCAATGTAAGGTACTTTGACCTGAAGCTGTGACTAGCTTTGGTTAACCTAGAACTACTTTTTTTTCTGTGATTTTATTGCTTGGGGAAAAAATAGTCACCTGCTTTAAGTGTTCTGACTTTTGAGGAGGAGGTATTTATGTTATAAAGTTCTTCTGACTGAAAGTTTCAGCTATTCTTGGAGTCTTCTGATTTCTTTTCTTAAGGTATTTATACTTCTAAAATGCAATTGTTTTTCCTTTTCCTGTCCATTTTCTGCAAGTCTTTTGACAGCTTTTTATGATTTCAACAGGGCAGTAGCACATAAAAATGGTGGGGAAAAGTGCCACAAGCTCTCCATTGTAATCTGGCCATAAATTCAAGCCTTATTTCAGTTATGGGTGGCCACTCCTGATACCTAAAGGTGAAAGCCTCCCTTGCTGTGATTAACTGGTCAGGACCTCAGCCAGATTTCAGTCCTTGAGCAGCCACTGCTGTGGAAAATAACTTCAAATGTTCCCCCTGACCCTTTTGTCAAGCTGTCCCTGTCGGTGATTGATTTCGGCTCACGCAGAGCCCGGGGCTGTTTCCAAGCTCTAACAGTGACCCAATGTGCAGCACTGGACAAGCCAAGGGATATTCCTGCATTCCGTGGTCTCCTTTACATCCAAGGGCACTGGGATTGGACAGAACTCACAGGGATGTAGGACTGAGCCACAGAGGGGCTTTTAAGAGTCTCAGTGAGTTAGAGAATTCCTCTTAATTCAAAACTAGCCACGAAGATCAGCCCAGAGCAGCCCTCCACTGCACATTCACACACGTCGGTCTGGTGGGAAGCAGAGTTCTTTTGGTTAACGCAGCCCTTCTGCTCAAAGAGCAAATTTGGGTGTTAGCACTTTGGGGACCTTTTTGCAGAAGCTGAGCTGATGGCTCCAGGCTTGTGTCAGAAAAAAGCAGGGTAAGAGTTTTCACCTCAGCGAGCCTGCAGTCTAAAAAAATCCCACCAGAAAGCAGGCACCTGCATTTCTTCAACAGACAAATGGCTATAGATTAGAATATACCTTTAAAAAAACACCCACTGCCTCTTAGATAACACTTTCTGTCACCAAACAAAAAGAAACACAGGCCTAAAATCAGAGTCAGAAGAAAGGACCAAAGTATTTTTAGGTGGTCTGGGTTCCCAGCCTAAGTGAGGGGCTGCCTTCAATCAAATTTAGGCAAGCCCCAGCCCTTCTCTCTGCGGTTGGTTCCAGCTGCACATCTCCCCTCTTGGAGCAGCCCTTCCCAAGTGCACACAGGCAGCTTTGTTCCCAGCCTGGGAAGCACCAAATGGTCCCCACTGGAGGGAAGGGAGAGCCAAGGAAGGCGTTTTCCTCCGGGTGATCCTTGCCTGCACAGGAAGCTTTGTGGCTTCCCAAGCGAGGGGACAATGTGTTCAACACGTGCCAGCCTTTCCTCCCAGCCTGAGAGGTGAATCACCGGTTTTCCCTGGAAGGGAAGTGTTGAAATCCTCGCTGTTCATGAGGAAGAAGGAGCAGCTTCCTCGTTGTGATGAGTATTAGCAACAATCCCAGCAAGGGGAGCAGCCTGTGCAGGTGATGCTCCACCACCGGGGCTGGCGGAAGGGATCTGGAGGAAAGGCCCGTTTTCCATGAATAATGCAAATTGTTGGCAGCTCCAGCAATTCAAGGCCCAGGGTAGGAAGTTTGCTGCATTCTGCGTGGGGTCACGCTTCCTCCCCACGGGCACTGCTGGTGTGGTGGGAGCCCGCTGCAGGCTCCAGAGGAACTGCGTCCCCTCAGGGAAACAATCTGGCTCAGAAACACGTGGAATTTGGGTCTGGAGAGGGGTAAGACAGGCAACACATCTCCCAGGGAAGAGGGCTTTAAAAAAACCACCTACAGCAAAACACAGACGTGTGGACTTCAGTCCACCCCTGCTCAAGAAAGCGTTTCAGTCCAGGGTAATGGCAACAACTCACGGGCTTAAGTGCTTGCTAAAAGCCAAGTTTCTGTCAGAAACTCCCCAGAATAAGTGTGGTTTGCAAACCAGGCTGCAAAGCTAAGGAAAACATTGCTGTGTAACCTCAAGAAGAGCTATGGAGGCTCCGCTGTAAATCTGATCCTTGCAATTATTTCCATGATGACAACACCCACCAGCCTTAGCTGGAACCTATTTGTGCTGGGGGATGCTGCAAATGGAGTAAAAAATGCTTCTTCCTCCAGAGAATTTGTGAGATGAGTATGGCAGAAGGCAGTGAAGGGCAGGGGGAGCCCAAGGAAACCTGAAATGATTTGTCAGGTGGAGGGTTTCATTCTTTAGGCCACTTGTTGACTCTAACAAATTGAATTTATTTCAGAATTACAGAATGCAGCTATTGCAGCATTCTGTGATAGTCAGGAAGATCCCCGAGCTCATTTTACTTTGAACCAGCTTCTTTTAAAATTGTCATGTAAAGGGGAACATAATTCTTCTCCTGCCTGGCAAGAGCAGGGAGAAATATTACTTTGAAAAGGCCAAATAGTTTAAACTGTTTTTGCAACCAGCTTTTCTTGGTGCATGAATTGGTCACTGACATGAGGGCAAATGTCCTGCAGGTCAGGCCCACCCAGAGAACAGGTTTGTCCTTCATTTTTGTGTGAAAAAGGAATAAAAACCATCCAGAAAAGCACTCTGGGTACTCAGTATAGCAGTTTGCTTCTGATCATGGGGCAGGGCAAGAACTGGGAGGGGAGTGCAAAACAGAAATTGTTGCTCTAAACTCAGATTGAACTGAAATGGTTCAACAAGTGGAAATTAGTAACGTATCCTGGGAATAAAAGCATGGAAGGATTTACTGGGGAAGCAAGTAGTTAGAGGGAACTTCAAAGAAAGAGCCTTGCTTTGTGATTTAAAGTGTCTTACAGTCTCCAACCTCTGATCCCTGGAAGCAGAGGTGGTTTCTGGGGAAGGAGCACATTTTCCCAGCCCTGTCCCACCACACTGCTTCCAGCAGGAAAACTTTCCTCAACTCTCAAAGTATTTCACCATTTTTAGAAAAAAGGGAAAACAGACCCCACTGGTCGGTCAGAATCGAGCTCCTGATGCCTTTTAGCCATGTGCAGCACATCCTGTTCATGTCAGCAACCTACAACATCTACTGCTCATTTTAATCCTTTGTAAAACGTGCAAGGGAATATCATGTACAAAATGCATGACCTAGATTGTTAAAGTGTTAGGAACTGTGTTTCAATAGCTCTGAGATCTTAGAAAATCCATTTCCTACAGGCAGAAGGAAATAAATCTTTCTGCTGGATAATTCCATCCTGTCCCTCTGCTTGTCACTGGGACACTCCACACACTGACTTCGCCTGAGTGCTGGAGGTGGCAAATTTCTCCCAGCCCTTTGAATCCTGTTTGAAAAGGTCCAGAAATATTCCAGAAATATGCCAAGTAAATATTCTAACCCGTGTCAGGATCATTTGGAAGATTCTTCTCATTTTTTAAAAGTATTTCTTTTTGCAGTGGAAAAGTTTAATTGTAGCCCCAAGCACAAGAGTTGTGGCAAACCCTGGGGCTGAGGCTGTTTTGCCTGTGGATCTCACACAGCCTGGTTTGTGCACACCACGAGTTCCTTTCACCACCACGGAGAGCTAAGGTTATGCAAGTTCTATTTTGGAATTAAATAAAACATTTTGCTTTCACAGCCTGAGAGTCCATGAGCACTGAGGTAAATGCATGGGCAGCACTCCACTTTAATACCTTTATTATCAGCTGGGGTATTTAACCTGCCCATAGCCCCACTGCTGTCCCAGCCCATGGTGGGGGAGCAGGGAATTTAGGTTGCTTAAACATCTTTTTCAAGATTAATTTTGAGTCAACATGATCTCTGTCTTTTATTACCAGAGGAATCTCAGATACATTAATTTAAAGCTGGGCTGTTTGTTTAAAAAGCCACGGTTTGACTTTTTTAGACCTCTTCAATCACATTTCCTTTTCATGTAAAATTCATGGCAGAATATTTTAAAGCTCTGCCTTGCACCCAGGTGTGTGGTTCTCGTGCATTTCGATGTATAGTGGGTATTTTTCTGTGTGGAAAATCAATGGAGCTCCCTGCAGAAAGTTTCCAGGTGTAACATCTACACTGGCTGAGGGGGTAGCGCAGTGGGAACAGACCATCCTGGAATGCAGCACAGGGATGTGGTCTCAAGCCCTTGCTGGGACAGAGCTGGTGCTGGCTGCAGAGCCTGGCTCTCGGCAGGCAAAGGGTGTAACACGGGAACCACGGGCTCAGGAATTCTCCAGGAATTATCTGGGTTTACTCCGTGCATTTGCTCGAGCTGATAAAGGGCTCCATTTGCAAGCCCAGCTCCGAGTGTCAAAATCTTCTGTGTCTCTTAATTCACTTTGTGTGTACACACCAACATTTTACAGTGTTGTAGCTTCTCCTGCTTGCTATAAACCTCTTTAGGAAGGATCAAGTTATGCACCCTGAGAACTCACAAAGCATTTGAAATGCTGGCCCCACTAAAATGAGTGGGAGTCTTGCCTGTGGCTTCTGTAAGTCCAAGGTTTTACCCACACAGTTTAAAGAACGAGAGGGTTTCTCTAGGCTGAAAAGCATTTTTCTTCTCCTTACTGGCATTTAGAGTCATACAGCATTTTTTGATTATTTTTTGTTTTAAACCTGATTGTGCCTTGCTTCAACAGAAAGTGCTCTGAAGTGTGAGCTCTGAAGTGTGTTCTCCAAAGAGAACAGAGTGCCTAATCTACTAATGAACTGTAATTATCCCTTTCTTCCACAGAAATTGCACTTAGCCCTGAGCCTTGTGGGCTGCTGATTCAGAGAAAAACCAGGTTCTGGGTAGATTTTGTACGTTGGTATGTGCACAGAGATACCTACATGTGCACACAGACCAGCAAAAATGGCTTTTCTGTGCCTATCAACTCAAGTTATCTGATTTGTAGAGCAGCAGAACAAAAATAAAATAAAAGTCATGGTAATTTGTCTTTCCCACAGATTCCTTTCAGTCTGCTCATTGTGTATTTTTGTCCATTTTTCCCTGTTTTCCATGGCTTAGAAATTCTGAGTGTCAGCCCTCACTTTGGGAAGACGTTGAGGTAAATCCTCAGCCACCAGATGAAACATCTTTGTCACGTGTGTACAGCTCAGAGACATCCAGGAATATCACATAACCATTTTCTACACTGTGCCCATCCTGAATTCCTGTTACACATCTAGGTAATTTTATTTACTCTAGGAGAACATCTCAAACAGAAATTCAATTCAATTCTTACGTAATCTGGGTACAAAAGTCTGTGCCTCAAGTTAGCCTTGGCAGATTGAATTAGCTGGGTTATCTCGGAGGAGAGGCCAAAAGAAGGTCAGATCTGCGTTGTGTGGAGCTCAGGAATCCAGTGTCCTTGGTGGTGCTGGGGGGGAGCTCACCAGGCTCTCCGAGGTCTCTGGATCCCTTTGGTGTGCCCGCTTTCCCTGAGTGCACAGCGCAGAAAGGCATGGCTGTGCCAGAGCTGAGCCTGGCCCTTCCTGTTCCGCACGCCCACATTCCAACAAATCCCTTGTTCTGCCACTCAAAACCCCTGGCTGCCAACCCACAGAGGTGCACAGCCGGATCTGTTTTGTTCCCAGTCCATCTGTGCCTATTGCACAAGACCAAAAGCAGCATTTCCAAGACCAAAAGGAGCACCAGGAGCAATTTTTTGTGGAGGCAGTGGCACTACCTGCTCCTTTATGTGGCTCCTTCCAAAGAGCTCTCTGTAGTCCTCATTCCTCATAAAAGTGTCTGAAAACATCACAGGGCAGGGATGATCTGGATGGATTTTGGAGAAGGTTTTTGTCTGTTCAGCCCCTTTGTGAGAGTGTTGGCAGAGTGTTGGCAGAGCAGCCTTGCTGTGCCAGTGAGGACGAGCCCTTTTTCCTCCCTGTGGGACAATGCTTTCTGCAACAGAAGGACACACATCGACAAAGTGATGTGCTTCCTATTTTGTTCCCTTTGTCCTCAAATTAACTCTCACAGAGAGGCCCCGAGTGCTTTAAAGGCCAGCCAGGCGGGGCTGTGACTTCCCCGGGCTGTGTGCTCTGGAACTGGAGTCACTGTTCATTTGCTTGCGACCAGCCCAGCCTAAAGGGGGACTTCACTACTTATTGAGTCCTTAAAATAACCCTCTTTCTTTGCAGTCCCCTTGCCTGCAGAGATCATTTGGGCCCATATGCAGCACTGTTTGGTTTTAAATTTCCATTTTGTTTTTAAGAACAAGAGGACTCAGATGCCTGAAACAACCCCTTTCCCCTTCCTGCTCTCATTAAACCAACTGACAATTGACATGTTTAACTTTGTCTATGTTTTTTTTTGTCTTAAATCATGAAGTTCACAGCAGGTTTATGCGTGGAAGGACTCTCCTTTCCTCAGAGAGCCAGCTGGACCAAAGCCATATCAAAAACTTCCTGTAGGGAAGACATAACGAGAAAGGAGAGAGAGGAATTTGTCGGTGCCCCTTTCTGCATTAAAAGCAGCCCTGCAGCTGAGCCGGGCTCTGCAATGTCACAGCTGTCACGGGCTGGAAAGCACTTCCACAGGGCATTCCTGCAGGCATCCAGAGCTGGATGCAGGGCAGGGATGTGGGTGGAGAGCAGGAGGCGGCTGGGAGTTCCATGTCCTCTACCACACCACACAGCGGGGAGCAAACGTGTGGCTGCTGGGGTGAGACACTCAGAGCCTGCTGTTCCATAAATCCCCCTTTGCACACCCTTCCTCTGCTGTGGGAATGTCTGACAGTGATCCTCTGACCCGGGGATGTGAGCCTGGATTCCATCCCCGCTCCGAGCACTGTCTGATGTGCATCCCACCACCGGGCATTTGTGCGGCTTTGCTCTAGAGGGGAGTCAAGGAGAGACTTTTCCAGCAGCGTCCACGAGGTTTAATCAGCCACAGGGTGGAAAGCAGAACTCGTGAGCTGAGGGTGCTGCGGTGCTGTTGTGTCCGCACAGAAAAACACACTCTGAGTCCTTCAGGGACAGAGGAGGCCGCAGCTTTGTGCAGGACATCTCCACACTGCGTTCTGTGCCTCGGCTGGGTCCTAAAGGACAGCCCTGCCTGAAGCCTGACACCGGTTTGCAGCCAGCCAGGCACAGAACAAATCCTTCCTGTGAATGACCTCCTCAGCCTGGTATTTGAATCACACCAGGAAGAAAAAAAAAAAAAGAAGCCGGTTAAAATTTGCCAGGGAAAAGGAAAATGAGTGTGATGTAATGTTTGTGCTGACCGGGCTGTTCCTCCCTGGGTTCCCACTGCAGGTGCTGGCAGCGGGGGCCAGGAGCGTCCGTCTGTGTGCTGCACGTGCTGCAGGAGCTGCCTTGGCGGAGCCAGCAGCACATGGACACTCACACATGGATTTCCTTGGCTGCCCCTCCACCGGCTGGAGCTCAGCTCCTGACCGTGGTTGTTCCAGCTTTGCTGTGTTATTGCTCCACGATTCTGGACCTCGGTGTGCAGCTCTCAGTGCAGCATCTGTGCTCCTGCAGCAGAGAGCTGGGCTCACTCTGACTCACTTTACAAGCCTCGCTGCTTGTGAGCAGAAAAAGGGGTGGAATCTCAGCTTTCTCGGCAGGATGAAATGGGCGATGTCCTGCTGGGCAGCAGAATCCCAGCAGCTCTGGGGTGAAACAGGATACACGCTGTGCTCTTAGCTGTGCTCACAGCCGGTATCGCCTTCCCCAGGGTGGGATTTATTCACCCACACTGGGTACAAAGCCCTCAGGAAGAAGCCACTGTGAACAGCCCCCGAGGCACAAAGATAAGGAGAGCATGGAGCTCCTTGTCTCTCCCGCGGTAAAGAAGGGTCCAAGGCGCAGGAACTTGCAAAGTATGAAGTGGTATCTTCGTTGCAGGACTTGGCTTTGCCTTTCCTTGCCACCACAGCTTGGTTTTACAGGGCTCTGAAGCACGGGTAGTTCTTGAACGTCCAGCTCTGAGATTTGAAACGTTCAAAATCTCCCAGTCAGTTCCTCCAGCCCAAGATACATTCCCTTTTCCCTTTTTTCCTTGCTTACCTCTGGCTGAGCAGGGGGTACATTGCCACGCCAAGGCTACACAAGCCCTGTGGAAATGGCACAAGTGCAGGATCACTGCCAGCCCAGCCCAGCATCAGGGCAAAGGCACAGGGGCGGCACTGTGGGCAGGGGGCTGCTGACAGGATGGAGATTCCAGGGGCATAAAAGGTGGAGATGTTTGAACACTTTGAGATTCAGGCATTGTTGCATTAAAAAGAGCACATGGAGAGCTGGAGACCCAGGCAAAAACCCCAGTTCCTGCTATTTGTGGTCCCAGAGCAGCGAGGGGAGTGGGTTTGCCCCGTTCCCACAGCGGCATGCCCAGCTCCAGAGCAGGGCAGGGGACGTGGAGGCCCCAGAGCAAGGAATGTGTGGGGTGCAGCAAAGATTTCCCTCGCAGGGCTCTGGCCAGGACCTGCTGAGAGAATCCGTGGTGGTTTGCCCTGGACTCTGGTGGGAGTTTGAGCCGCTGAGCTGCAGAAAGCAGTCAAGTTCAGCTCAGCCTCCAGCAGCTGGCTCTCAGCTCCCTGACGTTTGATGGTGATGCCATTTCTGCCCCAGACCAGCTTCCAGGACTGCATTTCTGCTGCTGCTGAAATGTTATTTTCCCCAGAAGTCACAGCAGGGATCAGAGTGGAATTCTTTGCATCCGAACCAAGATCCTTCGGTTAATTCAAGAAAATGCACCCATTTAAAAATCCCACTTTATCTCATCTTTCCACAAGCCAGAAGTTTTCAAACAAAAGTAGCAATTGTGGGGGTGAACCTGTTCCTTCATATTAGCTGGAGATACCACTGAGGCAATCTGTTGCCTCTGATAGGTGGAAATTAAATCAAAACTACCCAGAAGCTCTTCTCTCTCTGTCTGGAAGAACCTGAATGAAAAATCTGTTTAGATGCCTGAACGGTGCATCCCCAGCAATTTCCTTTTTTTCTGACAGGAGAACACCAAGTTGGAAGTTCCTTACACGTAGGGGAAAGCACTTTATAGGCTTATTTTGAAACCCACAACTTCTCAGCATTTCCCACTTCAGCTTGTAACCAATTTGCAGCTGGAAGGGCTGAGGGCTAAAACCCAGGTAATTCAACAAGCAATTAAAACCAACTCAATTCTACATGCAAAAGTGGTTACTGGAGCTCCGCTGAGCAGTGCATGTAGATTTTTATGCCCAGGGGAACATCACTGAGGTAATTGCCTTTCCATTTAGAATAAATATGTTTTATTCTTTGCTGCTTAACTCGGTGTTTTTAAAAGAACCATCCCCATTAACATGAAAAAAGGAGACACTGCTCTCCAGGCAAAAAAAAGCCTGAAAGTACTTGTTAAACAAACAGAGCATCTGCCACGAGCATTAACTGCTTTGCAGCTGATTTTTGTGCGGGTTTTTTTTTTTCCCCAGTCTAAGCAGAGTTCACCTGCGTAATTTCCCGACTCTGTGCAAACTCCAGCGCCTGACATTATTAGAATAAATATTTTATTTTTCATTCACCTATTTTTCATTTCCCTCCCCTCACTTTCACGATTTTCCACCTGAAGCATCATTCACAGCCGTGACTAACACGAAGTCATTTTTGTTGCCTGCATATGTTGCCATTTTTCAGCTTGCGGGGGGTTTTTAGTCATTCATAATATTGGTTTAATTTGAATTAAATCTTTCTGAATGTGCATATTCAAGTAACCTTTCGCTTCCAATTATTGAAAGAACAGGTTGAAAGAAATACCTACATGTTACCAGGCATCCCCTCCCCAAATGAAAACCTGGATACAAAGGGATGGATGATGGGATGCAAAGGGGAAGAGAGGAAGGGGGAATCTTGGTATTTCTAAAAGGGGAGGAGAAAAAAGATGGGAAGACTTCAAAGAGGAGGCAGTAAAAAAACCCACGAGGTGCAGCTTGACTTAGCAGTGGGGATACACTGAAGCTCCTCTGGGGATATTTTTGGTGTGAGAGCTGCCTGGAAGGAACCTGAAAACTGTGACAAAGAAGTTGGCTTCTGCTGGAGCATTTCTGCTGGGCTCAGTGACACAGAGGTTTGTCTGTCTTCTGTAAACAAACAGGTTTCTGTTGCAGATCCCCAGTTCCACCATCAGTTTCTCCTCCTCTGACTGTGGCTGACGGCTGGGATCAGGAGGGCTGAGGAAATACCGAGCCAATTCTCCTCTTGCTGTGGGAAACCTCATGGGCTGGCTGAGGACAGGGCTGGGAGGGACCCCAACGGGTCAATCTCACAGCTTAATGCGAGATCAGTCGGGCTTAACTCCCCTGACAGATGTTCCTTCAGCTTGTTCTCAAACACTTTCCCTGCTGGAGCTTCCACAGTTTCCCAAGGCAAGCTGGTCCAGAGCTTTGTCCAAAGCTCATTAGAAAACTTTCCTCACAATTAACCTAGATCTGCCCTTGAGGCCGTGGATTCATCCTCTGTGCCCTGAGCACATGAAAGAGCAGTTTATTCTTTCTTCTGTGCAGCCACCTTTTATATATTTGAAGGTTACTGCCATCTTTTCCTTCATTTTTCCTTTCTTTAGCCTACTTAGACCCAGTTCTCTTCCAAATAGCCTCCACCTCACATCCTTCTTGGAGAACTGTCCCTACAACTAGGCAGAGCAGAGCAGCCAACATCACCACAAGGAGACCCAGCAGCTTGAAATGATCCTTTTCTGGTCCTTCCCGATCCCAGTCCATCCTGCAGTCACTAAACCACCCAACCCTTTCCTGCCAAGCTGCTCTGCAGGTGGGTGCTCTGTCCTGTGTTTGTGGGGACAGCTCAGGGCAGCCTCCCAGGCTGATAGGGAATGACTGAGAAATGTTATCTCGCTCTCTTCCCCTTCCTTCCTCTATTTCGGGAGCTGTGGGCAGCTGACAAGGGCTGGCCGAGCCCTGGCCTGGAGTTAAGGTGACCGAACAGGACGTGGGAAACCGGTGGACCTGAGAGATAAGGACAGATAAGGTGGGGGGAGGTACAGATAAGGGCTGGATTCTGCAGCTGGTTGAGGAGGTGTTAAGTGAGCAGTGACCAGAAGTCACAGATAACCGGAGAGAATCCCTCGGGAGCAGGACCCTGCAAGGGCAACAGTGCACATCCAGGAACACCAGGTAAGGACAATATTGCCCAGGGACCAGTGTCAGAAACACCAGGTTTGGTACAGACGTGGCAAAGCTGGGCCACGTGAAGAAAAAGCAATTAGGGGTGGGTGGAGAAATGGGGGAGGAAGAAAGCACAGCACAGCAAAAGGAAGGATTGATGGATGGGGAAAGGGAGGATAAAGAATTTCGTGCCAGCCATCCTGAGCTGGATTACAGCTCGTGCAGGGCAGTGTCCCAGACCTGCTGCCCTCACCATACCGCAGAAGCCCAGCCTGTCTCCGTGGCCAGGAGGACGGGGAGAAGCAGGGCTGCCCCTCCTGACAAATCCAGGGAACGTGCGAACGCAGGTCAAGCATCCCGGTGTCACCGGCTCCACGCCCGTGCCAAACCTGATGCCATCACCATCGTCCCAACAACTTCCCAACATTCCTGCAGAGCTTTTATTCCAAACTGGAATTTTATTCCAAACTGTCTGCTCCACAGACACAGTGTGCTGCTGCTCGGCACTGGAAATTAGAGGCCGGGAAAGGCACTTATTTCAGTCAGTGTTGTCACTGAAGCCTCCATTCCATCAAACCTTGGCTCAGGAACACAAGAAAATGATTTTACGCTGTAGCCTTGTCCTAGCCAAGATTCAGACCCTTCTGAGTGAAAAGTTATGTGTTCCCGCCTCTCATTTCCTCTCTTTACTTTTATTCAGACATTTATTTGTCATCCAAACCCAGAAACCTGGGGATTAATTTATTCTTTACAGCGTGGTTTTTTATTTATTTCCAGATCTTCCATGCGAGCAGGAAGGAATATTTGTCAGCTACTAATTTCCCCCCATTCTATTTATATTTGCACTCCTTCTCTCTGTGATAGCTGCTTCGCTTCACCCTCTGACATTTTATTAGACAAAAATGGGAAACTCTGGCCCCACTGACGTCAGGAGGAATTGGGGTATCGATTTCACTGCAAAAGCAATTCCAAGCAGTGAATTCCTGGCAGCCTGCACAAACCCGTGCCCAGGCTGGCTGCGTGCAGGGGGCCGTCCCTCATCACACAGCACTTTCATTTGCCTCTTATCCAGCTCGAGATCCAGCTCAGAAATACTGCTAAGAACCAGTGACAGCCTGGAAAGATGTGAGCCTTGATATTAACTATCTGCTTTTATGGTTTCTCTGATGTTGGCTTCAGTTCCTCAGAACTGGGGGTCGTGCTCGGCTGCCAAGTCACTGAGCAACTTCCTCTGTTTAAACAGAATATATAAGCCCTACTCTTTTGCAGAGTTCATGACTCTTTTGTAAAGTGTTTTATGATACAGTTGTTACAGAATCCCCCATCACAGTAACAGCCACAGACAGGGCCTCGCTGTGGGCCTGGCCCCGAGCCCGTTTAATCCAAGGGAGGTTTTTCCAGGGCCGTCAGTGGATGGATGCATCAAAGGGCACCGCACCTCCCACCGCAGGGACAGCGCCACCGTGTTTGCAGGGACGCGTCCGGTCGCTGTTCTTCCAGGGAAGAATCAGAGATGGCGCATCCAGCCCCGTGCAGGGGATCCAGAAGTGGTTTGTGCACCTCTGAGCCCCTTCAGTCGCACTCGGAACGCTTTCTCAGAGAGGCTTTGCAGCGGTGCTCAGCACACGAGCCCCGTGTAACCACGAGCTCACATAAACAGCCCAAACTCCTGTCCTTTCCCTTCCATCCATCATTTCCAGAGACTACTCCTGTGAGGTTTAACATCAACTGCTCGGTATGGAAAGGTGGAGCAGCCCACGGAGCGTGATCCGTCCTTTTATCACAGCCTTAGGCCGGGTCAGCTCAATAAGTCGTGGCCTTGAAGGAGTAAATGGTCTCCAAAGGCTCTGCACTTCAGGGTGAGCATGGGCACGGGTTTCCCACAGGTGAAGCACCTCTTGTGTTTGGGAGATGGTGCCTTTGGAGGCAGCTAAGGAAAAGGGTAAACCCGCACATCGTAGCACAGGTAATGGTGTCACATTAAAGTCAGGGTGCTCTGGGAGGGATGCTGTAACTCAGCTTTGGGATGTGGTATTTTTAAGTTTCACAGAACACATTAATCATCAGAGGAAAGCATAATCGTGGCCTTAGATACGTGTGATGACTGGGCTGTTCTGTGACTGGATGAGTCACGCTGCATTCCCGGTGTTCCCATCCCTGCAGCTCAAGCTGAACACCTAGAGCCCCTCACACGGGACTTTTACTGCACTGTAGAGATCGTGGTTTACAGGAAAAAATGTTAATACACCCTCAGACAAGCAGAGCTTTTGATCCCTTTCCTTTGGATTTGGGTTCATCGTTTGTAGCCTGACTCCAAGGAGTGACCAATGCCAGATGCTGCAGAGCAAGGACTGGACAACTTCAGAGCATGTTGGAGAGAAGGAAATATTTTTCCCAGCATTAGTTTGAAGCACCAGTTGGCCCCACTTCTGAAGCATGTGGGGGAAGAGAAGGGGTGAGGCTGCACTTTAATTCCCCTTAATGTGGATTTGAAATGGTGGGTTTTGTTTCCCATAAGAATGCAGAGTTATTTTCTCTCCTATTAAACATCATCAAGGAAGAAATCGTTGTGAACCAAAGGTTTCAGAACATTAAAAGGACACCAAAATCTTTCTGGTGACTGCCAGGGCTCAGCCAATGCTGAGTGACCAGTGCCCAGTTCCCCTGGTCACCAGCTTTCCCAAAGCTCCCCGGAGTGCTCCTCCTATGGAAGTATCTGGTTTTCCAGCAGTAACTGCAATTCCCCGGGCCTGAGGGACTTCAGCAAATTACTTCAATTGCTCTGTTTTACTCGCTGTGTTTCTGTTTTTAACGCAAACCAGCCTGTAGTTCAAAATCCCTTTGTAATGGATAAAAAAGTAACGAGATTCCCTGGAAGTCTGTATTAACATGCCAAATCAATTACAGTGTAATTAGCCAGAACTGTTACTTGTTGAAACCCTGTCAACAAAAATAACTCACCCTGCCCCTTCAGACCGCTCCAGCACCTCCATCTTTTTGACAAGGACTTTGAAAGAGAGACCACCTCCCCTCAGCCCTCTCCAGACTGAGGGCAGGGAATGAAACCCAGATGTGTTCATCATTATAAACCAAGGAATGCTGGAAAATGGTGGGGAAAAGGAGGACAAAGCCGTCCTGACCAAGCCACGCTGCCTTTCCAGGGCAGGATGAGCCCCCTGGGCAGGCTGGACCCTGCTTTCCCCGGGGTAATGCCGCAGGCTGCTGCTGCATTCCCTGATTTATGCCAGCCCGCAGAGCAGGAGGCCCACTCCTGGGAAGCTTTATCTGCAATTCATTTAGGAAAGAGGCAGGTCCTCTCCTCTGACCTAATTGAAAACAGGCAGCCTCCTCCTAATTGTGCACTCTAACCAGCTCATGTGCATTAACAGAGGAAATTGGAGAGGAGCAGGGTCTGAGTTGGCATTCATTTCCCGCACTCAAAGGTCCATATGCCAGCTGCTTATCTGTCTATCTATCTGTCTATCTATCAATCATCTATCTATCTATCTATCTATCATCTATCTGTCTCTCATTCACATTGTTCTTCTCTCTCCAGAAACTTGATTTCAAGTAAAATACAAGCACAGGGAAATTTTTTCTTTTCCAATTCTAGGCAAATGTGTGGAAGGGCACAGTTTTTTCAAAAGGCACCTCAGAACTCATTTGGTTTTGGTGGTTTTTTTTAAGACTGGAAGACCTCTTAATGCCAAAAGAGTTAATGTGGCTCATAATTTCTTTCCAAAGACCCTTTCTGTGTTTGGCTCTGTCTGCCCACAAGGAACACTCCAAGAAAGTGGTCTGTTTTGGTTAAAACTTTGCAAAGCTGAAGGACAACCTTCAGCAAACAGCCCACAGGATGAGGATGAGAAATGCCCTCTGCAGTCAGCAGCTTCAGGAGGTTTAGTCCTACAAAGCCTTACGTGCTCTGAATGCAGGGTTATATTAAATAACACCAAACCAGCAATAAGACTCCTAGGCCATATTTTAGGGGTGTGTTTGCAGTTTCAGTGATCAGATGTCCTTACAGGTCTCAGCCTGGGAACTCTCGGGTAGTCAAATAACTTAGAGTTGTTTGAAAGTCACCCCAGGACTGGGAATCTTGATTGTATCTATCTGCTCATACATTGGATGTGCTGAAGCAGAAATAGAAATGACTTTTAATTGCAATCAGGCAGCTGTACATACCAAAGTCACCGCAGTATGCTAATGAGATGCTAATGTCCCCCTTTGCCTTTGCTGCAGTCTCTTTTAGGATTTTATCCCCCAAACAGGTTTTGCAGCACACATATCAAGGTAGAGTCCTTTGGAAAATTGCTGCTTATCAGGTGGCATTTCTGGAAAGCAGCAAAACTGGGAGCCTCATTCCCAGGTGGCCCTGGACCACCAGAATGGACAATGCTTGGTTTGTTACCTGGGCTCTTTCTGGGTCCTCAAAGGCATGGGGGAAAGGGAGGCTGCCCTCACTGCTATGGTTAACTGCAGAGTTCTTGATGGGAATTTTAAAACTATTTGTCAGGTGGAGGTTTGGGGGGGAAGAGGGGGCTGGAGATGTAAAGCGAGTCTGCTGGGTGCTGGCCAAGGGTGTAGAGCAAGAATTGAAAGTGGGTGGCCTTGGAACAGAGCCAGTGGAAATAGGGCCAGGGGATGGTGTCATCCTTGACTCCAACACGTTCCTATTTTGGCTTTCCAGCAAGGGTTATTTTCTCTCTTTATTCTGCAGCTCAACACAAACACCCCCTTGTATTCTGGGGCACGTGGGACCCTTAGTTTGAAGCAGAAAACCCGAAGTTTTAAGCAGAGCAGCTTGGCATTTTCCTAGCAGTGGGAGGGGCTATTTTAAAATTATTTTTTTAATGAATTTTTCTTTATTTTTTATCAGTAGGGGTTGGGTAAGTGCCCATAGGTTTTGCAGCACTTCGGAACTCTTGCTGAAATCTGATTCCAGCTGAGCTGAGCTGTGCCCTTATCCCCCTGTTGGCTCTTCCCAGATCACGGATTTCCAGGTGTGCCTCCCACTACTGAATTTTGCCCTGGGGTTGCAAACAGATTTTAAAGATTTTAAATTATAATGCCAGGACAACGGGAAATGGGTTCCTGCTGCCAGAGAGCAGGGTTAGATGGGATATTGGGAGGGAATTCTCCCCCAAAAATCAGGTTTACACAAATTTTACTGGGAAAAAATCTTTCCCTGTGAGGGTGGGGAGGCCCTGGCACAGGTTCCCCAGAGAAGCTGTGGCTGCCTCATCCCTGGAAGTGTCCAAGGCCAGGCTGGACAGGGCTTGGAGCAGCCTGGGATAGTGGGAGGTGTTCCTGCCCATGGCAGGGGGTGGAAAGGGAGGAGCTTTAAGGTCCCTTCCAACCCAAACCATTCTGGGATTTTATCACAAATAACAAGATTAGATAAAGAGCATTTCAGAAGAGCTGACTGGATGGTGCTCAGGGCTAAGAAAATAAAAAGTGGTCTTTTGGTACCTCGGCCAAACAAAGCAAATCAGCTCAGAATCGCTCTGAAGTGAACTAAGTCATGAAAGATTTCAAATTCATTTCTCCTGTGAGGAAAAAAAAAAATCAACCCCCTCAAAAAGGCATTGTTTTCTGCACAAAATAAGCCCTTCAGCTGGAACAAAATGCTGATTTCTGGCCTTGTGAAAGGAAAACAAACAAAAAGGAAAGATAGGGCGTTAAAATCTGCGATAAGAAATGTCCCCATTTTCAAACTATTTCAGGGCTGAAAGGACTTGCTGGGATCTGGGTAAATTTAGTTCTTTTCCTGCTTGAGCAGAGTTGCCACCCATCTCCCAACCTTCAGGCAATTTTAGGAATCTTTTTCCCAAATAAACGTGTTTTCCCCAAATAAATGTACCGGCACAGACAGTTCTCAAGCCACTGATGATTCCGGGAAGACTGAGGCCACATTTTTTTCAATGAATTTACTATTTTTCAATACCTACACATGGCTCTGCCCCCGTCTAGCACAGAACCTTCTGAAGATCACTCATCCAGTGTGGCAAATGTCTATTTTTAAGTTGCTTCCCCACGCTCTGAGCAGTGAAAACAAGTAAATCCGAGCGTATGCGGAGGGCCACGGCTTGGATGTGGGAAGCCTTGGATTGACACCTTCCTCTGCCTTGGAGAGGCTTTGTCTGCCCTCCTGGAAGAGCAAAACCCCACGGCCACGTCTGGAAAAGGAGATATCCAGCCCAGCAAACAGGAGCCAGGGAAAGGACACGGCATTTCTGGGCTCCCCGAGCACGGATGCAAACAGAATCTCCTTCAGCAGGGAAGGCACAGGCCAGGCTGGGGGAAAAAAGATAGTTTGAGGTGTTGGCAGCTAAATTGGTCTTTAGATGTTGATGAGGTATTTATAGAGCTCCTGGAAAGGGGTTTGAAAATGTGCCGTGGTTAAACGTTTGAACTGGGATAATGCGGTGATAAACGATCGTGTGGAGGTCCCAAACACCTTAAATAGGCACCGTGTGCTCCTCAAACAGAACGTTATTGGCGCTGATCTTGATTTAATGTCCTCCAAAGGGGCTTTGAAAACAATCGCGGGACAGAGAAGTCAGGCATCCAGTCTTTATTTCAGAATTCAAACGCCTAATGAGGTAAGGAAGCTACCAAGAGATCCATAAAAAGAAAGGCAAAAGGTTGAACAGTCAGCAGACCCGCAGAGGAGGTGGTTGCAGATGTGCAGGGCACACAACGCGGGGCAATCGCTAAACTTGCTATTTGAATGGTAATCACATCCTTTGCAAATAGAAGCAAGGAAAAAAGGGATAATTCCTTTTCCTGTACTTCATCAGATGGCAGTGGGAGAGCCCATCAGCTGCGAGGGGGCTGATGGCTGTGGAGTGCTTGGCTTCTGTTCTGGTAATGAGGTTTTGATGAGGAATGCGCTTTTTGCCCAAACAGTGATTTTCCTCTGGTTCCCAGCACAGATGCAGCTGAACTGGCACAAAGGGCCGATGTGCTGGTGGCAAAAGGGACCTTCCTGGGCCTTTTACAAATTCCTTTCTACCACAGACATGTGGTAGAATGACTGGGTGAATCTTGGAAGAGCAGCAGAATCCAGAACGCCAAGTGGTGATGGACACTTAAACCTTGAACATTTTGGCACATCCTCACTTGGCACGGCTGCTGAGGGAACTGCAACGATTTACATCTCCTGAGAGACTTCACAGACATTCCTTCTTTATTGTACAACTAAAAATAGCACAGGGTTTTGGCTGGGGCTGGTTTTGGAGGTGGGATGGTGGGCAGGGCTGTCGGAGTCAGTGCCACAGCGACAGTGAGTGCCGTGTGCTGGAAATGCCAGGGAGCTTGTCATGGACAGCCTCCCCTCTCCTCCTGCCTGCTGGCTTTCCTCACAAATCCAGGACACTGGTTTTTGAGGTGTGTTTCTAGTTACAGTTTCCCCGTGCCCCAAAGAGCCGCTCAGAAAGAGCAAACAAATCGGGGAATCCAAACAATTCCAACAGCAAGGTATGAGAGACCTGTCTTCCCCCTGCACACACGCCAAACAAAGAGCCTGACATCATCCTCATTCACCACACAAATCCAGAGCAAGAGCAAACACCCTTTTCCTTCCTCTTGGTTCAGCTTTAACTGTGCAGAACCTCATGCTAACTCGCCACAGGAGGGATGGCCCGTGTGTGTTTTCCTCTTCCTGTTCTTCTATAAATAAGCTGAGTTTTGCATCACTGTCTGTTAAACCATCACTGTTATTTTTCCCTTAACTCTCTGACAGACAAGCTGGGCAGGATGTAGCCCTTGGCAGTTACAGGAGGTCCCTAACTCTGCCAGCACAGTGGTGCTGACTTCAGTGGGCTGAATCCAGATGAGGATATCAAAGTGTGGATCCTGAGGAGATCTATACCTGTAGAATAAGAACAATGCTGCAAGAGTATTACATCTGAATTCCCCTGACTTCTGTGTACAGGATCAGTCTTTGGTGCAGCACTACATTCATTTTCACTCTGTCATTCAGATGCATAAACCAAACATGCCAAAGTGCACATACAAATAGGAAGAGTATTTTAAATTCCTCTAAGATTCTGTAAGCACAGGGAAGAAAGCTAAACGGAACAATTATTTTAGCGTAGTATTACACCCAGTAACCTCCTGAATAATTCCATATGTGTGGTGTCTCAAAGCAGTGAAATCAGTCAGTCAGAAGCAATCGCTCCGGTGGAAATTGCGAACGTGTGTGTGGAAATAAAAAGACACGAGGGCCTTTGACCGCTCCTGTGATTTTTCCAAGAGCTGCTAGACGTCCTTTGTTTGGGGTGGGCTGTTCAGTTATCACCCTGGCTCTGCTTGAGCAGCCGGGAGACTTTCCCATGTGAATTAACACGTCCTGGTGCGAGGAGCTGACACGGAATATTTTCGTTTCCCCTTCACACGCCTCTGTGTGCACAGACATACGTGTGTGTGTGTGTGTGTGTGTCTGTAACCAGTAAATATAAACATGTCAAAGCCAACTGCACTGTGAAGAGCCTGCTCGCTCAGAGCTGTGACGAGGTTTCAGAGCCTGCCAGGATGTTGGTGGGATCTCCAGCACGGCACTGGCAGGACATGCCCTGCGCTGGGGCTGGAAGCAGCTCTGCGCTCCTTCCCCCGGCACAGAGGGACAAAATGAATGATCCACGACTCCTGATGGGATCAGTTCTAAAAGAGTGCTGTCCAGCTGAGGCCCCCACCTCACCCGAGCTCCCTGGTGGATGGAAAAGCTCAGATGTGGGTTCGGTGTAGCTGCTGCTTTGCTGTTTGTTCTGTTTTCCCTCTGCGGGGCAAAGCAAGGAGCAGGTCTGCCCTCCAGCCGAGCTGATTCACCCTGGCACACCTGACTGTGTGTCATCCCTGTGCACCACTGATCCTCAGGGCACAAGAATCCTTCCCTCCCTCCTCTGCCCTCGCATCCCTGTGCGTGGCTGGGGCTTTGATCCCTCTCCTTGATCTCTGCAAGGGACCCCAGCCCACAGGAGGATGGAGCCAAACGCCAGCGACCGCTCAGCTCTGCACCATCCCTCCCTCCTCTGCCTCGGAGCTTCATCCAGCACCTGCCCCCAGGAGCAGCTTGCAGCCCCCGACACTTTATTTTGGCAGTCTGAGGTCTCTTTTTTGTGGAGCTGGACTCTCAGCCTCAGCCTGAGCAGGAGTGCCTGAGGAGAGCTCGAATCCACATCCGAGAGGTGTCAGGCTGTTGTTCGTGTGCAGGCGGGGGCACAGTGGTGTCTGTGGACACAAAAGCATCCAGCCTCCAGGGAAATGCAGGGTTCAGACTCACTGCTGGCCCCTCTTTCCTGCTGAGAGCTGAAGGGAAATCCACCCAGCCCGGGGAGCAGGTCTGGGTCTGGATTTTGCAGCTGGCTGTATTTATAACACACTCGGGAGTAACCCAACCCCGTTCTGTGACTGTGATCGTGACCGTAACAGGAACATGTTCCACTTTTCCTGGGCTGTCATGGGTCTGTGTGTTGTGAAGCAGTTCCATGACAGGAAATACAATTTATGGGCTGTACATTCATTTCTATGAGAGTAGGACTTTATAAATACATAAATCTATAAAGTCCAAAGGCAGAGTCTGTGCTGTGTGTGATCTCTGGCAACATTGGGCATGTCTTGCCAGCGGCCCAGGAAGCAGCAGGGGCAGTTCATGGGGTCAGTGGGGTGGCTGTGGTGGCCAGGGAAAGGCATCCCACCTTTCCTTATGGCAAAGACTGCTCCCATTGACAAGCTGGCTGTGCAGCTGAGTGTTTGAATGTGACTGTCACATCGCCCTGTCTCGGTGACAAGAGTAACTTGGTTATTTTCAAAGCAGTAACCACAGGATATTTTTAACTGACTTGTGCATGCAGGGAAAAATAGAGTCACTTTTATTTAAACACAACCTGAAATTACTCAGCCCACATTGATAGGGCATGTCAAGTGGGATGTGTAATGTCAACATGTCCTACAAGCATCATGACATACCTATATATAGTGGAGCATCCATTTCACATGAAAATCCCTGTGCTGAGCATGAAGCAGATGACTTTTCCATACCTGATGCTTCGAGGGGGAACACCATAAAATCAGCCCTTAAAGGGGCTTCTGACCTTTTTGCAGCCATGCCATGCTGTCCAAAATGACATTCTCCCATGTGCAGCAGTTTAACATCTCCTTGTCTTGAAGGTGACACTGCAAAACACAGAGACCCTTCCACATGGAGTTATTGGGAATGAAACCTTTACCAGCATTAATTATTGGGCTGCCTCCAGCCAGGCCCTGGTCATCTGCTCTGGGGCTGTCTAAGTATCAGAACCCCCCACCTTCACCTGTGATTAAAAGAACCCAAACAGTGAATTATAACAACCTGTTGGAATTGTCACCCTTCCTCTTCCAAGGTAAATAACAAAAAAACCCAACCCACACAGAGCAATCCCAGATGCTCCTGTCAAGTGCAGAATTAGCAAAATTTATCATTGTGCCTCTATTACACCTATCAAACCCAGATCCACAAGGATCTGGAGCAGAAATCACAAACAGGTCAGAGAAGTCAGCCAGAGGCATGCACAGACATGATGTACCATGAAGGGATCCTTCAGGCTTTGGTGACAGAAGACATTTGGATTCAAAAGCATTTCCCAGGGCCATCCCGTGCTGGGAAGGCTGAGACCATAACCATTCCCTTTCAAGGCAGCCTTTCATGTGTGTGTGGCTGTGCAAGGCCTCAGACAAATGTGGTTTCTAATCCACACCATCCTGAAATGATTTTTCTAGCCTATCTTTCGTGTATTATTGCCGTGAGCTGTTTTCTGCTCAGGTGGATCCAGACCTGACCAGGTCTGTTTTCAGTGCATGAGCTCCTGCTTAAAACATGACTGCTGGTTGGTAAAGAGAAGACAGGAGGAGATGGGGAGGAAGGATGGCTCAGCCTTTCATGTTCTGGAAGGTTCCTGTGGGGGAGCCGTGGGTGCTGAGCCTGCAGAGCCTCTGACAAATGGGCTTTGACAAGAGCGACTGACAAAAGCAAGGGCTGCTGCCTGGATTGCCAGGACTCCCTGCTTTTTTCCGCCTTGCTTTCAGGGGGGCTGTTGTCAGACAGCTGCTGGATGCGAAGCAGGCTGATCTATCCCGTGGCCCTGTGGGGATCCGAGGACAGGAAGGAGGACCCAGCCCACCCTGTGGCTGCCCGTCCATCCCGTCACACGCTGGGTGCCCCCCGCACCTCTCCCGCCTCGGAGGGGCCACCGGGAGAGCCACGTGCGTCAGCAAACAGGCCCCCTGCCTGATTCCCCCGTGGAATTTGAGGGGAAATTCCCTCCAAGCATCTGTAAAACTCATTTAGGCTTTTCCTCCTAACCCCCACGTAAATGCTCCTTGTTGCGGGGCCGGCAGAAAACAGACAACACTTCTGGGTGTGGAGAAGAGATTTTATCACACTACCCCAAATTAACTCCTGCTATCCTGCTCCACTCCATTTGTTTGGTGTAGGGTGCAGTATCCATCTTGATCACGGCAGAATTTGGCATGAATTCCCCACTGATCCTTGAGGAAGTCTTCCAGGCATTCCAGCTACCCACAACAAGTTGCCCCCTCACAGGGCTTTAGCTGGGAGAGGGATGCATTGCCCATTCCTCTGAAATCCTGCTCTCTTTGTTTCCTTCCAAATATTGGAACAAACACTATTTGAATTTCAGGCTCTTCAACTCTTTCCCACACCTTGTGGGATCTTCCCAAAGAAAAGTGCCGAGACTCCCAAACCCTGATGATCCCGGGTAGCATCTGAAGGTCAGCCAGCCATTGCTGCCAGGGTGAGTTTAGGATTGGCTTTAGGGTTCAGAGTGAGCCCCTGTTGGAGAAGGGCTTGGGAGGGACTGCCAGAGGGAAGGGTGGGCTGTGGAGAGAGCTTGGCTGTGGAACAGATTGATCTGGGATATATCCACGGGATCTTGTCCAGCAGCCTGCCCTCCTCCAGGGCTGAGACAGCCTCGTGCTGCTTTTGGGAAGAGGCCACCTCAGGAGAGCCTTGGCTGCACGTCAAAGGCAAATGGCTCAGGTCCTCCCCTTCAGGTGCTCCTGCAACACAGTCCAGACCCCACACTGAGCAACTGGTGCAAAGCCTGAGCAAATCTGAACCAGTGTGTGCTTATTCTTTGTGTCCATATGAGGAGAATAACAGAAAATGGTAGTTGAAGGTTGTTTTTTCTGTTTAATCTCGTCCTAGTGTCCCAAACGTGGATTTGTTCCTGTCTTGCACACAGCCCTTATCTGGACTGCAGGACAGGTTTGAGATAAGCATTGTTCCTCTCAGTCACGATTTGAGAGTGAAGTTGTGGGAATTTTATTATCAAAGGCTGCCAAGTTTTAAACAATTCTGAGATCAGCTCGTTCTGCCTCCCTCCTGCTGCTCCCTGTCCTTGCTTTGAAGGGACTGTTTGGAAGGAGTTAATCCTGTGCAGAGCTTCCAGGCTCTCCTGCAAGCCAGGCTCAAGCTTAACCTGAAGTGTAAGGCTGTGAGGGCCATGAGGGGTTTTCCTGAGCTGGTTTCACCCTGCTCCACTGCTCCTAACATCCCTGCTTGCCCAGAGTGTGCATTGACCTAAAAATGTGCCAGTTCACATTTTGGGGTTTGGGGCTTTGGGTTTTTTTTCGCTTTGTTTTGTTTTTCCCATGGTGAAAGGAAGCAGTCTCCATCCAGCAGAGCACACATTAACCTTAAATTCATGTCTACAACACAAGTTTTTCAGGATTGGAGCTAACACAGACATTTTTTTAGCCAGTCAGTGGCAGCTCCACATCAATTAGGAGGATGCAGCAGCCCAGCACGATCTATTTGACAGACATGCCCTGAGGTTTTAAATTGTCTCGGTCTTTTACACAATTCGAACAAACCCACAGAGCTGCTGTTTGGCTCCTGTGCTCCAGTTATTCTGCGGCTGTGTCCTGCTACACCGAAGTACAGGAGGCTGAGGAAACCTGCCAAGACTCTGGGAAGCAGGAAAAGCAGGAGGAGAGTAATTCAAAACGCTTAGCACCTCCCGGGAATGCAATCTGCATTGTAGAAGGACCAGGTAATTTCTCACAGTGACAGACAGAAATGAGATGCCTCCCCGTTTCACACATCAAGCAAAGGAAATCAAGGTTGTAAAAGCCCTGCTCTCATGCCTAGTCCCGGTATTCCTCTCAGAGAGAGGGGAAGCTGCTGGGGGGGGCCTTTGGAAGCATCGTAGGAAGCACCTGGTGGGATACACATCCAGCTCAGACCCCGAGGGAACGATGACTCAGTAAACCCCCTCCCGCAGGCATTCCCTGTGTTCCCACCCTGCTCCCCTCGCCAGACTACACCAGCTCATCAGGGAATTGCAGGCTGCTGCTCGTCATCATGGAAACTCTGTTCTTCCAGGGGAAATCAAATCCTCCAAGTGCCAGAATTTAGGCTCGCCCGTGTTTCCCTCACGATCTCCAACAAGAAGTTGTGCCTGACTCATGCCTGCGCTGATTCACACCTGAGAACTCCCGGTGCTGGGAAGAGCCGTGCTGACGGCCAGGGAGAGATGTTTTGGGGGGTTTTAGGAAGGTTTGCATTCCTCCTCACCCCTGACCTCTCATGGGCTGTGGGTGAGTGTCTAACACTCCGTCCCGAAGCCGCAGCCCTGCTGGCCCTGGAGTCTAAACAGGACAAGAATGACAAACAAGACAGGAGCATGTCCCCTCAGCAGAGAGGGATGTGGGGGTGATGGATGAGGGGAGGGGAAGGGATGGATTGCAAAGAAAGGTTTTATGGCAATCCCCGGCCTAATAAAACTAAAATAGGGCAATTTCTTATTCTGAAATCTGTCAGTGACCTTTGGCAAATCGATTCATCTCTGTCTGTGCCTCTAGTAAATGGGAGTAATACAGCCTTGCTGTCTGGAAAACCCTCGGTAATTCTCAGATGAAAGATGTTTTATTGGTACCGGTATCATCCTTCATTGTCATTAGCATGATAACAGATCTATCACCTAGCAACGGAGCAGCAACTCCTGCTCTGCCTGGCCACGGATTGCTCTTGAATTTTGGCTCTCTAGCAACCTGCTTTTCATGGCAAGGGCTTTTACAACCTGTGGCTGTTCTTCCCTTAACGCTGAGTGCTACAGACGAGCACATCTGCCACGTCCCAAGTCCTCCTGCCCCCTTTCACTCCCCCCTTCCACCTCTCACCATCACAGCAAACGGCATTTGCTTCTCGTAGCTAAAGCGCCCCAGCAGAAGTTTTGAACTTTAAAATGTACGTATAAACCTCATGGAACCTTAGGCACATAACTGTTTATCAGAAAAAGTGGTCATCGGGAAACTTTATCAAATTTTGCAAAAGCCACCATTTTCCCCAGACAATCCAGCATCAGTTTCAAGGACAAAGTTGGACATAAATAACACCACTGAAGATCAGGAGCCCTGCCAAGTCCTTCCACCCCTGAGCGCTGCACAGACCAGCCTAAACCCCTCCAACCAGCATCAGCAACAACCTGGAGAGAGGATCAAGGGGAAAGATAAGGATAGGAAAAGCGTTGTCCTGCCTTCTCCAAGAAGAGCCATCCCTAATACTTATTTTTTGTCTAAGCCCTCTGCTCAAGCACGGCTGCTTTGGGAAGGCCCCTTGCTGGAAGAAATACGGGGAAGTTGTGCACAAGGAGTTTTAGATATTAATGAACAATAATATTCCTGGCTATTAAAATGCATGAATACATGAATGCAACCCTGGGTTTACATGAGTGAGTTATTAAAAAGTACTGTACAGTCAGTAGCTCTTTCAGATTCTGAAGGCACAGCAGCCGCTCCAAGGCATCAATTACTTTTCCTTTCAAAGATGAAACCCTCCCACAGCCATCTCGTGTTTCCAGGCCAGTACCTGGCCTGAGCAGGGCTGTCACCACGGTGCTGCCTGGGACACGAGGCAGAGTGTGACACTGGGACACGGGGAATCGCCAGCAGTTTGCCCTTCTTGTCCCCCATCACCCCGGCACAAAGTACAAACCACAATGGGTTCAAGAAGCCGACTTTAAGGTTTTATTTAACACGCCCGAAAGGATTTGAGGATGGTCAGTGCAAAACGCTTGGAAGAATTGTTTCCGAGATGTCAGCATCCCTTTGAATAGGCGAGTCTGATCTTCCCTAATTGCCGTGTAATCCCATCCTCCCAGCCTGGGAGGCACAGGTAACGAATCCATTTGCCTGGATTCGGTGTCTCCATTCAAAGGGGATTGCAGGTAACTGAATAAAGATGAGGCAGGACTGCCTGACGAGGACACTGTCCATGGAAGCTGCTCTCTTGGCAACCACAATTCAGCAGCAGAAAATATCCCGAGGAAAGGGTGGGCTGGGAAGAGAAGGAATGGCCTGAGCACACAGCGCTAGGCTCTCCCAGCAGGGACAGAGCAAGTGCAGGGTATTTGTTTCCTGACATCCTTGCTTCCCTGCAATGTTTGAGCATCCCTAAATCAGTCCCGTAGGGTGTCGGCCCAGGTGTCCCGCAGCACAGGCGGTGAGGGGGCTCAGGTGGCTGCCACATCCCTGTTTCCCGGAAGGATTGTGGAGCACACGCCGCAGGAACACCGCGAGGGTTCCCATCGTCCGGCGCCGGCCGCCTGCGCCTCCTCAGCGCACCGGGATCGGGTCTGGTGGGCAGGGAAGCCTCATCTTCCACGGAATCACTTGTTTGAGTGACAGGGGGGAGTTCTCCAGCTCTGCCTCAGCCCCGGGCAGCTTCCACAGACCCGGGTGGAAGGAACCCGGGTTCCTGAGGAGCGGCTGCAGGAACACAGGGTGGTCTGCTCAGCCAAACCTGTCCGTCCCCGGTTATTCCCGCTCCTGCATCCCGATTCTCCCGGCCAGGTCACGCTGCCCTGGCGGCAGAGATGCAGGCGTTGATCACCATGGAGACTGCTGCAACCCCCAGGTCGGGCTCGGGGGCTCAGCTCAGCACTAAGCAACGAGTGCTGGTGGCTTTTTGGAAGGAGCTTTTTTCCCATGCTGCTGGGCAGGAGAGGTTTTTCCCTCCCTGCCAACAGTGGGGCTTCCCGAGGCAGAAGAGTCCCTGTGACATGGAGCAAGCCTCTGTCACTGGGAGTCAAGGGTTGTTTGTCAGAGGAACGGTGGGATTTGGACTCCTTTGAAGGGTCTCATCCTTCATCCTAATGAAGGGGTTTAACCTCATGGAAAACCCTGCACTGCATGTAAAGCCTTGGCTCAGCTCAAAGGCAGGGAAATCGCTGGGAACTGCAGGTCCTGGCAGGTCTGTGGGTGTCCATGCAGGGCTCGTGTCACCTCAGGTGCCCACGTCAGGGCTCCCAACCTGCTCCAGAGGCCAGGCGGCCACACCAGCCCAGGCTACGACCCCAGCGAGTCGGGGGGTGCTCCCCTGAGGAGCTGCACATCCTCCCCTCCCCTGGGATGAAATGTGGGATCACAACCCAGGGAAAATCTGGAAGACAGCATTTTGCTGACAGAGACACAGTAAGTGTGTTGTGTGCTCTAGTCCCAGCCCCAGGCCATCTGCCAGCCCAGCTCCTCGCTCGGAGCGTGGAGCACAAGCATCTCTCACGGCTGTAGCCATGGCTATGGGCAGGACAGTCGGACATCAAGTGCCTGGAACATA
Source organism: Ptilonorhynchus violaceus (assembly GCA_013397565.1). Classification (NCBI taxonomy): domain Eukaryota; kingdom Metazoa; phylum Chordata; class Aves; order Passeriformes; family Ptilonorhynchidae; genus Ptilonorhynchus; species Ptilonorhynchus violaceus. The sequence goes on from VZRJ01004330.1 coordinate 1,190,053, forward strand.
TCCTGGAGCTGGGACTGGCACTGGCACATACCTTGGACACAAGAGACCTAAATTGGTGCCTCAGCACAGGCAAACTGGGGGACTGCACTCAGCTGTAGGTGGTTTAAGGCTTCCTTCTGGAGAGCAGACCTGAATGTGTCATCTTTTCCACGTGGAAAAGGGAGCACAGCTCTGAGAAAATGAAAATTCGGGGCATCCATGGGATTTGCCAGATCAGAGGCCAACTGCTCCAAAGCACTGGCAGCTCCTTGCTGGAATCACAGAGGCAGCACTGCCCCATCCCTGTCCCCTCAGCACACCTGTGGGACATGGGACCCGGAGGAGAAGGGGAATGACAACCCTGGCTAGCAACTGCAGGGATTTATGCATCCAGCACCCCGTGCCTTCAGCAGCCTCGGAGGAGTGGAATGCCCAGCCTGGCAGGCACCCTGTGAAGCAGCAGGGAGGGATAACTGCACCCAGAGGCACCCCAGGAGAGCCAGGCAGCGTTCCCTACCCAGGTCCTGCCGGTGCAAAGCCACCAGGGCAGCTCCATGGGAAACTCCCAGCAGAGCTGCAGGTTCACAGCCCTTCCCCGTCGCCAGGAAAGGACACAAGGGGTCACATCCAGCTGCATCTGTGGATGAAATATTGCAATGAACTGCTGTAAAAGGGGCCCCTGGGGTGTGGTGAGACATTGTCCTTGTACTGCACAAGACAATCTGCTCTGTCCCGGGGCTCTGCTCCACCCCAGTGCCATTTCTGCAGGGGTACAGCAAAGGCAGCTGACACAGACCCTAAATAATTGCCCCCTTCCCTGTTCCAGTAACATTTTGATGGAACAGACACACTGAAACGCCTGTCCACAGGGCAGTTTTGGCTGTGAGCTGCACTGAGTGCCTCCCAAAGGAGATGCTGCAGGGCCCACCCTCTCCTGCTGGCATCCAGAGGCATCCAAGCCCTTAGGGACAGCACCTGTGTACCTGTCACTTAAAGCAGCTCTGCAGCTGGGCCAGGCCTGAGCCAGGCTCCTGAGAGCCCTGCCTGGCAGGGAGCCTTCCTGGCAGCTCCCTGTCTGTCCTTCAGGCGTTGCACAGCCCCTGGAACTGCAGTGAGATGGAGCTACTCCAGCCAAAGTGAACATTGCACAGCAAGCACTGCCAGGAATGCTGGTTCAGCAGAGAAACCCCAAACACAGCTGCTGGAAGGGAGAAGGCTTGCTTTAAAAGCATCATTAGTTCCAGCTATTTAGGAAGGGGAAAGGTTAGCACAGAACTGGTTTCAGTGTGGGGAGAAGCACCAGATGCATTCCCATTTTATCTAAATCTGTGTTCTCAGACACTTAAAGGGCCCCCAGAGGTGCTTCCCTCAACTACCCAAAGCCCAGAACTGCTCCTTCCCCCCGAAGGTGTATCGTCAGCTCTGTCAAACAGGTTCATGACAGGTCTGGTGCCAAGCCCGTGGCAAACACCACAAAAAGAGCTCAACCTTCCACTAGAGAGGTTGCTCCAAGCCCCATCCAACCTGGCCTTGAAGTTTTTGCACTGAGATGATCCTTGCTGCACAGTGACCTGGCAAACAAAGTCAGCAGTCCGTGGCAATCTTGTTCAAAAAGTACATATATTTAATAATGATACCAAATACAGTTTTCTCCCCCCAGAATTTCCACTATGATATTCCAGTAGGTCCCTCCTGTGGTCACTGCAGTTGGACTGTACATAGCTACTGACTACGCTGGATACAAGGTTATGTTTTAGCAGTGTAGTACTCATATATTCTCTATAAATAAAAGATTTAACGTTTGTTTTCATTCTGATTCTTACACATATTTACTGGGTTTTTACAAAAAAAAAAAAAACAACAAAATAATAACCACATGTTTCTTTCCTGCCTCCCCCAACCTTTTATTGGGTTCCAAATAAACCTGAGTTTGTAATTCAAGTTCAGCATCTGCCATCTGTTCAGGTACGTGAGTCTGATGCACACGAAGGGGGGGATTTCAGTGGTCCCTGATTCCAGTGGTCCCTGACCTCAGTGGTCCCTGATTTCAGTGGTCCCTGCCCGCTGGCTTGGCAGCACAAACACATTCTTAGCATGAAGGGAATGAAAATGCTGGGAGGTTTATAAATGAAGGAGCTCAAACGGCCCCCCCGGGATGCACAGGTGCTCTCTACAAACAGAATGCGACAATTCTTGGTCTGAAAATGAATAAAACTATTTCAGGGCTGTCTTTCTCACGGTATTGGGGTTTTCATGTGTGCTGTTTTACAGGCAGCACAACTCCCTCAGGGGTGGGTGTCCCCACTCCACTGAAGGGTCCAAGATGCACATGGGCTCTCCAGTACCCAACTGGTGCTGAACTCCAGTGCTGAGGGGAAGGTCCCACTGCAGGGATCAGACAGGTGCTCTGGACATAGCTCTCTTGGTTTTGCCAGCATTGAGCTGTCCAGTCATCTGTCAGGATTTGGATCAATGTCCATTTTACCCCGCAGATTTTGGTGTCAGGCCCGTGTAATGCTGCAAACCAGGGACACAGGCTCAGCTATGGGCTATTCTCCCATCCAAAAATCCGCATCTTTCAACACCTCTGCCTCCCAGGATTTGAAATGACACTAAGTGGTGGGAGCAGCGTGGGCCAGGGCTGCCCACGGGGGAAGCAGACTGGAACAAGCTTTGTTGGGATGCTCTGAACACACAAACACGGACACGAGGGTGGTACAGACGAGAGAAAAGAGCAGTCTTTGGCTAAACCTTCTAATTCATAGGAAATGGTTTGAAGACAAAAACAGAACCAAAAAAATGTTGCCAACCTCTCAGATGTATCATTTACTCGGAAAAACAAGACCAGTATACAGAACACGGTGTCTTTTAAGAAAGTTAATCTTCACTGCTCATAACAATACCCAATTTTTGGTGACCATTGCATTACCCATCTTGGAGTATAAAATGGACTTGGTACAGGTTCATGTGTCCTTTGTTAGTCTTTTTAACTCCCTGCAGTCTCTCAGAGAAGCCTTCAGGTGTGTCCAATGCTGCCTTGCTGTGACAGGGGCTGATGCAGGTGTGGGCTGTTTGTTTAAACACACACAGCCTGTTCCAATCTGCATTTCTGTTGGAAGCACCTGCTTGCAGAGCCCTCATCTGAAAGGAACCGGCCTTCAATGCAGTGAATTTCCACATGATGACACTTGTATTTAAATAATCATGTTTCCCGTGCGAGTGACATGATTAAATCAGAGTTTTCTTTAGGAGAAAATGATTGTTATTACCTACTTTACGTAATTAACAGTAAAACCTGCTTTGACTTCCGATATTCCCACTTTTTCTGAATTGTACCGCTCGTGTCTTTATCCAAGCTTCTGCCACCTCCATCTTCTCGGCAGGGCTCGTCAGCAAGCTGACTGTGGACAGAGGGTGTGGAGATTTTCCCCTTGCCTGCCCCAGGAACAACGCCTGCAGCAGCACCACGTGCCGCGCGGCACAGGGACAGTCTCGCCGCAGATCCTGGCCCGGCACCCCATCCGTGGCGCCGCTGATTTCCCGGAGGGACCAAACCCCCGCCAACCTCGCTGCAACGCCGGGCGAGAGCAGTGAAAATGCAGGTTCCCTCCGCTCTGCCGGGGCGTTTCACTGTACAGTCAGATGCCAAAGGCGGGTATTTCTTAACAGCACAAGCAGAGCCCTTTTCTCTCCGCTTTAATACGCAGGACAGCGCCTTCCTTGCAAGCAAACCTCCGGTTGCCCACGCCGGGCCACCGCGTGGGGACAGCAACGCGCCCGCGGCTTTCCCTTCTTGCCTAAAGGAGAAAAAGGTCACACCCCCGAGCGCAGCGGCGCGAAGCCCGGGGTGTCACACTAACACTGGCCGCCGACGGCCTCCGCGGTGAAGGAAATCTGCGTGGGGCTCATCTGCTGCAGCTGCGGCATCCTGGCCTCCAGGGGCTTGTCGCTCCCCGACTGCAGGGTCTGGCTCCTCTTGCGCAGCATCTGTCCGATCCCCATCATGGGGAACCTGCCCCTGCTTTTCACACAGTTTGGGCTGCCCAGGGGGTTGCTGGGCACCAGCTGAGTAGGGGACGCTGCTTCTTCCTTGCCTGGGTACGCTTTTTCTTCGTACGTGAAAGAGACCTGGGTGGGGTGGACGGGGGATGTGCTCCCCGGGGGGAACAGCGGGGACAGTGTCCTTTCACTGGAGCTTTTGTAAGGGAAATTCATGGGAGAGCCTAAAACTCTGTACTGGTGAGAGGGGGAAACCTGGTCTATCTGGTCCTCTCTGTCGACTGACTCGAAGGAGTGCACGATGTTGAGGATGAGAGGGGAGTCCTTTGCCCGGCCCCCAATCCGGGCCGGCTCCGGCTGGGGGGACTCCTGCCTCTTGAGGAGCCGGGGGGTCCTGGGGGGCGGCTGCTGGACCTCCAGGTACTCCAGGGAGCTGGAAGTGACACAGCCCGTCTTGGACGCCAGGGGCTCGTGGAAAGGGCTCGCCCCTCCGCCAGAGTCTGCAAAGCAAGGGGAGAAGGAAGCAGAAGAGCACACTGCAGTTACCAGCACTGCCTTTCCCGGTGGACAGTGTCCCACACATTCCAGAAGAACCTGACAAAGCACCAGCTACAACAAATGCTCTTTGGGATACACTCAAGAACCCAATTCCCCGACTCTCACTTCATACTTATGCTGTTGTTTCCCAGGTAATTTGTCTGCCCCTTTCCTCACAGGCAGGAAAAGTTCTTAAACTAAGACAAGGGCTTGAAAAGGAAAACCACAGATGTCTTCAGCTGTTTGTATTCATTATATCCCCCAAGGCCATGCCTGAGAAATCCCACATTTCTCCTCTCTTAGCACAGCTTTGCATGGCTCTTACTGGGCCTGTGGACTGTATTCACTGACGCACCTAGAGACACAGGGCAGCACAGGGAGTTAATCCCTCGTGTCTCTCCTTGCATTTTGGAACAAAGTCTGGTTTCACACATGTAAATATGGAGTAGCAGCACCAGCCAGATTCAGGCTGTTAAAGTTGGAACAGATTTGCTGCAGCAACTTCAGCAAGAACCTTCCTCCAGCAAGGGCCGAAAATAAATGGAACAACCTTTGCAGGATTTGGCCCAGTAAAACAAAACAGCCCGTGGAGAAGATCTGCTCAGTTCCTCCAGGATGCTGGCACTGGATTATGCCAAGCTAATCACAAGCAAACACGTTTTGCTGCCTTGATGGAAAGCTGTCCAAGGAGCCTGATTGCCAGGTCCCCCTAATTGAATTAACCAGTAGCTATTCCCTGAGTTCCCTCGGTCTCAAATCATCTAAAAGACACCTAAAATAATTTAGCTCTGCCAGCCCTCAGGTCACAGCCACAAATCTCACAGGTATTTCTGGTGGAGGGATGGTCTTGTCAGGGGTTGAGACCTGACTGGATGAACAGGATGGACTCTCACACTGAGGCTTGTCTGGCAAAAGCAGGACGAGTTTAATCTGACCAGTTTCTTCCTAAAACTGGTCAAAATTATTTGAGCATTTCATTTAAGATGTGTCAAAACATAGTTTCCATAAGCAGAAAAACACTTTAGCTGAGATCTGAATGATTTTCAGGTTTCAGATCAAAAAAGCAGGGAGGAACATAAAGAGGGAAAGATGAACCAGGTTTTTACTTTCCCCTGCGCCTTCCTCCCAAAAGGGACAACAAATCTGAGTAAAAAGGGGCATTTTAAAATGGTTTTTTTTACATTTTTCTCAAGAAGTATGTCCCAATTCTGACCAGCTCTCTGGACTCCTGCCACCTTGCAGCAGAGGTTCCTGTGCTGCCACACAAACACCATTTGGACATTTCAGGTTGAAAGAACCAAATGATAAATTATCAAGTCACGAGAATGAGCATGAAAGCATCACAACCCCACCACTCTGAGTAGCCCCTGACAGCACAGCAGATGTTTAACACCTCTGTATTTCCCCACACTGCTCTGTAGTGACCTCCCCTCATTTAGTTCCTTATTTAACATCACCTTCCTGCTCCTCAGTGTCTCCCATCCAGGTGTGCACCACCCACACCCCATTTTCCCTGCTGACTCCCCTCTTCCTCCACTCCCTTCTCCCACCTCCTTTTGCCAGCAGCTTTCATCCATCCATCCATCCATCCCTCCCAGGCTGCCCTTTGTGATTCATGGTCTGCTCTCCTCCGGCTGTCACGTCTTTCCCTTTCCCTGCTCAAGCTTTTCCCCCCCCTCTTTTTGCTGCCAGAAATTCGCTGAGGCTGCCAGTCCCACCTGCCTCTTCCCCATTTCTCCACCATCAGCTGCTGCCCACTGCTTCTCCCAGGGACTCCCTGGGGCCAGGGATTCTCCCGTGCTGCTCCTTAGCCCCCTCTCAGGAAAACCCAGTGGCTGGTAGGAAGAAGCTTGGCTACCAGCTTTGGTTCCTCAGTGATCCGGGGTGGGTGGTGATGCTTTCAAAACACCAGCGTGAGCGTGGATGATTTTGTGTGAGTAAACAGGGGAAGAAAGAGCTTTTTTAAAGCACTGCAGGAATTCTGTCAGGCACAGAAAAGGAGGATTCCTGGCTGCTGAGCACCGTCATGGTTTCCCCAGGGCATTTCATTCCATGTGTGACACCACCCAGGCCTCTTTCCCACACCACCCCCGGAGCCAGCAGCAAATCCAAAGCCAGGAGCCTTTATTCACAAACACACAACACAGGGGGCAGGGCAGGCTCACTGCCACCACACCACACACTCACACAGGCACCCACCACCGGTGTTCCTCCCACTGACCTTTCTCTGGACCTCCGGCCTTGGTGACTTTCCGGTCCTTCAGCACAGCCTTGGTGTTCTGGATCTGTGAGACAAGACAGGGAGAAGGCTGTCTATATGAAACTGGACTTTTCTCAGTGTTCTTTGGGAGCTGACGGTGAAGGATCTCCCCTTTCTTTTCTTGCTCTTTGGGTTTTTTGTCCTTTAGGTTGTAAAACAAACAAGAACAATTTGGTTTACTCACGGGAAGTTTCAGTGACCCCCAGACCTACAAGCTGGATTAAGTATTATGGATTTACAAGGAACTTATTCTGACTACTCAGAGTAACTAAATCTTCCATGTCTCATTTTCCTCTGATCAGTCTGCCATGATTCCATGGCTCCCATCTGCTCTGACATTCAGGCACTGTGAAAGCTGGCTTTGGAAATGTAAAGGAAAAGGAAAGCTTTTCTCTTGGAGCAAGGAGATAAAGGTTTGTGCTCCTCCATACCCTATTTAAGCAGCAAAAAAGGTCTTTGATGTCTCCTTATTCCACTCCCTCTGACATTTACATTCTGTAAAACTGCAAAGTTTTACAGAAGTTTAAAGTCTTTGAGTCATTTACCTTCTGTCCAGACAAGATCTGGAGGAATATGGCTCTTGCTTTTGCAGCATCTCTGCAACTGCACAAGACACGGAGAGGGAGAAAATCACTGAGCCAATCCTTCCCTGAGCCCTAACTCCTGGTCCTGATGGGGAAGGCAGCTGAAGGTGGGATTGCAAGAGCACGTATCCTAAAAGATAGGTTTGGTCTCCAGTGGTGACAGAGGAAAACCAGAACCTGGGAGCAGGACTCTGAAGAGGAAGCCAATTTTCAAAGCACTGTTTAACAGTGAAAATTCATTGCATCTTCTTTCAATCACTGGATTCAGCAAACTGCTTAACACCCTTTACTTGCCACTGGTTTCTGCGAGAGCCAAAAGTCTTATTCCATATCAAAAAAATGTTTTGGTTGGTTTGGGGTTGTTTTTGTGGTCGTAGTTCTCATTTAAGCAACTTGTTTTGCTGCATCTTATTAAAAGGCCACTGTAAGTACAAGTCTTTTTTGAAAAATGAGGGAAAGTTCCTTGCCCCAATTATGTGCCTGTGTTTTGTCTGATAATTATGCACTGCCACTCTTGATTTTCTTCTGCAAGTTCACTGATGTGGAGTCTGTGAAAACCCTCAAAGTAATGTCCAAACATGGGAGGGAGGAAAAGAAAGATGCAGAGGACACCTTGGGTTCGGAGCAACGCAGCGTCGGATCCGGCGCTGCCTCGGCGAGGGGGAAGCAGCAACAACAGGAGAAACAGCAGCAATACCAGCACAGTACTGCAGTGTGAGTAACACCCTGCCACAGCAGAGCCACCGGGGGGTGAGCAGCTAATCCTGAGCCACACTGTTCTTCCTCCCGGGGCTCCGGAACTCTGCTGCCAGGCTCAGCACAGACCGGGCTGTCCCGAGGATCTTTTTTCAAAGGTACTTGTGAGGATGAGCGTAAGTGGTGACTGTACTAAGCCTCCAGGAGCCAATGGAGACCGTTAGCAGCTTTCTGCTGTTGTGGGAAGGTGAGGAGAGAACCCGCGTGCTGGTTGCTGCAGCCCGTGTGTGCGCGCGGGGCGTTGCGGAGCCGCGGTGTTTTTAGCCTCGTGGTGCACGAGCCAAGCTGCAGCTCCTCACCTGCCAAGCGCTCCTGGCTTTGCCCTCACCCTGCTGGTGCATTCCCCGAGCCACGGCCACATGGCCACACCACACAATTAGAGCACCCCTGGCAAAGGAAGCGCACGGATCCGGTGCTGGCAACTCGTTAGTGCACACTGGATGAGCACTGCGAAGAGCCTGGTAAGTATTTCTAAAACTCCTAACGTTGCTCCTTAATGACCATGGTTGTGAGAGGCTCAAGACCCAAGTCCTGAACTCCCAAGGTGCCGCACACTGTTATATTTGAAAAGGGAAGGAGGGTTTAATTCAGGGGAGTTATAGAAGTTCACCTTTCAGCGCAGAGAGCACGGCCATTCATGCTGTCCCCCCATGCAGGAGCTGTACCGGGATGTTATACTTGAATAGGTTGGGAATTACATCATCCTCTGCTATTTCCTGTCCTGACCTTGACCCTCAAACCTACTCTTAGTCCCAGCAATGCATTTGAAAGGCAGATAAAGGGTATTTGCCTTGGCCATGTCTGAAATGGGGACAGGACCAGGACACCAGTTCTTAAAAACTGCAAATTCCCCGAGTCTGAGCCCACTAGCTCAGGTATCCCCAGCCTGCTCCCCTGGATTCGCTGGAGGGACAGCCACTCATCCCCTGGGACCTCTCCCACAAAAAAAAGAGATGGAAAGAGACACAGACTCCTGCCTGTCTCCCTCTCCCTGCACTTCACACCCACGGCAGCCTTGGCCCCTTTCCACCCCAGATCAGGAGACCTGGTGGAGAAGAGGGGCAGGACATGACCCCTGCCTGCCCCAGCTGCTGGCAGCCCCTCCTGAAGCCAAGTCCTTATTCCCCATCACTGGAGAGAGGTGGGAGGAACTCCATCATCTGCTGGAACCGGAGCTGACCATCCCTGTCCCTGCCATTCCCATGGCAACCTACAGCTCTGCTCCGGTGCACTGCCTGCCTGGGGACCAGTGTCTCCCAATCCCTGCTCTGGAAATGGCAGGGAGAAATAAGGGGATTCCATCTCCAGCTCAGGAACCTTCCTGAACTTCCAAAATCCCTCCCCCTGCATCCCGGTGGCACCCACTGAGCTGGACACTTCCAGGGCTGTGTTCCCAGCCACAGGATAGATTTTAGGAGAGGTGTCTGCCTTAGTTACAAATGGCAGCAGCATCCCAGGGTGTGCATTCACCTACCTGTGCTGCTTCCCCTGTCCTGGTACAGTGACAGTAACATAATTCCTCAGCTAAAGTCACAGAAAACATCGTCGGGTCAGAGAATGGGGAATGGGTTGGAAGGGACCTTAAAGCTCGTCTCATTCCACCCCCTGCCATGGGCAGGGACACCTTGCACTAGCCCAGGTTGCTCCAAGCCCATCCAACCTGCCCTGCCCACTTCAATACTCAGCTGTGCCCATGCAGAAGGAGAACAGACTGTGTTATTGTTATTACTATTATTGCAGCGTCTGCACGGGGAGTGCATCCTGGTAACTATTTCAAGAGAGACAGGACACCCCCTCATCCTCTAAATAGCTACCCTGGGACTAACTCCGAGTGCAGGAGAGGCTTGGGAGGGAGCTTCTATCCCTCAGCATGCCTACAAACCAAACTGGGGCCATACCCTGGCACTGCTGTCAGCTTTCACTTATCCTCAGGGAAGCCAAGCCTTCCAGGCAGGCCTGGCTGCAGCCTGCCCTGCACAGGAGCAGAAGCTGTGAGCTGATCCCTGGAGAACACAGAATCCCAGGGTGCAGTGGCTCTGTGTCTGCACGGGGCAGTGACACCAGCAGCTGGCCCAGACAGCACCAAGATGCTCCATGCAGTATCTGCAGCATTCAAATCCCAGTACCTGCCCCTGTTTCCAGGGAATGTTGCCCTGCAACAGCTTGAATAAGCTGAGAGAGCATTGTGAAAGATCATATTCGTTGAGTCTACCCACTGCTGATACGTTTCAAGATGGTTTTGATTTATTCAAGAAAAGAATAAGTACCTTGCCCTGATATTTCCATGTGGCTTGCAGTTCAGCTTGTCTTGCAAGCAGTCTTTATAATAAGCAAAACCAGCCACGACACAAATGTGCCCCTGCAATTAGATCATCAATCCAGGGCTGAGGAGCAGCTTTTGAAACAGGCAGACTCCTCAAGAATGCTGCTCTTTGTGTTGGCAGGGAAGACTTGCACAGCTCATGTTACTCCTGTAATTTTAGTGCTCGGCAAAGAATCAGCCAGGAAAGAAAAAAATCCAGCTGTGACTTGATACCAAACACCCTCTCTGCCTGCAGGCAGAAGGACTGGAGACCGACAGAGTAGGAGGTCAAACCCTGTGTCTGCCCCAGGGGATTCCCTCCCCACGCAGGGGCTGATGCTGCATCGCCTCTGCTCGGCAGCAGAGGAGGCTGCCCTCGGAGAGAGCTGTGCCAGCACGGCCCCACTGCTCAGGAGGGCCCAGGACACCAGGGGGGTCACCCTGGCCGTCACTCAGCTCTCTGCCCTGCGCCACCAAGGGCTCAGAGTCTCAACAACACTCAGTGTTCATCTTACAACACCAGGAACTTGCACCCCAGAGTGAAGCTGTGGAGCCCAGCAAATATGTTTGCATCATTCTGCTAAACAGAGCTTTAAAACCTTTTAATTTTTTTAAAAACCCTGAAGGTCACCTTTATATTTCCTCTCTAGGGGGTTGCTGTTTGTTTCTTTGAGAAGAAATAGAGGGAGTTATTTGTCCTCCACAGACAAAACCAGACTTTGGTTTTTTTTTCTCCACAGGTCCACAAACCCATCACCTTAATCACAGTCACCAGGGATGCTCAAATTCAATCTGCTTTCAAAGCACTTCAACGAGCTTTGCTGAGCTTTACCTCATAGGAGTCTTTATTTGCCTTGTATTTTTCTATCTGGTACAGCTGGTTCTTGTGGCAAATACTGTCCTGGCCTTCAGCCTTCTGTGGAGAGAAAAGCACAGAGAAGTAAAAAATGTAAGATAATTAGAGAAAACAAACCTTCAATTACTGCTAAAAGGACTGTACCCGCTCCTGGCAGTCAGTGGAGGAGCATCAGCTCACAGAGGTGATGAATTTGGTCCTTTACATTTTAAACATCATCGGTGGCATCACCATTAATGTGAAAAGAACTGAAAAAAGAAACAAACTAAGAAGCTGCTGTCAAATTGGAAGGCCCAAGCCATACTCAGGGGCCAGGAAGGTCAGAGGGAGATTAGATCAGGTAAAACTTTCAGCTGAGTTTTCACTTAAAAGATGAATAAGCTCAAGAGCTCTTAAGCTTCCCCTTGATGTCCTGAATCAAATTAAATTGTTTTATTGGCATTTCAAGCAACAGAACTATCTCAGCATAGGGACACAGCACGTCCCAGCACACGCCACAGGCTTTGCATGGGAACAGTTTGCTTTCTGCAGGATAATTGCAGTTCACAACTTCCTGGTGAGGGGAAGAGGAGGGGCAGGCACTGATCTCTGTGGTGACCAGGGACAGGGAAGAGCTGGAGCTGTGCCAGGGGAGGGTTAGGTTGGAGATCAGGAAAAGGCTCTTCCCCCAGAGGTTGGTGGGCACTGAACAGGCTCCCCAGGGAATGGTCCCGGCCCCAAGGCTGCCAGAGCTCCAGGAGCATTTGGACAACGCTCCCAGGGATGCACAGGGTGGGGTTGTTGGGGTGTCTGTGCGGGGCCAGGGCTTGGGCTGGATGATCCTCAGGACATTCTATGATTCTGTGAGATCAAACGCCAGCAAGCAGGGAAACGACAGCCCCTTTTCAGCCCCCTCCCCAGCAGTGGCAGGGGCAGTGCTCACCCTGAGGCTGGCCAGGTAGCGCTCCAGCTTCTTGTTGAGCAGGAAGTAGATGGCCAGCGTGTGGCTGGCCCTGTTGGACAGCACAGTGTTGATGACATCGCTGTTCTTGTAGCCCAGCTTCTCCGTCATGTGCAGCAGCACGCTCTGGCTCAGGTCCTCCAGGTGGATCCTGCAGGGGAGAGGCTGCTGGGACCACGCAGAGCACCACACTGGGGTGAGTAATTCCCTCCTCCCGCCAGCAGGCAGGGAAAGGATAGATGTTTGGGAACCACAGGAATCACGGGAAGCTGTGACAGCTGAATGAACAGGACTCTGTCCACTGTGTCCACCCCGATGGGAAAATGCACCGTGATGCTCAGGGGCCATTTGGTGCCCTACACCTGTCCGCTGAAAACCATGGAGATGATCCCTCTGCTTTTGAAGGAAAAGAGGTAAAATCCAACCCAGGTCTGGCTCTCTGAAAAGCCCCTTTTCCTGTAAGCAAACACCACCGCGTTGGGCCTCGCCCCTTACCTGTTGCACAATATCCGTGCACTAATGAGCTAGGGAATTTCCTGCTGGAGAAAGGGGATGTACTGGGCTATTCCTGCAGCTCTCAGGACGCCAGCACTGCTGTGCTCCTCCTGTCACAAGGACAAGCCATGTTCATGTCTCTCTCGTCTATGAAGTCTGGAGCAGCCTCAGCCAAGGCGAGAAACGGAGTACAGAGCCTCGTGGAAATGCCAAAGCATTGGCTCAGTCTGAGTGAAAACCAGATTCTTCCAAAGAACTCTGCTCCTATTTAGACCTCTCAATGCGCTGGCCAGCTTCCCAAATGTCAACTCCCATCCATCTCCGAAGAAATGCTGGGTTTCAGTCGGTTTCTGGAGGATATTCCTCGCTCCTAACACCAAGCCCGAGATGTGGGGGAGCTCAGGCTGTGGGCATCTCTGCAAGCTGCCTTCCCCCTTCCAAGGGATCCCTCCCCACCTCTCCCACTCCTGCCCTGGCTCTGGTGTACAGGGCTCACACAGGATGTCAAACACAGCCTGGGAAATCTCAAATAACTCTTTCCCTTTGTTCCCTGTGCTTATGAACAGTGGTTCTGCCCCTAAGGAATGCTTGGGGTTGGGGTTGTTTCTTTTTTTCAAGTTCAAAAGCAAAACTTATCTTGGCCATTGCACATTGAGACATCTGGGCAGCGAAAGAAATTCAAGCAATTTTGCCTTGAAGTGCTCAGCAAAATGGGAAATTTTTGCTTGCCTTCAGGGAATTTCTTTAACAAAAGCAAGCTTATAAAAAAGCCTGGGAAAATATTCTCCTGAAAATGCAGTTTCTGCTGTTCTCCCACCTTATCTCCATGCTCTTCCCTTTCCTACCACGCTCCTGTCCTGGGAACAATGGGTGTTACCCCCAGAGTGGTGGAAGGGCACTGCAAGAACACAACACAGCTCCTTCTGTGCTGCTTAAGAAAGGAATTGATTCTTTGCACATTCAGCAGTTGATTTTTCACACACTATTTCACCACACCTTATCCATATCTGCACACCAAGGAAAACTTGGAGAAATTCCATGGAAGCTGACTCCAGTGGTATTTTCTGAGACAAGCTCAGAAGGAGCCAGGCCACATCTTTCAATATTTAAAACTTTGCAGATTATTTTCCCTATAAAGCTCCAGTATGACAAAATTTAGGTAGGTCAAGCCTGGGGCATCAACTAATGAAACAAAAGCAATATTATTAAAAAAAGAAATGAAGTGAAAGAAAGAATCTCTTTAAAGGCTTTTATCCTTCACAGATTCACATAAAATCTGAGTTCAGATAGAAGGAGTATTTACTTTGAGCTTCATTTCTGACAAAATGATGGGAAAAGCAGTGCAATGAGAAAAAAGAGGAAGAAGAAAGAAAGAAAGGATGAAAGAAACATTGAAAGGAAGAAAGAAAGAAAGTGGCTTTTTGCACTAGCAAAGCATAGCATTCCACACTGATGTTCCCTTTAAAAATACTGTTACTAGGAAAGGATTATTATTATTATTATTATTAGTTTATATTAGCATATACACACACATAGGCTTGAGCCTTAACTCCTCTCTACAGTTTGGCAATGCATTTTTTCTCTTTTTCCCTTTGATTCCCTGCCTTCCAGAGGGAATGATCAGTGGGCTCTCCATAAGAGCAGTGCACAGCTATTCCAGCCCACAGAGGCTGGAGTGGGGTTTGGACACCTCACTGCACCAACCCCTCTGGAAAGGGCCCTTCTACCACAGCCTATGAAAGCCTGACAGCTCTAACCTAGGAATTGATAAATGGAGGCATGGAAATGCACCTACAAAAGAACTGTGAAAGCACATTCAAGCCCTATTTCTGTACTTTTTTCCTCTTCTCTGCAGTAAGACTCAAAGAGACAGAGGATTTAATCCCCCCTCCAGCTCTCTGTAACACTTGCATTGACGGAGCAGATGCCAGTTTGGTGGATTGATGGCACTCATTAGGACAGGGATTTCATTAGCTTAATGACTCGTTCAGTTTACACTCGTTTGGCCTCTCTCCCCCACACCCCACTCACGTGTACCACACCCCAGCTCAGTCCAGAGCAGCACACACACTCAGCTCTGCTCTGCTGAACAGCACCATGCACATGAACTCAACTGGCCTTCAGTGTGGGGAGTGATGTCGAGAGCAGGGTCTGCCTGTTCTCATCCCTTGGGAAACAATTCATCCCAGGGGCCACCTTTACATCCCGGGCACTGCAGGCAGCTGGCCCCACATTTGCCCTGCCTGTTTCAGGGCATGGCTCCAGGGATGCCCCCAGGCATCCAGGCTGCTCAACACCGACATTCGGAGAGCTGGAGAGCTGCTGTTCTCCTCAGGTCAAGGAATGGCACAGTCACACAGTTCTCCACTCCAAAGTGCCACCTCTGGAAGGGAAATCTCCCTGTCAAGGCACTAAATCTGGTTCCTGGCAACTGCAGGGGGGAAGTTGTGATATTCACTTTGGGACTCTCCTGTTAGCCAAGTTAGGATAGAAATTTTGGAGCACTAGCAAATTTTAAGCACCAAAATTAGGCTCTGAGTTGCTGTCTTTGCCTCAGTGCTGCCTGGCCTGCGAGCCAGTGACTCCTGCGGGTCCTGGGTGGTGTATGAGGCACAGCTGGAGGGCTCTGATACAGGAAGGAGGTTTTATCTGATCAAATACAGACATGTATTTCCAAATGAGTCGCCTGAGGCATCATTTACAGTCACTGGAAAGGAACTCCTATCTCCAGGGCACAGAGTCATCCTCTGGCAGAATCAGGGAGAAGTCGGACGAATTGTTATGTAAAAAGTGCCCTTACTTCTCTCCACTGACTGCAGCTCTACACTGCAGATGTTTGAAGTCAAGCAAGATTATTTCTAACTAAAGTGGACCACAAGTGCCCTCCCTTATGTTTCTGTTTCCCTGGATGGATGTTTGCCTGACCCGAGGTTTGTTCTGTGCCCGCATTTAGTCTCGCATTCAGCAGGGCTCAGGCATCCAACACCAGCAGCCAACAAGGCAAAACCATTTCACTCTGAGCTCTCTCCCCGTGCTTTGCAGGTTCACCTCATCCCCAGCACCTCACAAACAAGCAGAGCCTCTCCAGGAGAAGCAGCCTGGCTTCGACTGACACACAGGAGATCAGAACTGCCTCTCACATCCCCCGTTCCCAGCCCTGCAGCCACAAGATCTGCACCCCAGCCCACCCTGCACCAAACAATGCACTGTATGCCAGCTCCCAATTCAAGGCATTGCTTCTGACCATGTCAAGCAACACGGGGCCAATCCTAATAATCTTTAGGACGGAGTCCCAAAAGCAATCCCTCTCTCACGAAGGGAACTGGAACACCAGGGCCGTCCCCCTTTCCACAGACATAACGCAGAGCCACCCTGGGAGGCTCTGCCCCGCCCTCCCTGCTGTACCTGTTCGGGTAGGTGACATTGGGTGGTGCCCTCCCGGGGTAGTTCTCGTTGAGCCATCGATTCGCCAGGGCCTGCTGGATGTTTGGTCTCTTCGCAGGGTCTGGCTCCAGCAGGGATCGTAGGAAGTTTATGGCCGCTGGGAAGAGATCGAGAAAAAAAACCCCAAATAACAGCTCTGTCGTCTGCTTCAGGACTTGCACAGGAGATGAGT
Source organism: Ptilonorhynchus violaceus (assembly GCA_013397565.1). NCBI lineage: Eukaryota > Metazoa > Chordata > Aves > Passeriformes > Ptilonorhynchidae > Ptilonorhynchus > Ptilonorhynchus violaceus. Next base: position 1,206,377 of record VZRJ01004330.1, read on the forward strand.
TGCTACAGGTGTGTAGCCTGAACAAGAGCATATTAAAAAGGAACATTTTCCTTCCTGCGCGCTCCAACGTCCTTGAGAAAATGGAAGAACTGATAAGGGATTAGTAACTAAAATAAACAATGATTTACAGTCACAATGATTTATAGAGCCATAAAGGAGAGGGGAAAAAGAGCTTTTTGTCTCAGAGCTCGTTTGAAGTGTCGGAGCAGGTGAGCCAACATTTAATTTCCACACCAGGGCAAGAGGCTGGAGCCAGGGCAGAGACAAATCACTGTGCTTGAAGCACAAGGAGATGGACTGGGGGGAGGGGAGGGGAGGGATGCAAACCTGGGAAGGAAGAAACAGCAAATTGGGCTCCCTTTGGCATTACAAAGATAAATTCTGCCCCGGCTTCCATCCAAGCTACAATCAGCTGCAGAAGGCCTTGGCCAATTAAATGAGTACAGCAAAATTAACAGGCTTTGCTTTGTTCTCATGAACCTTCAACTTTCAGTGACATTTGATCATCCCTCCTGAGTTTCTTGCAGAAACCCTTCTCTGATATTTTTAAGTCATGTGCTTCTGACATGATTAGGAGCAATGAAATCAAGTGATTTGCCTAAAAACTCACAAGAAGTGCCTCTCTGAGCTGAAAATAAACTCTGTTTTAACTGGATCTGGTCTTTATTCCTCAGATTACGAAGGCTAGATTTCACTGCAATTTAAAGAGAATAAAACACCTGCTGGTGAAGCCCCAGTGGGATGGGATGGCTGGGCTGACACACCAGGGGAGGGTGCAGGATGACGAAGGGAAGGTTTCTCCTTAAATAAATCAGGGTTAGACCCAACAGGTGCCAAATCCCAACAGCTTGAGTAACCTCAGTGTACAACAACATCCTGCAAAAATCAGGTTTCAGCTGGAGAGAGGGCTCTGTGAGGCTCTCTGTGTCAAAAAGTTTATATGTGCAAGAGAAACATATTATTCTGTATTTACCAGTTCAGACAGGCATCAGCTGGGTTCTTTCTAACCTTTCTCTTCACAAACCACTGACTTACATGAGATACTTTACTTAAATATTCCCCAGCATTTCTTTTTCCAGCAGGAAAACCCCACATCTGAGTTCCTAAACCTGCTGGAAGCTGCTCCCTGTGTGCCTGGTGTGCCCCTGCTCACCCCCATCACAGCAAACAACAAACCCCTTGTTCTGCCATTTCATCTCCTCCCGCTCCACTGCTTCCCCTGTCTCTGTGTCAGAAACCTCACACAGCCCACGGGCTCAGAGCCACAGAAATCCCCCTCCCCAAAGCCACACCCTCCTCCCTCATCACCACCCGCCCGGACCCCAAATCATCCAGTGTCTCCTTAAAAATCCTACTTCTCCACCACCCCCACCCCCACAAAAGGCAGACTAATTAAACAAAGCTTGGGAAGTGCCACAGATGAACAGTCTGGGAGAAACTAATTCTGGAGTGCAGATTCCCCCTTGGAGGCTCCCAGACCTGGGTAAGCTGGAGATGAGTAGCAGCACCTTGGCTGATGTGAGCTGTCAGATGGCACAAGGAGCTTTTCCAGCTAAGCCACACTGCTGTGGGACAACACAATGATTTCCCCAGGCAGCAAACATGAAGGAAAAGGGATATGAGCGAGGTGAACACCGACTTCCTGAGCAAGTGACCCCTGCTCACCTCAAATCAACAACCAGAGAGCTGTGCTGGTCAAGCAGCTTAATGAAAAATGGGTTCCTAAGTGGGAAAATCAAACTCCAGCTCCAAAATGTCCCTGTTGCTGCAGAGATGGCTTTGGGTGCTCACGGTCACCCAGCGTTTCAGGTCCCACCAAGGAAGCGTTTTCCTGCTCAGTGGTAAGCCTGGCTACCTGTGGGATGGGGCTGTGTGCTCGGCCACCGTGAAATTCAATACTGAAAGACGACGCACTGAACAAGCAGGACAGACTCCCGTAAAAATCCTCTACTTTATGGACGATTTTACAGAAAAACAAGACCTGATTAAAGTAAAAGGTCCATAAACCCAAGAAGCCAACGACCACCACAACTGAGAGAGCCGAGGAGCAGAGTTTGTGCCCGCTGACCCCCGGGCTGAGGACGGCAGGAACAAACGTCACCTTAAACCACACCGCGCCGTGTCAGTGGGACCCACGCCCTCGGCTCGGGTCCAGGGCTGACGTGCACCTTTGTCCACAGGGAGCAAAGGTTAACACCTTTAAATCTAGTCCATTCATCTGCCATCATCTCTGCCAGTTCAAGCTGCTGGAGCTCTCAGGATAAACAAAACTCTGCCTTCCCTGGGGACCACGGTGTCAAGTGAGCTGCAGATGCTACAGAGAGCAGTGGAGAAAAGCTGCTCTGCCCTGCGAAATGGCAGGATGAGTGAAACAGCAAAACGAAGCCTGCCAAAAGCAATGTTGTCTTTTTGGCTACTCAGGCTCTGGCCTCCTGCAGGGCGCAAGGTGGAACCCTACATCTGTACTTGGAGAATTCACCTTGTGACACAACTGCCAAGGGCTGTCCCTTACACCCTGTAACAGTGGTTTCCATTCCCTTTTTGTATTTGCAACCTTTTAATTTTATCAAGTGTCCTTTGCAAACGGGCTGCCAGGGAAGGAGACAGCAGCTCTCCTTAAACAACAAATTTGGCATAAAAAAATAAAACCCAGCTACCAAACAGAGCTCGTTCCAAGTGCTGACAGTGGTCTTGCTACAAGCTGAAAAATGATTCTGTTGCCTAGTGACATGGCTCTGAAGCAGGAATTAATATTTCTAATACTAATACACCAACAATTTTGCATTTTGTGAACACAGAGGTTATCCCAGGTCACTGTCCCAAAATAACTTTCTGAGTGCATGTCATTATTCCATAATAAATGTGAGGTCATTTGAGGCAGTTTATCACTCAACCCCAGCCACGATAATGCCCAGGAATCTGTTATTCCAAAATTATCTGTTCATCCATCCTTACCCTATGCTAAAATCTTCTGAACGTGCAAAACTGATCCACCACTCTACCAAAGCAATTTCACAGAATTCCACAGGTTTGTTCCCTCTCTCATATTCAGCACAAGCTGCTGCTTCTTCAGCTGCTGTACAGAACTCAAAGCAAAAGGAGTTCTGCTACAGCAGCTCCTGCAGGTCTTTCAGAGGCCAAAATAAAGTTTCCCCCCCAATTAGCACAACACATCATCAGCATGACTCATAATTCCATGCAACAGCTCTGACCCACTGCATCTGAACAGGTCCCAGCATCCCCCCTGGATTACCTGAGGAGAGCTGGGTGGGAAAAGGGTTCATTTCTTTGTCCACCATTTTTTGGTACAAGGCTCTCAAGCTGAAGGGCTCCACAGTAAAGGGCAGTGTTCCAGTCAGCATGGCATACATGTTCACCCCACTGCAGGAAAACACGGAGAGTAAGAAACCAAAAATTATCAGGAACATGGAAAAACTTAGATCTTGGAGACTGTGCTTCATCTTTAATGTCTGACAGCTCTCACAGGATGGATGCCCCATCTCTGGGAACATTTCAGGTCAGGCTGGATGGGGCTCTGAGCCACCTGATCCAGCTGGAGGGGTCCCTGCTCGTTGCAATAACAATTATAAACCTGAGAAGTAACTCACATGGACCAGACGTCTATTTTGGGCCCGTATTTCTTCCTTGCCAGAAGTTCAGGGGCTGCATATGCTGGGCTCCCACACTGGGTGCTGAAGGGATCAGAATAACCCAAGATGCCTGCACAGTTGCTCAATCCAAAGTCTGTGAAAGACACGGAGTTATGAAAGAGAGACACAGTCAAACTGTGCTAGAGCACAAGTTACAAAGAAAGAACATTTTTCCCAAAAGCAATGAACCCCCTACGGGAGAAAAAGTCATCCAACATGCAAAAATCTTATGTAATTTGCTTCTACGAGGTGCTAAATAACCAGAGGTTCCCACAAACAATAAGAAGAGCCTTGTAACAAGCACAATTATCAATTTCATACACAAAGCGAGTACATTTCACTGGAAACTGAAGGGCAACAAGCAGAGCTGAGCTCGCCCCAGGCTCTGAGCCAGCCCAGGCTGCTGTGGCTCCCACAGTGCTGCAGGATGTTATGGAGGGGCCAGGTTTAAGTGGGATTTCTTCAACACTCCCCCTAAATTGTGTAAATGAGCCATTAGATGAAAAGGGGAGGGTCGCTTGCTGGAGTTCCTGTGGTGATGCACGTTTCTGCTCTGAAATAACACAGGGAGATGCTGGAGCAAGAAGGGGAAGGTCTTGACTTGGCTGCCCCCTCCCTGACTTCTGCCTTGAATTATTGTATTCCTGGCCCTGGGGTGTATCTGCCACTCCTCTGCTGGCAATAATGACGAGGGACTGCCAAAGGCTGGCACTGGAGACCAGAGGGAGCCTCTCAGCACGAGGGGCTGCAGCTCCCCAAGTGCTCCCAGGCAGCCCAAGGCACTGAGGAGGGTGTTCCCAAAATCTCCCTCCCCCTGCTCCAGCGCTGGCGTGGCTGCAGGCTGAGCTGGGTTTGGGGAACAACAAATCCCAGTTATTTAAGAGCTGGACTCGTTGATCCTTGTGGGTCCCCTCCGACTCAGAGCATTCTGTGAACCTCTGAAAAGCACCACTGTTAAGAACGTTGACACCTGGTTCACTCCTCAATATCCTCTCTCAGTCATCAATCTGTGGCTCTTTTCCTTATCTGCACACTTATCTGCACTGGACTTGCAGTGCTGGGCTGTCCTTTAGCTTTCACCCCGCCGAAAATCAAATTTGGCTGAAATCAGACAGGAGCTCCTCCAGGTATTAGAAGGGCCCTGACAGGGCAGACACATAAGCCTTGTTCCCTCACAAAACCAGGCAGAGATATAAAAAAGCTTACAAAAAAAATGCAATTATCAGCGGCTGCAGGAGCCCGAGTGCCCAGCTGATGGCACAGCGCTTTCCACTCGAGGGGCTGCATCTCCGAGAGCCTGGCAGGCACAGGGGACACAGGAACCGCCACAGGTCACAGCTAAAGAGGCTCACTGCGGCTTCCCGGAGAACACTGTCAAAACTGAAGGGAGAATCAAGACGATTTCCCTGCCTCTGATGAAAAACAATTGTCTCTGGACACTGCTTAATCATCCCTGCTAGATATGTACCGTCCCCGGGGCTTTTACAACCACTGCAGAGGATCCATTAACTTAATTAATGTATTCATTAGCTGTGGCTCGAGACACATCAACAGTAAAACACTTTTAAAAACTAGAAATAATATATTCACACAGTATTCCTGGTCTTTACCCTACTGTGTCATGCCACCTCCAAACTACCTGACTGTACTACAGTGTTTTGCCATCACAGGATACAAGGGCTGTACTCTGTGATGGTGTAAATCAGCGTCCCTTCACCACTATCAACGGAGGGATACTCTATTAAAGGTTTTCATTCCCTTATTTGCTTCAATTATAAACCCCTTATTCACTTCCTTCAGCTCGCTCATTTCAGCTGCTATGCCTTTTTTCCCCCCTGTTGAAAAGCAGAATGCGTGCAAACAGATGCATCCTGGGGACAGGGACTGCACAGCCGCGGAAATGGGAATATTGTTATTAACAGTGTGGCAGCACATCGTGCTCCCAGTGTGATTTTTATTAAGGATGCCCCGGCGATCTCGATAAGGATGGCGCGACCACCAGCACTGATAACCTCACTGCCACTGCCTGCCTCTGCCTTGGGCTGCCTTTCAATGAGCCCAGCAAATTATAAAATTCAGATCAAAGGCCACGCTTGGTTTTTCAAAGTAAATATTATGACACGGGAGCTCCACCACCCCCAGCGCTCGTGCTATCGCAGCATCGCATCGCTGCGCTCCTCCTCAACGCCTCCGGGGAATCCACATGGAGCCATGGATACACGGCTATCCCTGGAGCTCTGCCAGCCAGAACGGGGAGAGAGCTGTGGAACAGAAGCTCCTGGGCAAGCTGGACCAGCACAGAGCGCGGCAGAGCCGGGTGTCCCAGCAGGACACCCACAACTCTGCGTGGTCCATGAGTGGCTTCTCCCAGCGTCTTTATCAGACACCGACCACACGGGCTGGAAGATAAAGGGAAGTGAATTATTGCCAGCAGTTCCAATCCTGAGGTTCTTCCATTTGATTAACAGACTGCTAAGAATAAGTCCTCTCAAAGGGAATTTTTCCAAGAGGAATATCTAAGAGCAGATTATAAACCACCTTGTCCCGGAGCTAAAAGGAGGAACAAACCCAAGGTGCCCTGGAGCAGCTGGGTGAAGCAAGGAGCCCAAGGCACTCAGTTCTCACTGAAATGCACCAACAAGCAGGGATTTCAATGTCACATTTTCAATCTTCAGTTCACCTTTTCTTCTTCCTTTATGGTGGGTTTTCTTCCTTTCACAGCTATTACAAGAACAACATTTTAATTTTTATTAGCTACTCCTGTGTTTGCTGCTGTACCAGCCAGGGACACCAAGCTCCCACCCCACAGCAGGTAACATGAGATGGTTTTGGAGCTTAAAGTCTCTTCTAATCATTAAAAGCAGCCCTTAATTCCTCAAAACATGTTCTTTACTCCTGAAGAACCTTCCATGACACAACTGATCGTTTCTAGTAAGACAGGCCACATAAAACATTGCACCCTTTCTTTTGCCACAACATCCCCCGTTGGATGGTGGGATTTAATTGCTTTGTTTTAAAATACACACTGCCTGCAATCTGCTTTGCTTAAAACATCAGCCTGCAGACCTGAGGCCAATTTACTGAGGCTGTGGAAGATCAAACTGTCTCTTTTCTCTCTTCTTCCCACACCACCCACTGCGAGGAGACCTTTCAACGCAACCAAAGCAAATGGAACTGCAGGAACAGTCCTGCAGGAATTTTTTTCTGGCACGTGAGTTTTAATTGTACAAGCATCATCTGCTAGGGCCCTGGTTCGGATGTCAAGTTCACGTAGTGTTGTGTAATCAAACACCCAATAACAGGGGAGTTATAGGGGTTCTTTAAATCCATCAGATGTTCGGGGAGCGCTGCTGCAAACCATCTGGTCTCACTTATCTGCTAAATCAAGATAATGGGTGGTATCCATCAGTGCTGCTGAATGATTCATGGTAACGTATCAGTCTCCCCTTGACCCACAGCTGAGGTAATGCAGAGTTCTCTTTGCTGTTATTTCCCCAGTCAGTTGATTTGCCACAGGATAATCACGAAAAGTCAGGGTAGTATTTCCAAACCTGAGTTCCCTAAGTAAAATCTGAATATTTCAGATTTCCTTAACCATCCTCTCCTTGCTTGCTTGGAGATGAATGTGCTTTCTATGTCACAGGGAGTGTCCATTTGACCTGGATGTCTGAACGTTAAGTGGTTTTCACCACTTTTCAGCCCATGAAACCTTTTGAAGGAACTACTTGAGTTTTTAAGTCTGCAACCACAGACACTGCTGCTGGCAGAAGTGTAGGCATGGAAAGAAATAAAAACAGATGTTTGGCATTTGTTTTATGAAAGGAATATTTTCTTTTCAATGCCCACATTAACATTAATGGGAGTTATGCAAGGCAGTGAGACTATACCCACCAGTGATTAATCTAAAATGTCTGCACAGCTTGAATGAATCAAGCACCACATACAACTGATACCTAAACACAATCGAGGCTCTACCGTTGATCTTTTTTATGTTTTAACAGCCCTCTAAACCAATTCTGTCCCGGGTGCTGGAAGCAAATTTAACAAATATAAATATAGGACCAAATTTTGCCAGCTGCTAAAAATGTGTGCAACTCCCACTGACTTCAGTGGAAGCATATGCTCACGGGGGCAGAATCCAGCCCCCAGCAAATATGAAACCATCCTGATAATAAAATAAACTACTTCTCTGGTGTCAATTCTTAAATCCTTTACCAAGCTCCCGATTTGAATATGAAAGATGTGGTTTTAAGATGTAGGATTATTCCCATACCCAGTTAAAGCTGAATTACTCGGATCATTTTTTTCACAAGACGCTGTCGGGAACAGCTTGATTGCTATCTATACCCTCTCAGCTCCTCTCTGCAGCAACATTAGCAGTTGTCACACGGAGGATTATGAAGCCTCAAAAATGCTCTTTATAAAACTAACAATTTTAATTACTGGAATTGCCAAACCGGTTTCATACCAATAAGCTTGATATTGTTGTCTTCATCCAGCAACAGATTTTCTATCTTCAAGTCTCTGAAAGAAAGAAAATATTTTGAGTGAGTCCCCAAAATAATGAAGCAGCTTTCCCTCGCTCTCATCAGTGTATGTACAAGGCTTGTATATAATGAAATGGATAATGAAAGCAGCACACACGGTTCCACACCGAAAGCAGAAAGCCCCATGCATCCTGTCCAAAATTAACAGCGCTTTCACACGCTGCTTCACACCCATTCTTCAGGCACAAAACGACATTAGAAACACTTGTCAGCACATCCTGTAATTAGCCGGGCTCTTCAAGTTTCACGTGTACTGGAAGTTTGCAGAAACCTCACAAACTGGAGACATTTCAAGTATGTGGGTTTTTGGAATTGGAGGTCACTTGCTCATTACTCTTCACAACCAAAGGCCACAGCTGAGGGATAAACCTGAGACCTGAGGAGTCAAACGTCTGCGCTCTGCCCACAAGGGACATCAGAACCAGCCTGCTCCGAGGCTGAAGCACCCAAACTCCTTGCAGAGGTGGGCAGCACCGCTGCTCCTGTTTGCCAGAGGTAAAACCCCAGGCTGAGGGATTGAAATGGCTTCCCCAACGCCACCCAGAAAATCACTCCAAAACCCCAACCTGTGCAGACTAAGCATGAAAAAGATCATTTTGGTTGCTACACAACTCGTCCATGACTTCTAACAGTTGGCTACGTCTTCATCACAAGGATTTTTGCCCCCATCCAGGCAGGAAATACTTCTGACAATCAGCATGCTGGGATACCCACAGCTCAGAGAGGCAGCGATGCTTCTCCCAGCACACTTTGGAAAAACGTGGGTAATAAAGCCATCAGCTGTAATTTTGGGAAGTCAGTGACACCCATGGTATTCTGCTTTTGTAAGGCAAAGGCAGTGATGAGAGACTCCTCTACTACAGATGAAGACAGAAGGGCTTAATAAAGTGAGACAAGCAAACCAACCCAACCAAGCCATGCACTTCCACAAGGAGGGACCTGTGACAGGAAGACTCCAAGCCAGAGGGCAGGGTTAGATGGGATATTGGGAAGGAATTGTTCCCTGTGAGGGTGGGGAGGCCCTGGCACAGGGTTAGGGTTAGGCAGCTGTGGCTGCCCCATCCCTGGCAGTGTCCAAGGCCAGGTTGGACGGGGCTTGGAGCAACCTGGGATAGTGGAAGGTGTCCCTGCCCATGGCAGGGGGTGGAACGGGATGAGCTTTAAAGTCCCTTCCAATCCAACCCCCCCTATGACCCTATGATTATTCCCTCCTCTGGCAATATCCAGGGGGTTACTGCACATCCTCCAAAAGGCATTTCCCTTGCAGGGCAAGGGGTGCTGCTGAGAAAAGGCTTGATCCAGGGACAACCTGCCCTGCCAGAGGCATCCAGATCAAGCCCCTTCTGCTTCCCTCTGCTGCCAAAAATGGCCTTAGTGCTTCACGCCTCACATCTTCACTGCTTGCAGGTGGAGGCTTTCACAGACACTGGGATTGGTCTCCAGGAAGAGATCAGGGCTGGGAACTTAACAGGAGACACTTCCAAAAAACACAGTCTGGGGAAGAGGAGAAAATACCAAACAGAAACTCCCCAGCACCCCTAAAACCCCAAATTAAACTGAGATCAGCAGAAGCACTGCAACACTCAGTACAACATCTCAAAGCAAAAAGAAAGACCATTTGGAACCACATCCCTGAGTATATTAACCACATCCCTGAGTGTATTAAATAATAGCTAAACAGAGCTAAGACTTTAAAGGCAAGGGAAGGGAAAGATGCAAGCTGTAAGTTGAGGAGGAAAGGCATCCAGGCAACCAAAATAACAAATGAGTGACCAGGGGACTAATCAGGAACACAAGAAAAGATATTTAAAAGCATTTTTCAAGGTTGAAAAAAATGAAACAAAAGGTAAATATTACAGGCCATTTTAAAGCCATTAGAGGAAAAAAATAGAAATGTAAATAGTGCCTGAGTATGGAGTGCAGTCAGACCTGGTTAAAGCTGTTTACCCATCTGGCTATTCTGAGCAGGTCAGCCAGCGAGTGGCAACTGATCTAACAGTCCATATGCACCACAGTTTCCGTGCACCCCCAGAGGAAAGCACTGATTTTTGGAGCCAGGACAAGAGGCTTTCCTCCCTGACAGAAGGGTTATTCAGTGAATACTTCAGGGGACACCAGCAGTGCCCCGGATTTCCCATCACCTCTTGCTGGTGGTATAAACCAGTTGCACACCTGCTTTAGGACCCATTTCCATGAACTTCCTAAATGCTTTACTAGGTCAGTTCTAGTCCAATACAAACTTCAATTATCTTTTACAAAAAGAGGCTTATCTGAGTTGCTCCAAACTTGAGCTCCAGACTCCTCACCAGCTTTCACTGAGCATCTTAGTTGCCTTTTATTTTCAACCCCTTTATCCTACAGTGCATGGAAATCAGGGTTCCAAACACTTTTGGGGGCAATGGTGCTTCTTTTTCCACTGAAATGAAATAAAGCAACCATTCAAACAAAGCAGGGACTCTGGACACTTTCAGTTCCCTCCCGGGAGTAAATCTCATCTTGTTCCTCGCTGTCACAGCTCTTCAAAAAAACCAGCACTAAAGGATTATTTATGGTTTTGCCCCCATAAGCAAATTTTCAGCATTCATTGCTGAAAAACTTAAAAATACTCTCAGGCACTAAATGTAGAAGGAACAAGAAGCGTTACCTTTCCCTAAGGGATCAGTTCCCTGATGCTGAGAGTGTCTAACTGTGCTCCAAGTTAGTCAAATCCAGGAATAATGAAGGCACTCAAGGAAGGCCAAGCTGCATTCCCACAGTGTGGAGAACCAGCAGATATTTATGTCTTCTCAGCTTGTGGAGCTGGCAGCACAGAGCTGGCATTCCCTGGATCTGAAAATACACCATCTTCATGGGCTAAGTTTCTCTGGGAGTTTGTTCTGCTCTTGATGGGGCTGAATTATCTCTCTGGAGCAGTTTGGAAACCCCAACTGCAGCCAGTGCCTCCAGTGAGGAACACAAGCGAACCCCTGGAGAGAGTGACCCCATCAGCTGCTCCCAGAGCAGTTTATCCCATGCCACGGCAGGCAGCAGGCTGCAAAATGGAAGTTTTGCATTTCACACTTTATTTCTTGTCTGGGGGAGGAAGGATGAGAAGGAAGGTTTCACCAGCAAGCAGCTGCAGAGCAGCAGTTGTTGGCTGCTCTCTCCTGAATCTTATTTTTAATCAGAACAGCACCACAAAAAAATCACTCCTTAACTATCAACCCTCAAGGCCACATTTTAGACCCATGCAAGAGCCAAGAGGAGAGCTGGAAAGGTTGCAGAGATTTGGGTTCATCATCACATCTGTGTATCCATACACATTTCAAAGGCTTTGCTATCAAAACTTTAGTTACTGAGCCCCATTCTTCTGTCAGTAACAATGTCACTGGATTCCATGTGGCTGCCTCTGCGAAAGAGGAATCCAATCCATTGTCTTCACTAAAATGACGTTTAATTTGTTTACACCAGAGCGCTCCAAGAGAGAATGCCCAAAGGTAATCCTGAAAGCTGAAATGAAATAGAAAGACAAACCAGCTCTGCACTTCAAAAGGGGAGTTTGTTCTGTAGTGCAGGATCTGTCATAAATATTGCATCAGCAGCCAGACTATTGGCACTTAAAATTAATAGGCTGGAAGTTATCAAAGCCAACATGTCAAAGTAGCAGGTACCAAACGAATCCTGTGGCACCCTGAGCAGCTGGATCGTGTGGCATCACCCAGCTCTGCCCAAACCCCAGGGTCTTTTCATGTCTCACAAACTCCTGGTCTGCTTCCAATCACCAAATGGCAGTGCAAGGCAGGAATCTGCTGCCACGAGGGCAGAGAAAGGGGGAACGCAGAAAGCCATCTTTGCTACCAACACACTATTAAATTCTCTCCTTTTGACAACCTGACAGTAATTGCATTGAATGGGACTGAATTTTGTTCAAATTACTTTAAAAGGCTCGTTGAGAATTTCCTGTGGGATGCAGTGGCAAGCACCAAGGCTTTCACTTCATCTTCCCCGCTGTCCTCACGCTCCCAGAGGGTTTATTGCTCACGCTGCTTTTTGACAGCATGAAGGCCTGTGTAAACACCCTCTGCCAAGAGAAAGCTCCACCAGATCCTGCCATTTGGTTTTGTTTTCCTCTGTCAGAGGGAAAGATAAATATTCCTACCTGATTCACAGCTGAGCTTGTTGCAAGGGTATTTTTAGCAAGCAACCCGCTCTCCTGATCGAGGGAATGCAACCCAAATGATTACATGGGATTATATATAGAAGAGTGGCATTTTGTTTCCAGCGAGCAGCCAGGGAGTTCTGAACCCGGGGCACCCCTCACCAAAGGTGCAGCTTCTGCACTCTGCAACTTGCAGTCTTCACCCATCTCAGCAGATGATGTATTTATAATTCAAAAATACATCTATACAGTCAAACACGAGTTTGGAGGTATTTTTACATCTCTAAATAAAAATGAGGCTTCTTGAAGTTCTTTAATTTTAGGCTGTTCACACATCAGTGCCTCTTAACAAAAGCATTTCCACTGAATTCTGGGTCCCTGCTCTTGTCCAAAGACCAGTGATCTGAGAGCTTTTCTGCCATGCCAAGCCTGGAGTGTAAGCCACGAAGCTTCCCGAGCAATATTCATCAAATAACATAAGCAAATTTCATGCAGCCCATTCCATCTGGGGTTTTTCATCCTAAGTAGAACAGGCTAAGTCATCCATATTATTCCCCAAATAATGCAGACAAAACCAACGACTTTTTTTTTTTTTTTTGCAATAAAATAGCCAACAAAAAGCTTTCCAGGGCCCTGCCCCACTCCCTGGGAAGCACTGGGAGGGAGCAGGAGCAGCAGCCCCTTTCCTGGCGGAGGGCACTGTGCTCTGCTCCGCACGTGGAGGATCCCAACGCCCCCGGACCACCACGCACACCACAGCGCTGGTATTTTTACCTGCTTTAAAAATAACAACAACAACAGAACACTGCCATTGCAGCCAGGCAGAGGATGAATCACACTCCTGCACTATTTTTTTGCTGCCTCCTCAGTAGCCGATTGAGTTTTCAGAGCTGCCACATTCAGTGGCTGAGATGCTGAAGGACAATCCTGAGGTAATTATTAATTTTTCTCCCTCTCTTGCTCGCACAGAGCCAGGAGAATAAATCCAGATCACGCCACCAGAGCTTTTCCTGCCTGTCTGCACTGCCCTACACACTTTGCTTGCAGAAGCAGTCAACACATCGAACGGGTTAAGCCAGAGAAAATAATTGCAGAATCACTGCCTGTGATTCTGTCAAATTTTATCACTTTAAGCAGAATCAGACCTGCTCATTCACCGTGTGGAAGCCTCCCAAGACGCAGCTCCGTGCTGCTGTGTGATTTGAGAAACAGGGTGGGTGGATGGATGGATGGATGGATGGATGGATGGATGGATGGATGGATGGATGAGGCTGCCTTTGGGGCAGGGATTGATTCCACACCACGGGGCTGGGCAGGCAGAGCTCAGCTGCCCCACGAAGCACAGCACCGGCAGCGTTCTCAGGCTGTGCCTCCCACAGCCCCTGGAGCCGTGCTCGTGCTCACAGAGGCAGCAGAGAGGAAAGGGGTGAGAGCCAAACCCGCAGCATCCACACGGGAACTCGGGATCCTCGGGCTCACATTCTCCCTGGGCCCCAAAGCCCTGCCTGCTCCTCACCACAACAGCCTGTTGATTCCAGCTTGTGCTTAGAGAACCAGCTATTTTTGTAAAAAATGTGGGTTTGAATCCTCTCTGAAACAGAAGGGAATCAAAGCCAAGCCTACCAACTCTCTGTAAGTGCCTTGGCCACTGTGCAGAGGGGATCTGCTGCTGCTGAACTCAATCCTGCTGTTAAAAGCTAAACATGTTCATCTCTTCCTGCCTTGTTTTCCTCTGCCCATCTCAGAAACTTTGATTTATTTCCTTCATCTCTCTCTCTCCCTAAATAGTGGGTATCAGTTGATCCCTGAAAGCAATAAGTAAACTTCTCCCTTGTCCATGCCTCAAACTGTGGGGTTAATAATTTAAAGAGATCAGCAGTTCTGAGGCTGACAGAGAACCTGCAGAACAGAGCTGGTGGCTGCTCTGGTATTTCTATCACAGTGGTAGCTGAGGTAAGGCCAGAGGTGCCATGTGCACATAGCACCGAGCCCTAAGGGATCACAGGGAACACACAGAGACCCAAGACAAACAAAAGCAGCTTTCAGAGCACGTGGGTTCCACCAAGCCAGATGCACCCACGCTGCACAGCAGTGGGCAGCTCAGCACAGCTGGGCACAGCTGGAGCAGCTGGCTGGGGGCAGCTCCCCCTCTCCTGCCCAGTCAGTGAAGCCAAGGAACCGCAGACCCAGATCCTCAAAAGCATTCAGAAGTCTGGCTCCTACAACGAGCCCACATAACCTAAGAGGATGGGGCCTACACAACTTGCTCAGCATCATATGGGAACTGTGTGGGAGTCCAGACTTAACACCAGCTGCCCCAAATTTAGAAAGCAGAGCCTCCTTCTTAGCACAGCGCCCTATAAATACAGCCAAGAACAGCAGAGGAGACATGCTGGCTCCAAAGGTCCATCCAGCCCACCATCCTCCTGTCTCCACAGCACCAAGAGCACACGAGCACAGAAAGGGACAGGCAGTCACAAGTGACACCTCCACCTGCACCTTCCCAGCCTCTCCCACTTCAGGCACAGGCAGCTACTCCTTGTTCACCAGGCTCCTCTCCCATGAGCTTGTCCTGTTTCCCCTGAAGCCCAGGTGAACTCCTAACTCCAGAGCACACTCCTGCCAGGAGATGCACATCCTGCTCACACACAGAGCTCAAGGAGCATTTGGACAACGCTCTCAGGGATGCACAGGGTGGGATTTTTGGGGTGTCCTGTGCAGGGCCAGGAGTTGGACTCGTTGATCCTTGTGGGTCCCTTCCAACTCAGGATATTCTATGGATGAAGGTCCTAAAGAAATGAAGTGATGCATTGCAGCAGCTCTGGCTCTCTCCAACCTGAGAGACCCTGCTGACGTGATGGAGCAAATGGGAAGAGCAGGGAAGCAGGAACCAGGGATTTCAGTGGTCCCACTGAGGCTTTATCCAGCCCTGGCACTGTGAGGCTTTGGGCAAATCAGTTCATCTCCCCACACTGCTGTTCCTCCACCAGTAAGACAGACACAGCCACCTTCCCAAAGAAATAGTGAAATGATTCCTTAGTTCCTGTTGGTGCAGAGCTTTGGGGAGGCAAATAGTGCTTGCAGGGAAAGGGCACTGCTTTTGGACTGCACAGGCTTTGTCTTTATGGACACAGAGCCACAGAATATCCCGAGTTGCAGGGGATCCATGAGGATCATCGAATCCAGCTCCTGGCCATGGAGTGAGCACAGCCCCTGTGTGCTCACCTGGAGCTGCTGAAGCGCTTCCTACAGGCACATCCTAACACCAAACACAGGAACACCCAAACACCACCACGAAGAGCCGCCAGAAAGCTCTCAGGAACGCATTTTCACAAGGAAACCTCCTTACAACACAAATAAATGCCACTTAAGAGGGTGTGCCATAAACTCTACCCCCGGGGAGGGCTTCCCAGCTCACCTGTGCACCACCCCTGCCCGGTGAAGGTGTTCGACGGCCAGGATGAGCTGCCGGATGTACTTGCGGGCCTCGTGCTCCTCCAGCCTCTTCTTCTCGTAGATCTTGTGCATGAGGTTGCCCCCGGGGCACAGCTCCATGACCAGGTAGTAGCTGTTCTCGGTTTCCAGGATGTCCAGCAGCTGGGCGATGTTGGGGTGGCGGATCATCTGCTGGATCTGCCCTTCCCGCCGCAGGTTCTTGGTGACATAGGTGTCCTTCTTGGCTCTCTTCTTGTCGATGACTTTCACTGCCACCTGAGGAAAGCACAGGAGAGGGGGCTGTTAGCTGCCACATTAAAGGTTTGGCGCTCTATCCTTGTACAAACAACCTCAAAAAACCAGAAGCCGAAAGGATGTCCCTCTCAAGTGGCACACCACGGCTTCGGCTGCACAGGTCAGAGAAGGAGCTGTTTTTCCAGCCCCACTGGCAAACCCATCCTTTATTCCACTGCACAATGACAGTCAAAAACTATTGCAAGTAAATCAGCAACAAAGGAGAGGAGGCAATCCCCCTAACCATCCACAAACACTTGACACACTTAACGCTGGGCATTCATTGCAGCTGGTTTCTCAGAAAGCCTCCAGGCTGGTGTTTACAACACTTTCAAGTGTTGTTTTTGGCTTTTCCTGGCTTTGAATGTACGACTTGAGATGATATCCTTCCATGACAATTTTCTTAAACTATAGCCAAGTGTTGGCTTTGCACGATTAAACAGGATAAAAACATAACTGTGAAAAACAAAATAATTTTGGTACCACTCTCTTGGCACATCTCTTTTTCCCTCTTTTTCTCTCTCTTTCTTTTTCCTAGGTGAACTCAGAGCAGCTCCAGGACCATTAACACCTGGGAGCTACATTCCTGACTTAAAGTCACATTAAAGAAAAATCATTTAGTCATCAGATAAAACAACAAGTAAATCAGAGCTTAACTTCACCCCTTCTGAAAGCCTCAGGTGATTCACCAAGGAAACAGACTTAAATTAGTACATTCTTTCATCTAATGAGATGGAACTGAGCACAGAGGCTTGCACGGATTATTTAGACAGCAAACCACAGAAGTCACTCTGGTGAGGACAAACAAATTCATGGGTTACAGAAATATGAGATACCACATTGCAGGCTGGCAGCACAGCACAATCTCTGCAAAAGTTAAAGAAAAACCACCAAAAATCTGGTATTTTCCACAGCTGCAGGGTACAAAACATGGCGTGGTAACAGCATGGAGCAGGAATCTGTTATTCATATTGGTAAGTCACCCCCAATTCACTGACCAGAAAAAGCACATTACAGAAGTCCCCATGTGCTGTCCCAGGCTGACTGTGGAGATGGGGCAACCACCTGAACCCAGAAGACAGAGCCAACTACGTGCCTACTTCAGGACTTTCCCACTATCACCACGAATCAGCTCTCCATGCCTTAAGGACAAACTTTCCCCTTGATTTTGACAGACCTGGTTGGGCACCCCACCAACCCCCGCAGACAAGCACAGCAAAACTCACCCTGACTCCCAGCGACCTTTCCCCCTTCCATCAGGGCCAAGGGATCCCCCAGCACAGCTGAACGAGCTGACCAAGGTGGAAACAACAGCTTTGTTCCAGCAACACTTGTTCTAGGGATCAGGCTCTGCACGTAGTTCCTCCAGGGAACTGACTTAGCTAAACATCCCCGATTCTGAGTTCATCCAGAGGTGGATGGAGGCAAGTGAAGACCCAATGTGCCCAGACACATTTAACACACACAGCCTCCTGAGCAGGGTGGATGTGTGTGCAAGCACCTGGAAATTTCATTCATGCAGAAGGAAAAAGCATTCAGGGGAGAAAATACTGTAGATGCTGGGTAATCATAAACACATTCGAGCTCCCACAGCCTACTCAAGACATGCCAATTACTCAGCTTTGCTCTCCCAAGTTTCAAGTAGGGGCTCTTTGTTTCTGCATCATGCCTATCTCCTGACTTGAGTTCTTGGCCAATATTGGCACAGAAATAAAAAAAATAAATGATAAAGCAAGTAATTACTCTCAATATGTAGCAACAGTGGCTCTTGACATTCAACACTCTGCGTTTGGCTAAACCTCTGCTGTGTAAATAGATAAATGGTTTAGGTTATTCTGTTATGAGATACAAAGATGAGTAATAGCCCATATTTTTGGTTCCCCAGTCCTAGAATCACACTGTTGGAATGAATTACTTTCCTGAAGTTTATGGTGTGACACATCATATGAGCAATTGCTGCCTCTCTCCATCGCCGCGCCAGAACAGCCCGGGCTGGGCTGCGGCAGCCAGGAGTGCAGGTGAGGCCAGGGCAGCAGCACCCCTGTCCCCAGATCCCTGGAGCAGAGGGGATGCTGCCTGCAGGATTGAGCCCCAGCACGGGCACGTGTCCTCACCCGAAGAGCGGCACGTGTCCCCCACACACGGGCGCGGGGACCGCTGCCAGCGCCTGCCTCGGCAGGGATGGTGCCTCTCAGAGAGAGAGAGGCGGGGGAGGCTGAAGCTGACTGGCACCAAACTGCACAAAAACAGTCGCAGCAAGGCCCTGAGGAAAAAAAAAACCCAACCCGAGAAGAAACAGTTTAAAGGACCAAACGCTGCCTGGAGGGAGCTGGGAGCCAGAGCTGCTGCCACCAGAGAAAACACATTTTGCACGGCCTTTGTAAGCAGCACGGAACTGCCGCGAAGCAGGGCAGGTGGTCACGCTCATCCCAGGAACGCCCCATCCGTGTGTCCAAGCAGGAGGCACCAGCTCTTGGCGCCGGGCAGCTCCCCAGACCCGCACCCGAATATCCTGACAAGGTTCTGCTGCTCCGGGCAGGAGGAACCTCCAGGTGCTCAGCGAGCAGAATCCAAGTCGTCCTCTCCCTCTCTGCCAGCTATCTACAACCCCACCAGCGACACCTGGAAAAATCCCAGCTCAAGAAGTTGTGCCTCTGCAGACGTTTGCTTGCCCAGAGGTCGGTTTAGCTCATGCCTGGATGCTCTGCAGCAGTGCTGCTTCACCAGGCTTGCCAAGACAGCTTTCTCCTTTGAGCTGACCCTCTCTAAGCTCTCCTCAGTGCTGGAAGTCTGCTTTGAAAACTCACGTTTCTCAACCTCTGCTGTGCTTCAGCAGGAAATTCAAGGCACGGTGTGCCTGCAGTGCACTGCTGCTGGGAACCACGTGTTGGGTGCCAGTGTGAAGCTGAGCACAAAACCAGAATAAGAGTGGGGCAGGAGGGGACATCCAAGCCTACTGTAAGAAGATCCAAGCCTACTCCATACAAAACTGATGGAAAGCAACTGAGTTTCTGCCTGGTTGTTCCTCCCCCTCTCCAAGCTGCAAAGAGCTTTACTCAAGCCATGGTTTTACACTAAAAACATCAATCCCTCAACATTGACTTTCCCTGTTCAGACATATCATGATTCCACCTGAATAAAACCCATTAACAACTGCCTGACCAGCAGTGGCTTCCGTCCCGCGGTCCAACAGCGCCCAGAGAACCCGGGTGTGGGTTCAGCCTCAGTCTCTGGCTTGCCAGATCAGATGTCTTTGCACACTCAGGCTGTCTCCTGGCACAGGGATGCACCTCAGAGCACCTCAGCTGAAGCCTCCCTGGCTGCCAGCAAACAGGTTCTGCAGGGGCCTGTTCGAGGAGCCAGAGGCAAGAGGTCCTGAGTGATGCTCACATCAGATGCCCCCCGTAACACCCAAAGGGACACTTCCACAGCGTCAGCTTGTGGCAAACAATGTGGCCTCAGCTTGGCAAATAATGTTATACCATGTTTAACTTTGCAGAGAACAGAGCATGGCATGTGACCTCTCTAAATCAGGGTACAGCATTTTGAGGACTTTTTAAAGAGCTTTCCCCACTTACCCGACCACTCGGGTTGTTTCCTTCTGCAAATCCTCCCGTCAGTCTGACTGGGAGGGAGGCAGTTCCTGCCAGCCACTGCCAAAGGGAGCTTGGGCTGAATTGAGAGGAAACTGGTGCGGAAAGGAATCCAGCAAGAACTGTGGGATTTGGCCAGGAGACCAACAGAACACAAGAGAAGCAGCTTCAACTATCGGAGGGACTATTCAGCTCTTGGAGGGACAACCCCCCTGCCTTTTCCTTTTTTTTTTTCCCCTCCTTTTTTTCCTAGAGTCTACTTCTGGCAGACCTGCTGGAGATGCTGCCAGCACTCCCAGCACCAACCTGGTGCACCCTGAGCGTGAAGTTCACAGCCACAGCTCGGGGCACAGGCAAAGGGAAGGTCTGAGACTCAGACTTCTGCACCCAAACCACAAACCTGTGCTGTCCAGCTTAAGCTTAGCCAGGAGAACGAGACCAAGAGCCAGTCCACGGAGATATTTTCGCAGCCATCAGTACAGCAAGTCCATCTCCAGCTTTTTTTTTCTGCTGTGCCCAAGGCAGCAACGGATTCAGTTTCTTTCCTTCCTTGCTTCCAGTGAGAGCCGCCTGGCTCCACTTGCAGCTTGCTTTGTATTCACCACTGCGCTCACCACAAAAATCTGAGCTCTGCTTTCAAAACCAGCTGGTGATTTTGGGTGGCCAATCCAAATCATATTGAACAGACCTAACTCTGAAGCCTGCACAGTTGTCAGTGCAGTCCCAAAAGCAACCCCTTCAAGAGCGTCTCAGTTTGGGCAACCAACCAGCCAGGCATAAAATAAGTTGCTCTTCACAACCAAATCCAAGGATTGGAAGATGCCAACTTCACTCTCTGGGTAGTTTATTCTCTCCTCTGACTGTTACAGCTTAGCAAAGTTTACAGTGTAGTAAAGGAACGGGGGTTTTATACAGCAGGTTCCAGTACCTTAAGAAATTAAGCACTAAAAAAAGGGTATTTTGGTATTTGCTGTGATAGTAGTGAAATCAGCAATCAGAAAAGGTTGGGGGGAGTCACTTCTGTGAAGGTATTTTCTTTTCTTCTGAGTCTGACAGCGAAACCCAAGCGTTTGGGGCTGAGCAACACACAAAAGCAGCTGCTGCAGAGACAGGCACAGGATCAATGTCCCAGCAGGCAGAAGGCCACTGTCTCTGCTGGCAGATGAGATCCAGTCAGGAGAGCTTGAAATCAGCCCCTGAAGAAACAAACTCTTCCAAACAAGAAAGCAGCTCCAAGCACGCTCACTCATGTACTTCGGATTCGTGGTAGCCTGAAGGGACAGAATGACATTGCCAGGGCATAAAAAGAACATCCTACCATGCCCTACAGCCCAAACCTGACAGTACCCAGCAGTGCAGAAAGGTATTCAGCAGGACTTTAGATAAGCAAGCGATCATAAGGCCTCTTGATGCCACAGCCAATTTAAACATAATCTCTAAAAGCATAAGCAGGATGTATTTGTTAGAGTAGGAAAAGGTATTAATTACACCTGTCCAAGGCACTGGGGACTATTATTAGATTACTGTATCCAGTTCTGGTGCCAGTAATTAAGAAATTATGTTAAAGTTTTGGAAAGAGTTCTGAAAAGAGCTTCAGAACAGTCTGAGGTCCACAAACTGCTTGCCATAGTAACTGACTGAAGCTCAAAATATTTAATTAACAGAATGCTAAGCACTGACTCAATGATTTTCTGCAAGCACCTACATGAGGAAAAGATTGCTGATAACAGAAAGCTCTTTAATAAAATAAACATCCCAAAAGGTAAACTGGGCAAACTCAGGCTCTTTCTCTCCAACATGCTCTTACCTCACATGGTATTTATGGGGACCCTCGTGCCACGTTCCACAGGCAGCTGTGGTTACCCTTCCCTGGACGTCTGCTCTGCTGTTTCCATAGAGCCAGCTGCCCTTTCCCTCTCCTCTTCTGCGTCACTCCCTGTTCAAGCAGGGACAGACAGACGTATCCTGACGTGTCAGTGTCCCTCTGCCGGGAACAGCCGCACCTTTAGAGCTCAGGGACCAGCAGGAGATGGCTTGGAGGCACGTGGGGTGCCACAATGCCCCCACCCAGCTGCTCTGGAAAGAAATCTCCATAAAATACGTTTTTCCTTGGTCCTACCCGTCCAAAGCAGCAGGATTGGCACCAGGCACAGATGCCACAGGGTCAGAGCACTGCCTGGGAAGCAGAACACAGAACAACCTCATCCATGGGAAGGAACTTGGTTCATGGCTTATCTTGAGTGGGCCGTGATGGGATCTGTCTCGCCTTTGGCAGAAAGACATCAATTCCAGCAACCTTTCAGTGCTCTCTTGGTCAGCTAATTAATGGCAGCCACAACTGCATCCGTGAGGGAGGGCAGCACATTTTTACCTCCCTGGCCTCTAAGGATATCTACACAAGTCAGGAGAGATTATGCAGAGGCTGATGAAAGTAGTGGTGGCAGAAAGCCAGACACAGACATACACAAGGATGCACTAAAAGGTTCCGAAAGAAATCCTTACAGAGCTCATCAAAACCATCCTCCAGGCCGGAGACATCCCCTGCAAGGAAAAAATCTTGTCTCTGAGTGCCTGGGACAGATGGGTTTGCCTTGCCACTAACAAAATGCAACATATCCCTAAGGTATCGCTTTCTGAAAACTCCATTTTCCAGAAAAGGGCTTTTTGACCCATTCACAAGGTAAGACTGACACACCAAAACTCTGGAGGAGAACTCTGAACCCAAGGAATGAGCAGCTAACAGGGAAGACATTCTTCAGGGAAGGACATGGGGAGCCTGATGTGCAGGTGGAAAACCCCTTTGGAGCAGCCAGGTCCTCACTCCACATTGCTGAAAGCCAGTGGCTACTCCCAAGCACTCCCAGGGGCAGCTGGTGTGAGAACGGCTGGGAAGAGGAGGGTCCCTGCATCCATGTCCCCACCCAGCCATCAGGACACGGGCGGGGACACGGGAGGGCACAGACCACGCACATCCCGCATCCCAGCCAGCTGCTTCTGCTAAACCACAGCCTGCCTTCCCAGGGCTGAGAACTTCCCCCGTCCCAGCCAGACGGATGGAGAGCTCAGGTTACGAGTGGGGAAGCAGGAGCAGAGGAGCGATACCAATGACATTCCTCCAGCCCCGATCCCTGCAGGAAAAGCCTGGCAGCAACGCAGCTTCCCACTTTCCTGACTGCGGACTCGGGATGTGTTTCACATTAAATAGCCCCTGTTTCACGCTTTGGTGATCTTATGCAGAACTGGCCTCATGGAAGGCTAAGTGTCCCTAATTTAACACCAGTACAGCTTTCTGGCTTGAAGGAAGAGAAAAACCAGCAGCCCAATCCCTGGGAGCCACTGCTTTTGAGGCCCAGGTAATACCCTCCTTTGCAGTGATTTAAACCACAGCAGATAAAACATTTACAACTGTCGGGAGCCAGGAAAAAGGTGTCTCCAATAAAGATTTTATATATAAATAATACGCTCTCTCCCTCAGCTCTGTGGACATTATTCACAGAAAATAAATTGGTTCTCTGAAAAAAATGTTTCCATGACAATCTTCCACAACAGACAGAGAGCAAAGGAACTTTATTTTATATAACTTTGCTTTTTTTAGTTCTCTTTGTTGCAATGATTTTCCTCCCAGTGCCAGCAGCCCTGATCTTGCACAGCACATGAGAAGAAGCTGTGTCGGGTGTAGCACCAAAGGTGCTGAGCCCAGAGCTCAGCAGGGCCAGGGCAGAGCAAACACTGACAGAAAAGGAGACTTTGACCAGGGCAGCAGCAGCTCTTGTTAATTTTTCGCAGGTGGTTTCCCTGGGGGACCCTGGGAACTCCTCCCTGGCTCTTTCCCTGAGGATGGGGTTTGCCCGTGTGCTAGCACTGCCTCTGAGCACAGATCAGCACTCAGCTTTGGCAGGGATTCACTGAGCCAGCCCAGAATGGGGTGCCTCTGTTCTAGGTGGGCCCCAGTGGCTTCACTGTCATCTAGAAAAGCCAGCCTAGTTCTCTTCATCAGCACAACCTCCAGCCCACCAAAGCCACCCAGCACTGAGTTCACTCCCTGCAGATCAGCCGCCACACAACCCACCAGGGGAACACAGCAAAGTTGTTTGACTGAGCCATGGGTGCGGGAGCTTGGGGGTTTTTGCTCCTCAACTCAACTGAAAATAGCAGCTCAGCCAATCTGGAGCCGCAGGAACCGAAGTGGGGCAGCCCTGCAAGGAGAACAGCACTGTCAGCACGGCCTCGGTCCAGCCAGTTCGCTCTGGTGCGCTCGTGTCCCACACTGCCCGGCGAGCACCAACGCTGCAATCCGCCTAATTCACCTTCTGGCTGCCATCTCCCCACTTACTGGCTTTGGACAGCTTCAGACGCCTCTCCACGACCTTGAGGAACGGCACAGTCAGCTGGAAACTCTCAGCTCATTTCCGCGCCACCGTTCGTACAACACAACAGCTTGGGCTTCAGGCAGCCTGTCACAGCTCAGCCACCACGAGCTCTGTCGCACCATCTCACGACTGCTTCCCTGCCAGGGTTATATCCTTGACAAGAGCAAGTGCTGCTGCTCACTAATAACCTCCCTTTTCCCAACTGTAGGCAAACAAAACTCCCAAGGGCAGCAAGGCAAAGACGCTGCATCTGCTGCGATGCAAGGAGCTGCAGCAGCGTCCTGCAGGTCACTGGTGTCACAGGAGACACTGCACGATGCAGCAACCCAGACTGATAGGCAACACATGCCTTTGGAAACGGGCATGCAGCTCTAGATATCATTAAACCAGTTAAAATTACAAAACTTGCAGGAACAAATACACGGATCCAGACGCGAGCGTCACCCGGTGTCAATTCCACCCAAACCACTCGGCTTCCCTCCATCCTGCATCTGCCACGGAGAGGACAACAGTCTGTAGGAAAAGCAGCACATTGCTGACAGGCAGCACCCTCAAAAGTGCTGAATGCAAACGGGAAAGCAGATTATCTCAAGAGGATAAGGAACTGCCACATGTGCATCCATTCAGCTCCTTGCAGAACAAGTTGCAAGCTACAGCTGAAGAACATTAAGGCAATCTTTGTGGAAGGGAGATCCTGCATTAATGAGCAGGCTCCTGGCCTATCCAAGCTCATTCCTGCTCACATCCAGTGTGCAACGCAGGGAAGGGACAGAAGGAAGAGCGTGGCTTTATATCCCATGTAACTGGTTATGAGCAGGTGGGAGCACATCAGCAGTTTGGCTTCACTCTGCCTTATGCCAAAACTCTTGCAAGCACCATAACACCTATGGGGGAACACTGCACTGACACAGCCACCTGCTCCTGCTCCCAGCCAAGTCCCCAGCGCTGCCACTGCACCCACGACACCGTTCTCCAAACCCTTTCCTGGAGTGTTGCACGTTCACAAAAGAGTACCTTTAGCAGCTTCCACACAAACTCTGTATCTGCGCTCACAGACACCAACCTCTGTGACAAGAACAGTGCCAAAGCTGTGAAAGCAAACGCCTGGAAGCAAGAAAATGTCAAAATCCAGGCTGCAGAAACACCCTCGTTTTGTTTCCTCGGTGCATGTAATTAAGAGTGGCAACTCATCCAGGTGCAACAGTTGGCAGCTGGTTAATAAAGGAAACAGCATCCTGGGAAAAAGCCACCCCGTGGATTTGCAGGAAGTGCTTTTCAAAATAAGCTTTTTTTGGATAGAGATAAAATTTGAAAATATGTAGAAAAACAAGTAAGGAGAAAGCTACTAACTAAACACAAATGAGAGAGCAAACACATCCAGGAAACTGATACACAATTATCACTGGAGGAAGAACATAAACTAACAGATCACATTTCAAATTAAAATCCTGCAGCTTTACCCACTAAGCCCCTGAAAACAATGAAGGTCTCACAGTTTTACCTGCAACCTCACAACACCTGGGGGGAAGAAAAAAGGAAAGGGTCGAACTGAAAGACCTGCAACAACCTTAGAAGCTCAACTTTTGTCTGCAGTGAGGCAGCTCGCTGACCCATCTGGTTGGTGAGAAGGTTTGAAAGTGACACCACGCACACCCTCAATGTCCCCAAAACTCAGAAACCTGACAGAGGTGAAGATCCTGGAACGGCACACGGGTATATACCCCATTTCCCAGGTTTTAAGCCAGTACCACGGCTTGGGAAACACTGAATCTTGAAATACAGACAAGGCTGAAAGTCCCCCCCAGTGCTGGTTTCCAGATGAAGAGCAGTGATGTCATTGGGGAAGGAATGGCCACCCAGGGCATCAACAGGGCAACATCCTCACCTGCCAGCCCTCCCAAAAGCCACCAAGTCTCCACTGCCTGAAGTGTGGGGGTGAGAGACGCAGGGAAAGGGTGAATTTACTCAAGGCAAAATTCACTTTGTGACACACAGAGGCACTTCCAAGTCTCTGCAGGGAGCCTGCTCTGCCACCCCAGCACCTCCAGGGGGGCCCAAAAACGCCTTTTTATTTTTTCTTTACCTCTTGAAGACAGAAATGCGTTCTGAACGTGAACTCTTCTGTGAAAAGGCCACTTTTGATATTAATTGCTTTGCCTTCATAGAAGAAACTGGCAAATTGTATTTTTAGCCACTGCTTCCCACCGTTGCAGAAAATGACTTTGACTAAGTGTTACTAAAAACATACCTTGTTCCAGCTTAACAAAAGCACTGAAGAAAATGATAAACAAAGCTTTCCGTGGATGAGAAATCAAATGAGTCAATTTGCCTCAGTGACTTTTTTTTTTTTGGTAGTGCCAAAGTTTACACCAAAAAGCAGTTAAATATCATCGTGGGTCAGGTTTGTTCACAGGAACTTTGGCTCAATATATTGTCAATATGTTGTCACTTCACAATGAAATCAGGGCATTTCATTGGGGTCTGCAGCAGATAACAGAATAGATAACACAATCTATTCAGTGTGCTAACAGAGCCTCAGATCACCTCACCACAGTGATGGCAACCTACTCTCAGCTGCCTAAGAATGTAAAAAATCAGTATATTGTGATATCTGCCTTTGCCTGACCCCCATCACTCTGTGACTGACCCTCCTGAGCCCCGGGCACAAGGCTTGAAACAATCCCAAAGTCACCCAAATACAGCTCACTCAGCAGGGCTTCAGAGCCACAATTTCCAGCTAAATTGGCTTGCTCTTCATAGAGGAACTCTGTCTCCTTAGGATTAGCAATAAAGACTGCCTGAGTGGAGCTGACAAATCAGCCCTTTACCCCAAAATGTCAGATTATAGGCTGTGATATTTCATTCAAAAGCCACGGAAAGAATAATCCGTTCCACATTCTCGTGCGCTCAGCTAAAATGCACTTAATTGCGTCAGGCCCCACCGAAGGTTTTTCAAGCCCAGGAAATAATAACATGCCTGGCACTACGGCAGCACAAACCACAAGCAGCACCCTAAGAGATGTGGTTTAAAGCCCAACGATAAAAACCTGGGTAGGGAAGGTTTAAAAATCTCACCTCGGCTCACCCTCCCGAGCCCATGGGAGCTGCCGAGTCGCATCCCACACAGGTCGCTCCGAGTGCATCACCCATCACTGCCCTGCTGAAGGATCCAGCGTCCGGCCCACAGAACGTGCCATCCCATCCCTCTTGAGGACCTTTTCAGCTTCCAGTGGTGTCGGGGTGAGGTAATGGCACATTCCTGGCACCCGCTCGGCCTCGCCTCGACCGCGCACAATGCGTTGTGTCAGGGCGACGGAGCCGAGCCTGCTGGGGACTCATTAATCCATGGAGTTCGGCCCCAAACACACCACTTCTGAGACAATAACGCGCATTAACTCCTCCGGAGTTGCCAAAGTCTGCTGCAAATCAGAACCTGCTTGGGCCCCCTCTCCTGCAGGCTGACATTTCGGTGACCGTAAGGGGCCGGGCTCCGCCAGAACAGCTCCAGACAGCAGGAGGAGGACTCGACTCTACACGCTTAGGGCAATTTTATTGAATTCAGGCAATGCCCTCGGCTCAACAAGACAAAAATCAGATGTCAATTGGGTTTTTTTTTTTTTTTGCTTTCAAAACACACAAAGGCACTAATCCTGGAACAAGGCTCGTAAAAATCCAGCTTAGGAAAATGCAGCGATCCCACTGGGGCACAGGGGACGCCTGTGTTTCCACACTCTGCTGCACTGGACCCCACTTGTGAGCACATGAAGTGCACGCTCCTGCAGATCAACCTTCCCCCTGCAAGTGAAAAACTGGGAGACTGTACACTGCCAACTTCTGGCTTGGGCTATGGAAGTGGGGACAGCATCAGTCCTGTATGGAGAGACCTTCCCTTCCAGCCTTGGGAGGAGCAAGGTGTCACTCTTGGGGGATTTTTCCCCCAGTACAACACAAGTTTAGGGATGGAGAGATGACAGAAGCATCACTTGTAGCTACAGATGCCTTGCCTCAGAGAGCTTGGTTAACTCCAGCCTGACTTTACTCAGGAGGAGGAGGAGGAGGAGGAGGTCTGTGCCGAGCATCGCTGTCACCTGGGCTCTGACACCGGCACCATCATTCCCAGCTCCCCCCCAGCTCCCTTGCTGCTTTCCACTGAGATTTCTCAGAAGGCATGAACAGATCTTAATAATGGACGTGTTCCTGGAAGTACCAGGCTGCTCTTGTGGAAGTACTCAAGAAATGGTTGATGTCCATGGCAAACTGAAACGATCTCTCCCCACAGAGCCTCGTCCCATGAGCTGCTGCCAACACAGTCCCCGCTCACAGGCCGCCTGGCACTTTGCTCCCGGTCCCATTCCCACCCTGCCAGTCTCAGCCTCCCCGCTGGCACAGCCTTGTGCCCTGAAAGGAAGGAGCCGGGGTAAGCAGATGTTTTCCTTCCCTCCTTCCCATCCCAGGCAGAGCTCCGTCCCCCGTGGTGGGCTCCATGTGGGCAGAGCTGCGAGGCAGAGCCAGCCTGGGCAGGTTTCAGCTGCCTCTGGCTGGGGCCATGGAAAACCTTGGCAGAGGAACATGCCCAGGAGAGCTGAGTGTCCACCAGCTCCAGCGTGGGGTGGAATCCTCACTGGGGTCACGCGTGGGATGGGAAGCATTCGCCCCTCCGGTGAGAGGGAGGAACCTCACCTGAAACAAATCATTACTAACTCTTATCTCCTACCCATTAACTCAAACAGCTCATCCACAAAGAGCTGGAATTAAAGAGGTGGATTTCTGGGAAGGTGGACCTTTGATTAGTCAATTTAAAACTATGCAACTGATCCTTCACCCACGGAGAGCGAGAGCTTCCTTTGATGCCACGGCACAGCATCAGCTCAGAGCCCTGAGACCATCCTGCCTGTCCTCAAAGATGGACACAGCAGCTCAGCAGGAAGGAAGTGTGACTTGCTGAGTTTCTGCTTGTCACTTTGTCACAGTGTGTGTTATTCAAGACACTGAAGGAGAAAAAAGCCAACTCAAGCAGCAGACCTGGGAGCTGAGACAGAGGGGCGTGTGATGGATCTTTTTTGGTTTTTTTCCCTCTTAGACTGAGATAAATGTAGCAAACCCAAAATGTGGAGGTGGGGAGGACGTGTGTGTGCATGTGCCTTTTATCAACTGGAGGATCATTGGATGTTTCTGTTACCAAGGAGAAGCACACGCTTGGTAACAGAGGAGAGCAACATTTCTTTTTTTTTTTTTTTGCACTCCTATATGATAATATTCACTAACCTTATCATTTTTCACATGATGAGATTCAGAGCCCTCTATTAAATTCCACTCCGTGACAAATTTACTGGAATGAAAAAATAACTACCCGGGAGTGCAAGAACGCAATCATCAATAGCAGCACGTTTGCAGTGCTGCTGGAGCCAGAGGGAACTGCGCTGCTCCCAGCCCCACTGCTCCAGGGAGGCTCAGGAACAGCCCGGTGTCCTGCTTTGGGGAGCCCTCTCTCAAGGGCCTGATACAAGAGAGGCAGAAGTCCGACAGCTCACAGAATTCCAGAATCACTGAGGTTGGAAAAGCCCTCCCAGACCATCAAGTCCAACCTGAGCCTGATCCCCACCTTGTCCCCAGCCCAGAGCACTGAGTGCCACGTCCAGTCCTTCCTTGGACACCTCCAGGGATGGGAACTCCAAACCTCCCTGGGCTCCACCACTTCCCTGGGCAGCCCCTTCCAACGCCTGACCACCCTTTCCATGAAGAAATTCCTCCTGATGTCCAACCTGACCCTCCCCTGGCACAGCTCGAGGCCATTTTCTCTCACCCTGTCCCTGTTCCCTGGGAGCAGAGCCCGACCCCCCCCAGCTGCCCCCTCCTGTCAGGGAATTGTGGAGAGCCAGAAGGTGCCCCCTGAGCCTCCTTTTCTCCAGGATAAACAACCCCAGCTCCCTCAGCCGCTCCTCACAGGACTCAGAAGTTGTGCAGATAAACAAGAGCAGCACAACTCTTTGTCCGGGGCCCCGGGGGGCTCGTCTGTGCTCTGTTTACTGCCCAGCCAAGCCCCTGCTGCTCTTTATAACTGCGCTGTGACACGTCCTGAGAGATGGGTAAGAGCCTCCACTGAAGGGCTCTGGATGAAAAACAACAGCAGACACACTGCCCGGACTTTTCTAACCAGCACCCTGGGGAAAAACCATGCGGGGTGCGTCTCCATCAGCAGAGACCTTGTACCAACACCTTTAGACGGCCGGACCGTGCCCCTCCTGCAGCATCTCCCACCGCCGGGTGCACCACAAGTACCTGTGCGTACCCACGCGCGATATGTCGCGACTAGACCGCACACAGCGACGGCTCCTCAGCAACACGAGTCTCACCAAAACCACCGCACTTCTCCCCCCAAAAAGTAAGCAAACAAGCAGGGGGGGAAGACGAGGAGAAAATTTAAAATTAAAAGAAAAAAGGACAGGTCAAGGCAACTGAAGTAATCCAAGAGGAAGGCGAGATTGCAGCCGCGGGGGAAGCGCCGGTTCCCGCCGGCAGCGCCCGGCGGAGCCCCGGGAAGTTGGGGGACGGAGCCGAGGGAGCTCCTCCATCCTCCGGGAGGGCTCCTCCATCCCTCCAGGCGGCTCATCATCCTCCCGGGCGACAGGGACTCGGCGCGCCCCCCGGACACCGCCAGCCCCCCGTTTCCCCCCCGTTTCCCCCCGAGGGGCGCCCGGCGGGCGCGGTACCTTCTCTCCGGTGAGCACATGCAGCCCCTCGCGGACCTTGGCGAAGGAGCCCTCTCCCAGCTTCCTGCCGATGAGGTAGTTGCCGACCC
Source organism: Ptilonorhynchus violaceus (assembly GCA_013397565.1). Taxonomy (NCBI): domain Eukaryota; kingdom Metazoa; phylum Chordata; class Aves; order Passeriformes; family Ptilonorhynchidae; genus Ptilonorhynchus; species Ptilonorhynchus violaceus. The sequence continues at coordinate 1,237,203 of VZRJ01004330.1, forward strand.
TCTTGGTGTGCTGGAAGTCGCGGAGCCGCTCGCGGGGCGCGGCGGCGCTGAGCCAGGCGGC
>VZRJ01004330.1:1237431-1250917 GCA_013397565.1 Ptilonorhynchus violaceus
CGGGCGGAGGGAGGGGGAGCGGCTCATTCAGTTTGAATTTGCGGTAATTGAATCCGCTCGCACGCGGCGGGAGCAGCTGCGGCGCAGACCCGGCAGCCTGGGGGGGTGCACGCCCGGCTCCCCCCCCCCCCCCCCCNTCCCCGCCCCCGGCACCCCAACCGGGGCTGCGGCGCGTCCCTCTCCCGGGAATTCACCCGGGCTGCGGCGCATCCCTCTCCCGGGAATTCACCGTGGTTCCCGCGCACGGCCGCGGCTCGCTCTGCGTGTGGCTCTGCTCCGCCGCTGCCCGGGAACATCTTTTGTGTTGCTTTCCCCACCTCCCTTCCCGAGCACCGCCGCCGTGCCGGGGCGAGGCGCGATGGCCACCGCCGCTCCGGCGGCTCCGTTCCGCTCCCTTCGCCGCCCGCTGCTCCATCTTATCCCCCCCGGCGCTCGGCTCCCTCTGCCCCCGGCGGGCCCCTCTCCCTCCAGTTCTGCAGCGCCGGGGTCCCGGCTGAGCCCCCCATCCCGCTGCCTGCTCCCGCCGGGAAGGAGGGGGCGACCTGGGCGCCCATGGGCTGCAGGATGAGTGCACGGCGCTCACACTTCCCACCGGCCTTCCCCACCTCGCGGGCAGGGAGACGGAACGGGTGCATTGCCACTGTCGCTGCGCAGCCGCCTCCCAGCCAGCTGGGGAACGGGAGCGGAGGAGAGCAGGGGTGGGAGATGAGCCAGGGCCGGCAAAGCCACCCCGCTCCGAGTGTCTGGTGGTCAGTGATGCTCTGCTCTAGGTCGACTGGTGCCATCCCATCCTATTCCATCCCATCCCATCCCATCTCGCCACGTACAGAGCTCCTGTTCCCACCAGAGCGCTGGTGGACGCACCTCTCCTGCTCTTTAAGCTCTTCTTTGACTCCTTAAAAATGTAAATTCAACTTTACATCACGCTGTTGTCCATTTAACTTGGGTTTTGCCTCGACTCCCCTTCCACCGCTTGGCTGGGAGGACCATACGGCTCCGGTCCCTGCTGCTGGAGGAGTCTCCCTGCATCGCTGATCGGATTTTGGCTGGCACAGGCGCTGATGAGCCATGTGCTCCTTCCACACCACTTTCCCCTGACATCACTGCTTTGCTTACGCTTCCTACCTCAAGCCAGAGCTGAGCGCTGTCCTGCCTTCCCCATGCCGATCCTAATGGATAACAATCTGTCATCCCCTCCGCGTCAGCACAGGCTTCCCAACCACAGATCACCAGATTAAAGCATCCCCAGGCCTGGTTTTGGGCAGAAGGTGCTGGAGGAGGGTGATGGTGAGGAGTTCCGGGCTGCCTGAGTGGGATGAGGCTCTGGCACCTCAGGATGACCTGGGGCTGCTCGGAGTGCAGCCGGGGCAGGAACCCTCCCCACCCAGCACCCAGCACCAAACCAGACACTCCTGGTCAGCCCTCCTGGCCCAGGCAGGCCAGTGCTGGTCTCCTCCCACACTTAGGAGCAGATCCCTCGTCTTTCCTTGCCGGGGGAAGAAAGCGCCTGCTGGGAAGAGGAGCAGAGGGAGGGAGGGAGGGAGGGAGTGGGTGCTGGTGCTGTGTGGCCATGGGGGATGGAGGCCCTCGCTGCAAGGCAGATCACCACGAAGGAGAACTGTGGAAGCACACTCACCCTACAGATTTCTGGAGCTCAGCTGGCCACCTTCCACCCTCTGAACCTCCCCCTGACCTCTCCAAAATGTATTCCCAGTGGCTGAATACATTCTCAGGGCTGAGAACTCTGGAACTGGCTCCACACCACCGTGCTGCATTGAAATATATGCTTCTGGATGAGATTTCAAACAAAACAGAACTCCAACACAACAATCCAATCCCAGCAGGCAGAAACTGGAGAAGGGAAAGCTTCAAAGCCCATAAATAATAGTTTGGTTTTAAAATAGCCACTCGTTGCATGCACTGGGTACATTTACAAGCGTTACAGCACACGGCCACCTAAAACAAGAGTCTGCACGTCCTCTGACCTAATCCTGCCCTGGGAGTGGTTTGGTGCCTTGTGGGGAGGCGTAGGGACACAGGACCATGCCCCACTGCCTGGACTGATGGCAGCTGGGGTGTGCTTGGGCATGGCACACCCAGGAGACAGCTCCCCTGATGTTTCCTCAATGAAAGCTGGAGTGGGACAGTGCCAGGATTGTCCCTCTGCAGGCAGGGAAGGTGACCAAGTCCTTGCACGGGTGAGGACAGTGGCAAGGCAGACGGCGGCAGTGGTTCATGGTGAGCCTGGGGCTGTGTCACAGTGTCCCTGGTCAGCCTGACATCTGTGAGGGTTTTATCAACATTGCTGTATGGGAACAAAGGAAAAAAGGGAGGAAAAAGCTGTACTGAAGACAGTTACATGGGGAGACTAAAAGCACAGATTGCTTTCGAGATGGGAAGAGGCTGCATCCTGTCTTATTTAAATATATGACCATGCTAAGAGGGTTTGGAGCCAAACCCTTCCCCTGCCCAAAGGAAAATGCCTCCAGAGAGCCAGGCAGGCAGAGCTGGGCGCCTTTGTTCGGGCTCCACTCCGCTAACAGAAACACGGTTTGGCCACTGCGAGGATTAAGCAGATGTTAATGGCGTGTTTTCCAGCCAAACACCTGAAAATCAGCCTCTTTTAAAAATAAAACTGGCGAGAAATGTCCATTGCAGCAAACATGAGGAGAGTTCTGAAAGAACCCAGTGAATATTCCTTTTTAATTGACTCCACTCGAGGACTTAATGAGTTGACAGTATCCTTTTACCAGGCGAGCCTGCTGCCTTCTCCCCATTCCTGTCCTGTCCAGCTGTGCCCATCAGGGTGCAGTCTGCATGAAAAGGGGATCAAAGGCTGCATTCATTTCTGTCCATGCTTTCATTTCAACTTAACTCCAGCGTGCTTTATTTTGAGCTGCAGACTTTCTAGGTAATGACATTTTCTGATTAACTGTTGAAATTACTAATGAATTAAAGGCAGTAGTCTGTCTTCAGGTTGCAAAAGCTGTAATAACAAGCTACTAAAAATAATTTAGATCTTGGTTTATACCCATGAAAGCAAGGAAATTCAGAGTTACCCTGACAGCATTGTCCTTTGCCATCTCCAGCCTTTTAAAATACTGCAGTAAAATGGATTATTGGCTTGTGGACTGGGAGTTTTAAAGCCACGAGGGAGGTTGAGGCCCCTGAGCTCAATCCCCATTGCCAAAGTCTACCTGGGCTGAATCCTTACTGTGAACTCATGATAATATTGCAGGAGAGCAAGGAGTACATTCTGTCCTGGTCAAATTAAAGGTGGTAATTCAACATTTCCCTGCCACATCAGCAGGACTTTTGCAGCCAGTGTTAACTGCTGACTTCAGTCACGTCGTAGGAGAAACCCTGACTTAGTGCTGATAGGCTGAAAAAAGAGAAAGTCAGGCTGTTATTGCTCATGCTTTCCTTGGGATTTCACCCTGCTTCGAAATAATTGGGGATTTTGCACGTTTTGGTCTGGTTTTTGACAGCTGTTTAATATTTGGGTTTCAGCTATTACAGGGATATCACTTAAAGGAGTTTAAATTAATTTAAAGGAGATTTTTCGAAGCAAGAATGTATTTGTTCTTAGCTAGTTTATAAGAGGTTTACAGTGTCTGAGTCCCTGAGTTCAGGCAGAGAAGAACCTGTGTTTGCTGGCACTGCCACAGGAGCAGGAAGGAGCCAAAGCTGCAGCATGGACAGCAGTGGAGAGGAGAACCCTTCCCACATGACAGGGATGTCCAGGATCAGCTGAGGATGTTGTGACGTTCAGGTGACAGTGACAGGAGCCTCTCTAAACCCATGTTGTTGTAATCATAGAGAATGAGTGTCGTGAATTTCACCTTTCCATGGTTGCAGGATCCTGCACTTGAGCATTCATCAGCTCAGAACTTGTCTTTGAACAAATTTTGTCCTCCAAAATACTCAGAATATATTCAGCTCCCAGGAAAATCTCCAGTTTGCTCTCTGCAGCTTCTGTCCCCCAGTTCTCTGCAGCCAACACAAACTGAGGTATCATAAAGCAAATGGAATTTAATATCAAAGTGACTAGCAGGGGGTTGCTGTATTGCTGCTGTTATTCTTTTTCACATTTCATTAATTGAGAAGTTCCATTTCTGAATTTCAATTAAACTGCTGTGACGCCCTCCTTGCAGTGCCTGCTGTTGTGTAATTTAGGACCTTGAGTTTAAGTTTCATTTACATGTAAGAGAACACAGGAGTATTGTATGGGAAATGCTCTGTGTTTTCAGAAAGCCTTTAGGTATCAGCGACGGATGAGATGTGAAGAACAAGCAAATCAAACCCCTGTGAATCCCTGGAATTAGAGTATCATGCAGGAAAAGGTGTGAGGTGTCAGGAATGCTGACAGAGCCCCTTCCGTGGCCTCCTTGGGTCAGTCCCTGGTGTTACTGTGCTCTGAGAGCCATTGAAGAGCAGAATGAAATTGGAGATGGGGTGGAAATAAAGCTTTACATCCCAGTAGGGACTGCTGCTAGTCCAAACACCCTTGCCAGAGCCAAGTACCTGCCACAGTGGTCAATTCTGAACCAAGATGCCCTCAAAATGTGTGGTTGTATCTCCTTACTCTCCTTTTTCTTGGCAAGAGGTCAGGAGATATCCCAGTGCCTCAGAGGACAGGCCAGGACTGGCTGTGTGCTTGCATCTTTAGTAAGTGGTGTTTTTTCAGTCAAAGAAAGGCAGATATTTAAACACTTCCTCACGAGGAATATTCCACACACCTGGTCAAAATGTGACCCAAGCAGCCATTCCCTCCTGAACAAAGAGCTCCATGTTTTGTTTAAGCCTGAGAGCGTTTTGGATGACTGAATGAACTGCTGGAAAGCACAGCAGCAAAAGAATCCGATTAAAAACCTCGAAATGAACCCAGTCCCGTACTGAGCTATGAAAACTCCTCTCAGTGCTTTGCAACTGAAAACATTCATTTTCCAGGGGTTTTCCTCTGTGTACAGGACAGATTTGGTGCATGATGAGTGCAAGGCTCATTTACAGATCACAGTTACCTTGCTGCAGTCCGGTCTCTGGATGCACCTCCCGAGCTCTGGAAACCACATCAAAGAGCCAGGGCTGGGAAACCCAGTTAGAAGTGTGCAATTATTTACAGGTGAATCTCTGGCGTGTGGTCAGGACCTGGTGTAAGTTCTAACAAGCTTAAAGAGATTCAGTTTTAAATTATGAATCCCTGTGAGGGTGGGGAGGCCCTGGCACAGGTTGCCCAGAGAAGCTGTGGCTGCCCCATCCCTGGAAGTGTCCAAGGCCAGGTTGGATGGGGCTTGGAGCACCCTGGGATAGTGGAAGGTGTCCCTGCCCATGGCATCATTCCACACATACTCCAATCAAGAGGTATTTCAGCTTGAGGCCAGGCTTGCAGGTTTTTCCTTGGTGTGCTTGAAAGAAGGACTAACTGGGCTGAACTCAAAAAAATAAATGTGTTTCTTTGTTACATTGAAATTCCTCATCACCTGAGCGACTTCCATGTAAAAATTCAGTGTTGGTTTATTCCTGAGCATGTAACGTGTGCCAGTCTGCTGTCACACAGGTACTTGGGATACACTTCTTGGGATAACCCTCTCCCTCAAGCACGAAGAACCCCCACGGCACAGCTACCAGAATCTGCGGGATTTGTTTATTTCAATACATTTATTGTAAGGTGAAATGGTTTTGTTTTGTTTGTTTGATAGCCTGGGCAGATAGACGTGGTTTAAAAACCAGCTACATACCAGGGCACTGCTCATCTCTCACAGACTCCCCTGGGATGAGTTATCCAAGTTATCCACGCCAGATCCCCAGGCAGAACCCCGGGAGAGCAGCGGGGCCCTGCACTGTGCCCCGCAGGTCAGGGGATGTGGCTGCAGGAGGCCACGGGGAGAAGAGAATTCCCGAGCCGAGGATGCTCCGCAGAGGAGGCAGAGCCTGCACTCTCCAGATGTTCCAGCTCAGGGTGTGTCAGCAGAGCTCTCTGGCTGCTCTCAGCTGTCAGGATAGTGCTCCCAGGAGGGAGGGGAAGGGGAAATTCCCGGAGCAGCCTGGCTCCAAGCTGCGCTGTTTCACTGGTCTTGGATTCACAGCATCGGAACCTCCACAGGAACCCCACGTGGAAACAGACGCTGAAATGCACTGGCTGTGCATTTCACGAGGAATTCATTGATTTCCTGGTCAACTCTCCTCTGTTGGTTTTCCTTCCCAAAGCTTGCAAAGCCTTCCTCCCACAGCTCCTTTGCATCCCACCGTTTTAGCCCAGGAAAGGTTCCCTTTCCACATCCCCCTCAAATCCCTGTTCCTGGCTTGGGTGCTGAGCAGCTCCTCCAGAAGCTGCCCTCAACTCCCTCCCTCCCCAAGCCAGCTTATCTCAACCCTGCCTGCTGCGTGCTCAAAGGGAGGTTTGCTCCCATTTATTTCCTGTTTCTCTCCAGGTTATTTTTCCTATCTTGCTTATTTTCAGTTTCAGGAGGGTTATCAACAAGCTCAAGCCCCCTATCACATTGGTTCAAGGAACACAAAGCAAGAGGAGCTCTGGGACCATTTGCCCGTGACTCCAACTTCCCCCTTCAAAAGAAAAGAAAAGAGAAAGACAAAAAAAAAAATCTGTGAAATAATATTTCCCATGAGATTTTGCTGCTCTTTCTCTTACTGGTGCCCTCAGTACAGAGATGGGTTTGTTGCAGGCACTTGAGCTCTGATCCCAGTGATGCCAGGGGGGAATTGCTTCAAACACTCAGGGAGAGGGAGGTCCCAGTCCTTGTAAATCCTTCAATGGAAAGCTGGACAACAGTTCCTGCTCGATCCAAATAAAAATTTTAAATATTTTACTGATAGACTTTCTGGAGGAAAAAAAAGAAGAAAAAAAAAAACCAGATAAAAATACAGTTCTGGGTTTGCATATTTACGTGATTACAGAATCACTCCAAGAGTGTTTGAGTATCGGGTTGATTATTACAAACCCCAGTGGGTTGTTCGTTCCTGCACCTGTTTCTAGAGCAAGCACATACTTTCTCCCTTGCATCAGCACTGATCCACCTGGCTGATGAACACGAAGTACCATGGAATATTTGGCAGGGAAGAGGAATTACTCACGAAAACTCTGCCTGTGACAGCACTTTCAGACCCTGCTACTCCCTGCCTGCTCTGAAGTGGCCAGAAGAGATAACGTGACTCAGGCACTGGGCGGGTCTTTCTCCCTATCAAAAATAACATCTTAGTCCGTGGCCTAAGGAAAAACAAGATGCCCTGAAGAGAAAAAGCTGCCACATGATCCGAGTATGCCCCACTCCTGTAACCCCAGCTGGGAAACTGCACCACAATTCAAGGAGTACCTTGGTACTACTTGAAATGGAAGAAAATCCAGAAAAGGGTTAGGAGAGTGAAGAAAGACCTAAATAATAGACTTTGCAGTGGAGGAACTTGGTCTTTTTAAGGCCAGCAAAGGGAGGGGGCTCCTGCTCCCAGCCTGTGTGTCTGGGTATGAACACAGGCTCGCAGACAAGGCTGTAATGAGATCCAGCGCTTGGGAGCTGAATCCAGACAAATTCAAGCTATAAAATAAGACACATATTTTTAACAGTGAGGGTAATTAAGCACCACAGCAACCCAGCGAGGCATTATGGCAAAGCCTCCTTCTTTGGAAATCCTGAAATCAGAAGCAGATGTGTTTTCTAGGAGCTGTTGTACTCCAGGCAGGAAGGAGCCTGGTGCTGGGTGTGAGGCAGGGAGGTGGGCTGCAGGATCACCCAGCTGGCAGGAGGAACCAGCAACTCCGATTATTCCTCTGTAACCGACCGCATTCTCCAGGGAGAATCAAGAGGAAGCTTTGCCAGTGGAATTGGGAGTTACTCTGTTGGAACAGAGGGAGTGGGAAGGTCCAGCAAAGCATGGTTTATAGGGAGAGGCACTATCTTTTATTCAATCAGCTGATAGAGTCTGATCAGCTCTCACGAGCTTGTCTGGAGTTTTTTCCAGCTATATCCATCCATCTAACAGGATATTTTATCTCCTGCCGAAGCCACTTCACTCGTGGAGGATGATTGAAGGAGCAGTCACAAGTTTGGCATGGGGAAATGCAAAGGGACAGGGAAGCAGGCTCACAATGAAGATGAGAAGGAGCTGAAAAACACGGAAGGGTGAAGGACAAATGGGACAAAGTTGAGTTTATGTGATGAATCCAGAGATATACTTAAATACCCAGGGATTAGGTATTTATGTGACTGCAGAATTTTCACTCAGAGTTATGATACAAGCACTCCTTTAGTCTGTCCCCTAATACACATTCATACAGGATAAGATATAAGACAGGGGAGAAAAATGGATGTGTACCTTGAAACAAAGAGGATAAGTAGGTTTTAAGTGGAGCAAAGCCACACATAAATATATTTAAAGCATAATATTAAAAATTAGTCCATTTTTACAGAAGTTTATTTTTAGTAGTAACCTCTGTGATATCACAGGTTGATTTTTATATATGAGCATTGCTACTGGATGAGCTGAAATGTTTGGAATAGCAATAGCCAATATTTTATCCAATCAATTAATCAATAACAGCATATATAAATAAGTCATTCCATTACCAGACTAAAGCCTGTTTTCCCCAAGATACAAAAATGTGTACAAAAAGCATAATTACATGACCTTCATCTTCTTAGTATTCTAAATAAAATGCTAACAAACTCAGGGTCACTCAGAGCAGAATACACATCTTCCCCATGCCAAATATGTCTCATTGCCAGCTGGTTCATTTCCAAATAGTGCAATCTCAAAAATACAGAAAAGGTCTAAGAATCTTCCCAAAATGTTGGAAATAATTACTTCTGAAGTATGTTTCAATCCCCCAACTGAATAAAATGTCTAAATAAAAAAATGTTATTTACAAGTATGTGTATTCAACATTAACAGATTTCCAACTGTACTTGTATACTTACAGCAAGATATTTTTCCTAGAATCCACTCTAAGCTTACCTCTATTTTTGTAATATGGCCCATATTTGTGGATGTAGAGTAATTACAGGAAAACAAAACACAGCAATGCATGTATTGGAAAAAAAAACCCCTTTGCAATGTATGGTTCTCATCGCACAAAAATCCCCAGGCATGTAAATAAATAAACAAATTTAAAAAAAACAACTGAAAAGCAAAAAATCCTAGAGGCTTTGCTAAGGCAGGCACTGAATGGCCATTGACAATCAGCCCTGGCCTGCAGAGGGGCAGCAGAACCTGGAGAAACGCTGCCCTTTGGAACAGCAGAGGAAACACTCAAATCCAGGACAAGCCAAATGGCCTCTCTGCCTCCATGGGATGTGGGAAGGAGATGTGGAACTCGAGTCTTTCAAACACCCCTCTTTTTGCAGCACTCCAGTGTCTTGGAGGAGCACACGAGCCAAGGAGCCCATCCCACAACTTGCTGCCTGTGTTTGAGGGAGGGAAGATCCACACACGCACAGGAACGTTTATTTTGGCAGGTTCTGTTTTACTCATTGTTGACATTTGGGATTCCTACCTTGCCAAAAAAACCCCAAACCAACAAAAGCCCAACCAAACCCAAAGCAATGAGTGTTGCCCCGTGCCAGGGCTGCCTGTGCAGGACAACACAGAACACAGGGCTCTCGTCCCACTGCCAAGCACCTACAGCCACTACCGAGAGCTGCTTTCCACATGAAACAGGATTCCATGGAAACACGCACTCGGGATGACCAGAGCTCAGCCCTGCCCTGCAGCCTCCCCGCAGCCAGCCCTCCCCTGGTGCTCCTGGTGTCCTTCCTCCTCCCACAGCTCGGGGGCTTTTATCTCCTGCCAGTGGTCCAGTGTTTGATGCTGGCACACAATCAGCTCCGGAGGTGTTTTCCAACTGCTTTCCCTTCCCAGACTCCATGGTCAGACTTCAGAAGGCTCAGGAGCCCCTTGGATTGCTTAGGAACCCAGCAGTAGGGATTTTCTTTCCAGGACCTGAGGGGAGACTACAAGAAAGATGGAGAGGGACTATTTAGAAGGGCCTGGAGGGACAGGACAGGGGGGAATGGCTTCACACTGACAGAGGGAAGGTTTAGATTGGATATTAGGGATAAATTCTTCCCTGTGAGGGTGGGGAGACCCTGGCACAGGTTGCCCAGAGAAGCTGTGGGCAACATCCAGCACATCCCTGGAAGTGTCCAAGGCCAGGTTGGATGGGGCTTGGAGCAACCTGGGATAGTGGAAGGTTGGATCTACAATTTGGATGGGGCTCTTCAAAGATAGGACTGGGGTTTGATACGGTTTAATTCAGTCTTGAATCACAAAAATGATCATCCTCTGCAAGGCTCCTGCTGCACACAATGTAGAAAACAATCTGGTTGTGGCCATGGTGCAGTCTGCGTGTGTGTGGGTGTGTTTATACAGATATATATAAAATGATGTTTTTACTAAGAAAATTAAACAGGTTTTGTGTTCTCACACTTGGTTTTCTGACTGGAACAGTCCTCAGGCTGGGGAAGTTGGGATGCAAGCTGGCACTCTCCACTACAGGGCTGACTGCTTTTATTGAGAGCACAGCCAAAGGGCTGAAAGTGAATCCTGAAAGTAAATCAGTGATAAAAACGGTGCTGGAAAGACAGCTGTGGGCACTGGCAGGTGAAAGGGATGGGGGTCAGGGGGGCAGGGACTGTGGCTGTTGGTGTTGCCCTGACACCTCATCAAACCCCTGGCAGACCCTGATCAAAGGTTTATCCACGGAGCAGCCCGGACAAACCACTCCAGTCCCTCCCCTGATTCAGATGGGCCCTGTGATCCGCACAAAGATGGGGAGCAGCCGAGGGGAACTGCTGCCCCTCACATCCTCCTCCCTCCGCCTCTCACTGCCAGTTCAGAGCTCCATCCCCTCGCAGCTGCCTCAGGGAGGAGCTGGATTGTACGAGACCAGTTCAGGATAATGCCCCTGATGTTTGGCAAAGTTTTACCAGGACAAAAAGGTTCTCGTCGGGGTGGCTTATCACAAGTGGGTTATGCTGGAGAACAGAACAGCCCAGGCTCTGTGAAGGATACAAACACCATCATCTGGGGAGGAAGGGCAAGGAGAAGTACAAAAAACCAGATAAAGCCTTTGTCAGTGGAAAATAATCTTTAGACCAGACCACAACATGGCAGGAAAAAGCGCTGGAAACTGCCTTTAGATTATTCTCGCTTAACAAACAAACAGCCCCCCACCAACACCCAGGAATTTCGTTTGATGAGCGTCCTCTGAATTCAGGGACACGTCAGATCCTTCTCACCGAGCAAGGAAACAGAGCTCTTTTGTGAAGCAACAAGTTCCTGGACTTTGTTCTTGAGTCTGTGCCCCTCATGTGCTACGAGATCAAAGTGATCTTTTATCCTGCGGATCCACATTGGCCCAGGATATTTACTGACACTCTTCAAACACAGCTTCGGGGAAAGCAAGTTGTGTTTTAGTGTGGACATAAGGGCCATCTCCTGGCCACTGCAGGGACTGGAAGAGCGGCACTAAACTGAAGGAAAAAAAGGTTTTAGATCTAAGATATAAAGCCTGTGAGGAATTACTTGCTTCACGGTGCCTGGAAAGCTTCATGAAGCCCCAAATTAGGATTTGTGCCATCAGTGCTTCTCCAGAGTAGCAAGGAAAAGCTTTGTCAACTTAAGACCTAAGAATTGTCTCTTGCACGGGATTTCTTTCTCTCCCCTCACGTATAATCCAAGTAGAATTTTTTTTACCAGTGTATTGCAAAACCCCAAATGCTTAAGAGTTAATGATTACATATTCCTTCTCAGGCTTAAATACTTCGTGTTTACATCCATAGAAAAGCACTGATAGGACCCGGAATTTTATGGTACCCTATGACAGTGAGCTCCCTGTCTTCTGAAGCAGTGACAGGATGATTTAATGATGTTAAAAACCAAATTAAAACCTAACTTTCTCAACAGTGTGAGGAAGAAACACCAAGAAAACAGAACCTGGATAATGAGAGGAGGGAAGGAAAGGGGCTGATGCAGCTATTTGTTGTTTCTGTACAAGGTGTTTGGCACAAACCCTTTTGGGACCTAAAGTGAGCTCAGCAGGTTTTGTGCGGGACAAAGCCCCCAGTGCTTCTGACCTACTGGTGCCAGTGGGAGGGGTAAGACTTTCCAGAGCAAGGAGCTGAGTACAAAGGACAGAGCACAGGAACTGGAGCCTGCAAAAACTGAAATAAATCTCCCAAACCCGCAGAAACCCTGGGGGAGCTTTATTGCTACTGCCCGGGAAAGCACAGGCACTCAGAATGATGGCTGAGAACTGCAGGCTTTCTTTATTTATTTTTTTTTCCAAAATAAATGAGTCCCCAAAAATGTAATTTGTGATTCTTAATTAAAAAATTACAAAGCAAAACAACCACTTGCTTCCTACTGTGCGGATTTCCCAAAGCACTGAATAATTAGTTTTAATGTGATGATGTGAACACATTCTTCACAGTTGTTCTTAAAAACCCCACTGGGGTTAGATATCCATCAACAGCAGGTTTAGATATTTCGATAGGCTTAGATATAGACTTATATAGAGATATAGAATTATATATAAACAGCAGGTTTAGATATAGATTTTTTGTTGAGAAAAAACCCCCAAGTACTTTTATAACACTAAAGCCAAGTCTGCAGTAGTAACAGGAAAACTCCCCAAGGGCTTGGGCTCCCTGAAATTCAGCTTAACTTGTATTTCATAGCGTGTAAAGTGACGAGGACCCTGCTGAATTCCAGCACACGAGCAAGAAGAGCAGCACCAGCTCCGTACGAAGTTAATTTACCACCAAAACCCCCAAAAGCAAAGACACTGACAGTGGGTAGGCAATATTATTTATTGTTTTCTTCCATCACTCCTCTGCAGCTTGGTAGCTTTCTTCAGGGAAACATCAGCAAGACCTTGAACACGTCCCACAACATTCCCAGACTTCAAACCGCTGGGATCCCGCAGCGATTCCAACACATTCCTGCGGCAAACGCTCCTTCCTGGGAGCTGCGCTGGCACCGAGTGCTCTCATGACCATTAATTAGCGCGAGTGCAGTCGCCGCCTGATGAACTTGTGCCCGACCCCGCGCTCCCGTTCGCATCCGTGCCATGGCCGGGCCGCCCGCGGCACCGGGAGCGGCAAAACTCCCACTTTTGGGGCTTTAACGGGAGCCGAGCCGAGCTCAGCCGAACCGAGCCGAACTCAGCCGAGCCGACATCAGCGAAACGAACCGAGTTCAGCCGAACACAGCCGAACCGAACGAGCTATCCGAACGAAACCGGGATCAGCCGAACCGAGTCGAGTTTAACCGAACCCAGACGAGTTCAGACGAATCGAACCGAACAGAGCTCAGCGGAGCTAAGCCCAGCCCAATCGCGGCACAGCACCACAGCAGCTGCCACCTGCCGTGAGCGGCCGAACCGCGGCGCCTCCGGGGCGCGTGGGGACGGCGGTGCCGTGCCAGCGGCGGGGCCAGTGCCGGTGCCAGCGGCTGACGGAACTGTCCGTGCCGG